>OX401924.1:5745565-6133710 GCA_947859195.1 Drymonia ruficornis | reverse complement strand
ACCTTCTATTCTACCTACCTTAATAGGTATATTATTATAACCACGTGACGCACGCGACGTACGGAAGAGTATCGTCCATTTAACTAGACTGTAAGCGAACAACACTACATTTATTTCCAAGGTATTGTCGTCATAGTAATATTTGTTGAGTTGATTGGACATGAGCCTTTGTGAGTGTGTGTAGCGAGCAAATACTGCGAGCCAACTAGATAATTACTTCGTGTTTGGGCGCGGCAAACTAACAGCTTATTTAGAGGAAAGGGTACCTATACAGAAACGTAAGTACCTACGGTATAGCATACTGACTGATATCTAGACCTAACTAGATACTGGGGGGGCTACTCCGAAATAGTAAACGAAACGTTTCAGCTCACGGATGGTAGGTACATTTTCCTCCTACTCTGAAAGTGTGTTTTTGTAGGGTGGTAGAGCCAAGCTGTAGCCAATTGACTGCAGCTCGTATACGGGCTGGCTCGACCGGGGTAGTACCAACCTCTCACAGAGATCGGCGTAAAGTAGCTATTACAGCTGCGTTTCGTACGATGAGTGAGAGAGCCGCAAGCCCAACCCCCTCCCCCTCCATCCCACTCCCCTTCAGGTCGGCAATATGCGAGCAATGCCTTTGGTATTGTAAGCATCCATAGGCTACGGTAACTGCTTAACATCAGGCGGGCCGTACGCTTTTTTGCCACCGAAGTCCTATAAAAAAGGGTTTCGGAAGTGTTCCGGATTATTTCGGAGTAGGGTCCACGAAAGAAGAAACGTCAAATCACGACTATCGAATCCGAAACACTTTCTGAGTGTAGCAAACGTACCATCCGTCAGCCGAAACGTTTCATTTTGTATTTCGGAGTAGCCCCACTGATACGGTCGGTTGATTCTGATCGACCAATCAGAAGGTCGGGCAGAATAGCAAAGCGCTACAATGGCAGTTCAATAGCTAAGCGACTCGGCGCCCGTTTCTAATACTATCTTCGTGAATTCTTCATTGTAAATCTCGAATACTTGGCGGCTGGCATGTTGTTGGCAAGAGGACTTCTAACAGATGGACGACAAGGTGTCGACCGCCAAGAGGTCACCGTTGTTACATCTTTGATATAAAAATAGAGAATTTAATGTAAAAAAATAGAATTCGTGGGAATACAACACGCCAAGGTCCGTTTACTTAAGACCGTTCAGTAAAAACAACGTTTAATGGCTCCCATTATTTCATTAGGGTACAAATAGACGCCACGTGCAGGCGACGATTATCCAATAATGCAGTGGCGTGGTCCGCTGCAGTGCATGCGAATGAAGGTCACGGGTTAACTCAATTGGCTAGGTTTTATTGTGTTCCTACAAGATTCTTACCTACCTACTGCTAGATACTTAGGTCTGTATCTGCAGAGTTGGGCAAAATTTAATTGCAATTAATTAATTGCAAATTGCATGTGGTGTCACAATTAACAATTAATTTTGATTTGTTTGCAATCGCGAACAAATCAAAATTAATTGTTAATTGCGACACCACCTGCGATTTGCAATTACTTAATTGCAATTAAATTTTGCCCAACTCTGTGTATCTGTGTAAATTGGAATAAAAAAATATATATATCGCCAGACTTACACACCAACTGTATGGTCCAAAACTAAGCAACGTTTGTACTATGGGCACCGTACAATGGACTGGGGCGATCCGTGTCACCCAGACCGGGCAAATTACGAATAGGCCGTTTCCAAAATTTGCCTCTGGCGGGAATCGAACCCGCAACCACCCAAAAGGGTTACTATTACTTTCCTTTATTTTTTCTAAGTTATAGCATTGAGTGATGATATGGCGAAAAGGAAAGTCTCAACAAGTGTTGTAGTACCTTCTTATTTTTTACAATGCTTGTATAAAAAATAAGTCATCGTTCTGAATGTAAATAAAAACTGTAAATTACAAAAAATATGTTTTATTTGGCAAGAAAGTGTATATAACTTATAAATAGATCGTAATAAATACACGAAAACAAAAAATACAGCGATGATCCGAATGTGAGAGAGCTTCTTTTAAGTAACTTAGCCTTGGTAGAACCAGTCTAAAGCCCGAAATACTAACAATAATAATACACATTCTGTGGCTAGCCGAACTAAAGTCGTCTATGACACAATATACTACCTACAGTTAGTTAGACCACTTAAGAAATTAAAAATGAAAATATATCGATAAATTCTAAAGTGATATTTTGGTGGTTACTTTATTTTGGTAACGAAATGACACATTTATGGTAAAAAATGACCATAAATGAATTTAGCCAAAAATTCTGCATATACCAATTTAGTTCCAGGCTAGTCACGTATAAAAGTATGATTAATAATTCAGTGGAGTAAAATGACAGATATAAATGAGAATTCATATTTTAATTGAATCTGATCATGTTTTTGTTAATCTTTAATAAAAAAATTAATTAATTTGAACTGGAATCACAAAAACAACATTATTCATGATGAACGGATCAAATTAATTTTACGTTTGACATAAAAAGCTGTAATTTTACTCCACTGAATTATTAATCAGACTTTAGTAGTAATTAGGGACGCGATGACTGACTGTTATTTACTTAAACTGTGGTAGACCACAGTAGGTATACAGATAGGTACTAACCTACCTAATAATTAACTTAATATACAATTATAACTTTGGAATTTAATTATGCTTTGGAATGTAAACAATTAGGTAATAAATCTACAAAACTTAGAACTAACACACAATTTGAAGGCATTAAAAAATCTATAGGATGTAATAGTACATATTATTATAATAATAGTAATTATTATAATAAGGTAGGCCTGTGTATAGTTAGGTAATCTAACCGACAATAAGTAACAAAATGAATAGGTATGTAATACCTACATGCTTTTAGTTATGGTATTAGAGTAATCACAATAAATTTACTTCATAATAAGGTGCTTACTTCTTGTATATAACTAACAAATGTATACTCATAAATTTAAAAAAAACAGGATTTTTTTGCATAATTGATAATTAAATAACTTATGAGCATCATTCATGACTAAGGTTTTTATATTTTAACTTTTGATTTATTATTTTGTAGTGTATCAGTTATGATTATGGTCGAACGTCAAAACTGATTACTCGGGTGCGCTGCCCGGGACTTGTGAACGTCGCCAATAACATACAAAAAAGTGTCAATTACATAAAAAAATATTTTTTAGGGTTTTATTTCAGAATTCTCAGATACTTTTATCCACCAAATAAATATGGCGATTTGACAGTTTTGTATAAATTATAGAAAACTGTCAAATCGCCATATGAAATCGCTCTATGGAAAAACTGTTTTGACTCAAAAGGCCATATTTATCTGGTGGATAAATATGGCCTTTTGATAAAGTATCTGAGGATTCTGAAGGAGGTCCTTAGTAGGTATTTAAGCCTTTGTATTACTTTACATATTCTGTTCCAAAAACTTCCTTTCATTAATGCAATTCTCCAGCTCATCATGGTACTTATCAATCTTAGCATCAAACCCAGGACTTTGTATATCACAGTCAAAGCTATTCCCTGTGATAACCTTCTCCTGATTCAGTGTTGAATCAAACCGAACCTTCTTACCAGGTGTGGTGGTCTTATTTTGTGATACATCAGAACTATCATTCCGTTCCCTCAATGGTGTGATATTCATATTCAAATGAGTATTACGAATCGTTTTAACTGTTTCGTATACATGTTCATCGTCTAATTCTAGTTCTTCTATGTGTATTTCATCTGAATTATCCAAATTCAATGCAGGGTTCTCGATACCAGCATCCTTTGGCGGTTCTTTCGCTTTCGGAGGCTTTCTTGGCACTTCATACGGATTCAAAGTAGTGTTATTCTCGACTTTATCGCCTTTAAATGTCTTTTTCAACGTTTTAAACACTTTCTTGGAGAGTCTGTTGCCGACTCTAAGGAAATGTTTCTTTAGTTTCTTGCTATCGTTCGAATCGCAAGAACAGTCTTGCTGTCTTGTTTTGTTGATGTTCATAATGTCAACAGCACTGAAATGTGAAACGTCATGACCTAGCACACGACTCTGCTTATTAAAATCATTTGCGTCTTCAATATTCTCGTAGACGGGACTTTCTGATCTGTATCCATCAATGTTTTCATACTCATTTTGACTCTCCATAGACTCGTTTACTGTAGAAACTGTACTGTTAGTATCCCCAAACAATTTACGAGGCTGGAGAACCGTTGTGACTGGTTTTTGATCGTTTATAGGCCTGTTTAATACTTCTTCGTTATACTCCAATTCAGGTTTTACGGTGGCCAGGTTTAAGAACGGGTTCTGACTAGAAATTTTATTTGTAACTAAATTAGGCTCCAAAAATGGATTAGTATTGTTTTTAATCCGCTTTTTCTTAGTTATAATTGTAATTGTTTTAATTTCCATAATGTTACTTTCGTTTAGATCGTCGTCATAGTAAAGAGATTGGTTTGAAATGTTTGGTGAATCTAATGCTAGTCTGTCGATGAAGCTTAGATTCAGATTCGTTGAATTATTAATGAATACTTGGTTGGTAACATTAGTTTGTATATTAGTGATAGGTGATAGTGTTTTAATATCATCGTTGACTAAGGACTTTTGTTCCAATATTGAACGTAATGATGATTGCTTGATGCCAGAATCAATTTGTTCATGTAATGCTGACTCTTCCACCTCATCATTTAAATTGATACCTCCATTACTCTCACTGTCATTACATTCATTATCTTCTAGGAAACCTGATGGAACCTGAGTTTGTGTTGTTAAATTAGCGTAAACAGGTTCACCTATATTACTTTCAGAAGCATCAATGTCAGTATATCTGACATTTTTACGTACATTTTCCAATTCTTTGACCAGGAATTTATTGATAGCGGCCTTGCTGATACCAATATCAACTGCAGGGTTCTCGAAAGCAGCGGTGTCTCCACAACTCCTGGTTCGTTTCCTTTTCTTGTTCGGAACTATCTCCATAGCAGTGTTGCAGATGCGGTCCTCGTTCGCTAGAAGGTCTAAGGCCGGGTTGAGGTACACGTTGGTTGATGGTACTGGAATTTTCCGTTTACTGTTCGTAGGGATGACTTCAAACTGGTTGTTGTTTACAGAGTTCATGGTGACCTGGAATTTTAAATATTACTTTTGATAGGTCTACTAATTGATTACAATCTTAATTTTAACATTTTAAGATCACTTGCACTGCACTGCAAAAAAAGTCAAATACTGTCAGAACAAAAAAAAACATTATTTATAGGTAAAAGTAAAACTTCACTGCAGAGAACTTACTTCTCATGTTGTTCCTATCATGAATATGGACCAAAATACGACCCTGCTATAGAACGCCTTCTCCAAGGCCTAGACCTAGGCATACTCTAAGTCCCTACTACAATGTCACGGCCCTATGCCGTAACACTGGCTACGCTAATATAAGAGATATTTGTGGCCATTGAATTTAATGTTTGTGGCTACAACAAGCGCAAGAACATTAAACGACTTTGCTTCAAATGTTTGGCATTTATAGAAAAATAATGTAACTTTTGTATTGTTGTAGTTAGACGGGCCCCTTGGTGTGGTTGGTTAGATTCCGCCTATCACGCTGTAGGTCGTAGATTTCATTCCTACCCGGGACATGCATTTGTGTGCATGAACAAATGTGTGTCTGGGTGTATGTATATTAAGTATTTACAAACAATAAGTAGTATATATATCTAGTATTATCAGTTATCTGGATTCCATAGTTCAAGCTCTGCTTAGTTTGGGATCAGGTAGCCGTGTGTAAAAAAAATGTCCCAGTATGTCCCAGGGTATTTACTTTAAATTCGAGCTTACTTGGCTTACATGCTTGCATTACCTGATAAACAAGGTAGCGAATATTTTGGGAAAATGAAGAGCTTGAGGTCTTATGTAGATTACCTTATTTCCTCTAAATCTCCATAACTAACACTAACACATAATACACACAACTCGATAATTTACCGTTAAGTATTAAAATTTCATCACAAAACAACAGATTTCATTCATAATTTATCGTTTGATAATTGTAAACAAAAAAGTGGCAGGTGTTCAGCCGGCGGGCAACGGTCACTATTTGACAGTTGTTGGAATCCAGTTGCCAGCTCAAAGAAAATACTTTCTACCAAATTATGTTTGTTGTTAATATGAAAAGATGGCGCCAGTTGTAGCACATGAATTTTTAAAAATACAAAAGTTATTTATAGCCATACCATGTTATTTTTTGGGATCACTATTTTAAAATTTCGAGCTTTGCATTTGCTTATATACTATACTCGATGTTTATATTTTTTCTCGATTAGATTACTTGTACTAATCTCCATAACTCACATTAACAAAAATATAATTATATTTGCAGGCTGTGCCTATTTTGGATGATTGCTGAATTAAAAAAACAAATAATAATAGACAAAAATCTATTTTTATTCTAAATCACAATTCATGGCTCTTTGAACCTACAACGTTTTGAACAACACAAAATATATAACATACACCTTTAAAACGCAATATAGTGGAAAATCTGGGCTAAAACTAGACAACTGTGTATATAATAAGCAATAAAAAGCTGTACTACCACCACCTTGGGTTCTGACTATCTGGTGCAACGTGGGCTTTGAGTTGGTTAATACCTCCACAATGTGGTGGTGTATGGCCACTCAGGCCTCTGACTACCCCCGAATGGGGATAAAAGTCGTGACGTTACACACACGCACACTACCACCACCTAGTTACTTATAGTGAACTACTTACTTACTTATAACAGGGTTGTAACGAAAAAATCACCTTGTTTTAAACACCGTGTTTAAAACATGTTTTAAACACGGTGATTTATTCCTCCTGATTTAAATCAATGATTTAAACACGTTTTAATCAGTTTTCATTTCAAATTCCCTGTTTTTTTGCAACTCTGACTTATAGTGAACTCGAACTACGAACTCAAGTAAGGCCCGTATTAATATATCGATCTTAAGATTGAGATTACACTTGGGATGCTGTTTTTGACAGATATTGCATACATTAAACGTCAAAACTGTATCTTAAGATCGATCTCAACTTTGAGATAGATTTATTAATACGGGCCTAACTCTTGAAACATATTACGTTTTTGTAATCATTCGCTTAAGCTTATGGGACAAAATTCCTATATAGTATAATTATGCCTCATAATAATATTATTAAATATAATCTAAACAATAAATGGAATTCATCATCTGTTATCTATTGGCAAATAATATAACATTCGCGGATTACTAATAAAATGCAGTATGTCCAAGTCTTCAACCACAGAAGCTTAATTTTGAAGAACTATATGACTAGTTCAGAGTACTTAAAACGTTGTGTAAATAGTCTCTTAATAGTCTTCATAATTATATATACTAGTAGTTATATATTTTCCACTTTATTTACATATTATCTATCATTAAAATTACAACTACAAAATACACCTACTTGACGTTTCAGTAGGTATTACAGTGATGTAATGAACAACAAAGCCATTTAAATATGTTATGCAAATAGATAATTATAATTAAAATTATTCCACCAATATTTTGTCATAAACATTCAGGCAATTTCGAAAACACACACACACACACACACAATGTGTATCAGAGAGGACATAGCTATGTAACTCTCAAGGTATCGGCTTGTGCTGCGTTTTATTCACCGTAAATTTTCTTATTTTCGTTCACAAAAACTGTTAAAAACAATAATAATGATCACTTTCAGTACAAGTTGGTTCGAGTGGAACGACATATGAACGAAAATTACAAAATTACAAAATTAACAGTGAATGAACGCACCATTGGGGAAAAGTTGAAGAACAAAATATGTTATTGACGTACATCTGTTCAAAGATAACATAAATCGATAAAAAAATTTGTTCATCTTCAGTTAATCAACGATATTTTGTTGACGTCAGCGCGGTATTACCAGCTAATAAGTTTAAAATGACTTTCGTCACGAAACACAACCAAATTGTAGTTTTCGCGATCACACTGCTGAGATGATGAGGGACAGAGGTATGCGTAGGCGTGAGCGTTATTTCACGTCACCGGTTACATTAACTGGTTACGAGCTAATTCACCGAATCACTGTTTACGCGACAAACGAGTAACTGGTGATTTTTGTAACAGGTTATTTAGCTGTAGCCCGAATTACATCATAGGTATTATGTCACCGATCACCCATAGACATCTAAAAGTAACAAATAACAATGTTTGTATTTTTGTATACAAGAAGCTAGTAGTGACGAAAACCATAGGGTTACAAAAATCACCTATTAAATAACCGGTGACACTTTTGACGTAGCCGGTTACGTTACGTTTCGTGAAAATAATGAAACGACACATGTCTAGGTATGCGAAGCTATGCCTAAACAGGTATAACCGACAATGTTGGAAGGTCTGTCAGTGTTACCAACAACATAATTAGGTAACATTACGATAAATAATAGTAACTTGGACGTAAGTATTTTCTTTCATCAATTTCATCATCACAATGATTGAGATAATTTTGCGGTGATTAATATAATGTGTTATATAAGTTTATGCACCTACTAAGTGGACAATCTAAAGATAATTATAATTATCAAACAATTTACGTACTTCGTTATCAAATCATAATTAATTATAGGTAGGTAACGGTCATTTGTTAATTAACACATAACATTATGTACCTACTTAATTAAATATTGTTACACAATGGTTCTAACGTTGTTAATTACAAATGACGACTACCCTAGATTTGACAGAACTAAAAATATGACTGCCTTGGGCACTCTTGCGTGCGTCACTTCACCACGGCAGCACCCCGCATGAGAAAAAGAAACTAGTGGATCAAGTTGCAGAACTCGTTTAAAAATATTCACGAGAATAGGTACATTTTTATTTAAAATATGTATAGCTCAGGTTTATTCGATCTCGTAAATATACCTATCAAAAACACCTTTACTTTTGTTACTTTTACATTACACACATGTGTCCACCTATTTTCAGACTCATTATATATTCCATATTCATATGGAATGAAGTTTTATCGACATCGATTTCTATAATTATTTAATTTTAAAAATAACCTTTTTTATAGTGCCTGCGATCTGACTGCTATAATTAACTACGAGATGTACTGGTTATTTCTATTATAATGTTTTTCGCATAGATAATTGACGATGACGTTGCTTTTTTGCACGTAAATTGTTATCGCATTCTGTAGACTTATAATTAAAAGCTTCTGGATTAGGATGAATAATAAATAAGCATATTATACATTCGTATTCAACAATGTAACTACAACTTGTACAATACATAAAGTACTTAAGTACATAGTTTCGAAGCTACGTTATAGGAATTTAAGTAATTCAGGAACAGTTATCATTCAATATTTAAGATAAAGATAGCAGTAAAATAATTTGCTTTCTCTAATAATAACTAAATCAACGTTTTGAACAATATTGCTTATGTGTAATCTATGTCAAGAATTATAATACAGATCTAGACAACCATTTTATGGTTTCAATAAAATTAGCTAATGTTGTATTTAACTATATTTATATATTTATGGAACACAAACTTAAATAAGTAATACAATTTAAATTTGCCCCCAAAAAAAGTTACAAATGTTGCCATACACCCCAGACTAAAAATAGAAGTTTTTAAAAATCTACCATGGAAATAGAATTCGTAAACCTACAAAAAGTCATGAAAGCATCACTACCTTTAGAAATCTAAAAAAATAGTAGTTACCTAATCTATGTCTAAATTCTTAAATGCTTTCTCCATAGCCTTATCCCGTTTCTTATCAGGTAACGCTGCGATCCTCTGTTCCTCCTCAGCCTTGAAGTAGGGTTCCAGGAGTTGGAGTTGCTGTATGCACTTCTTGTGGAGAGTCTGGGTGTCAGGTAAAGTGCCACCGTAGTCGGGTGGGAGAGCAGAACGCGGTATAACTGTCTCGTAGAAATTTTCCAAGTCCTCGTTTTTGTTGTGGAATTTTAACTGGAAAAGAAAAAAAAATAAGTAGTAGGTACTCAAAGGTAGCTGGTTGGGCTTCCGGCTGTCTTACTCATCGTACGAAACGTAGCTGTAATAACTACTTCACGCCGATCTTCTGTGTACTACCCTACCCAGGTCGAGCCAGCCTGTACCTATATGAGCTCCAGTCAGTTGGCTACAACTTGGCTCTATAACACCGATGAATAATAATAGTAATAGGTACAGACAGAAATAGCAATAAGGACGGAATATAATTCAGTTCCTATAGTAAGTAGATGACGCGCAAAGACAGAAACGACGCACACGCAAAACAAGTTTACAATATTTTTTATTGATCCAGCTACACGCACAAATTCAATATTTACCTACTCTCGCTCTTATGTTTACTCTCATAGTAAGGTTTAATTCGAACTTAACCTTGAAAATATCAAGTTTATTAACTTGAAACCTTTCATTCAACAGTCACCTAACAATGGAATTCGAAAAGCCCGACTGCCTTTTGTAAGGTGTTTAAAATGTCAATATTCAACTGGCCTTTAGTGATCTTTGAAGGCTGTTGTGAGGTCAACTATAATACGGTCCAACCAATCATTAAGATTTGCTGGTTAATCAAAAATGTATCAGTTCCAAATTCAACACACGGCAAAATACGGAAAAATTTTCGCCTTGAAAATTATTTTATTAATTATATGAAGTAATTTCACAACTAGAAATGTCACCATCCTCTGAATTTCTGATTTCTTTTTTTTTTATCAAAAAGTGACATTACCACCTGTGACTGTGAGTTTACTTTGTATTAATATTAAGTAGTAGGTATTAAAAATTGGACTTTAAGAGTGCCGAATATAAAAAAATATAAAAAAAAAACATAAAAAAAAATATCATAAAATATTTGAGGTACGGAAATATAAAGAAACTGGAATTTGAGGTTTTTATGTAAGTAACGCAAATACATTTGTTTTAGTAAGCGTTATTTGAACAAGTGCTATAATGCTTATTAGCCTGAAAACAAGAATCATAATCGCAGTGTAAGCGTGTCAAGGCAATGTTGAATGATTTCGACGGTGCCAAGTAAACATGAGTAGCTACAAAAACATTATTTTTTGCTACTGTCTGGAGTATACGAATTGAGGTGTCTGTGTCTGTATGGCATCGTAGCTGCAAAAGAGATGGACCAATTTCAACTTTCTTTTCTATTCTTTAAAAAGAGTGGTTCAACTGATTTATAGGTACAAAATCTTTGTCTATGAATCTCATAAACATATTATCGTTGATGGGTCCTTGTCAAAATTAAAAAAATACGCTTGCTTGTCTTACGTTAAAAGCGCCCTTATAGGCCATCTGAGGAACTACATTTTGAAGCCCTAGACTCTAGTACCTACCTAGAGTCCTGTGCACTCACCATATTTGGGTTGTGCCCGGAGAAGTTGTAAAGGCCACTTTGGCCAACAACGTATAGTCCATAAAACTCACCATATCAAAGAACTTTTTCTCCATGAACGGCTTGATGAGCAGCATCAGCTTGTCGAGGACGGGCTCGGTGTTGAGCACGTGTATGGCGCGCATGCGCACCGGCATCGCCTCCTGCACGTACTGGAAAAACTTGCGGAGCGGCCTGCAACCAGTCACCAGTGGTATGTGTTCAATCGATGCTACATGCCTACCTACTAGACCCCAATAGCCAAGTGGCTTTATCTACAAGCGTTTCTACAAAACGCTACGAAACACTTGCAAACGAAGCCAATTGGCTAGATGGGCTGTGAAGTCAGAGCTACTCCGAAATACGAAACGAAACGTTTCGGCTGACGGATGGCACATTTTTCTATTCTGAAAGTGTTTCGGACTCTTTCGGAATAGAGTCCACGAAAGAAGAAACGTCAAATCACAACTATCGAATCTGAACGTACCATCGATGCAAACTGACATTTATGGCTTAGTCGTTGCCTTTATCAAACGCAGTTGAGGAAAGAACGTTCTCCTAAGTTGAGCTTCACTGTTGCGTTGCTGTTTGTCAAATGTATGGCCCTAAAATTTGTCAAACCATCTTTTATATATCTACAAGTGCATATTTTGCTATCCTTTTCATAATTGTAACGTATGAGAAGAGACAGAAATATGCACTTGTACTCAAGAATTACAAGTCCAATTTAAAAGTTTATGACCATGGCCTTGTTTAAATTTTAGTAATTTTTTTCAAAAAGACTATTTAAAAACCAAATAAGTAATTATTTTTCAAGATACTTATGTCAAACAACATAATAATATATTTACTACAAAGTTTGAAAACTTGGCAATAAAAAATAACTACCTAGGTACTTAATGCATTTTCTGAGTTGGCAACACTTTTATGACCATGCGCATGATTTTAAGTAAGTAGGTGAAGGTTAAAGGTGCACCTTGAACCTTTGAACCTTTTTTTTAAGCACTTTGAACCTTGTTTACTATACCAAGAACACATGATTTATTTAAAACTAGCCAAAAACGAATGGGACGTTGGAATTGTCGCTTTTTACCTTTGTTTATCCTTTTGAAAGCTAAGAAAATATAAATATTTGTACTTACTTAGTTTCATATAAAATGGTTTAAAGTTAGTTAGGTACCTACATACATATTCTAAGTAGCTATATTAATATCAACAACACACACGTGAATTTAAAAACCAACTTAGGGCCGAGTTCACCAACACACTAACGGACCGTTAGTGTGTTGGTAGATAAATAAGCCCTTAATAGGTAAACAACGTGGCAAGTACTTAAATAGTAACAAATAACATATATTATATAAATAAGGAATATATTAATTTCACATTAATCATACCTAATTTTTAAATATTTAATTCGTTTTTACATTTACCATGAGCTAGAAAATCAAAAGAAAAAGTTAGCTCCACGCCTGCATCTGTACCGCGCACGGCCGCGACTATGCGTGTCACAGATGTTCTTACTATCTCCCTCATTATTCATGTGGAAGAATGAGACATAACACCGGGCATGTACACCACAGGTTCTTATGAAAACAAGTGTCAGAAATACTTACGATAAACTGACTCGAGTGATGTGTCCGAATTTCACTCCCCGCATGTCGAATAGGAATATTTGACCCGGCTGGGGTCCTCTTTTGCTGAGACACGCATCTGAAAAAAAAACATACTTGATTAAGGGCCGAGTTAACCATCACACTAACGGGCTGTTAGAGCAGTTAATGGACAGTTACCACGAAACAGTCGGTTACTGGTCTAACGGTACCTACGATACTGTGTTACACCTAGTGATGGGATGTTCTCTAGAACATTCTCACCCTCGGAAACTTACACATGAGAATTTTCGAGAATGTATCTTCTGAAGCATGTAAAACTTGACATAAACCTCATTAAACATGCAAGTATGGTGGTTTTAATTGTTTTTAAGATTTAAAGTTAGGATAACCCAAAATATAAGATTCTCAAAACTTCTCACGAGTAAGTTTCCAAGGGTGAGAATGTTCTCGAGAACATCCCATCACTAGTTACACCCGTATCTATAAACAAGTCATTACCTTATTCATAAGTAAATTCAAATAAAAAACCCGTTTTGACAGATTCTCAATAGAATAATGTCATCATCATCATCATAATCATATCATATCATAATATCATATTGTATTAAAAATCAGTGAAAACTGGATTTTGAAACATGTTTCTTGCGTAGAATTTACTTAAGAACAAGTAATACTTGACTATTGGTAGTGAACAGGCACCTACGTATTTAATTAAAACCAACCTGTATAACATTATAGCGCCCCGTGTAACGGAAGTGTGGTGTTTATGAATTTACATTAAACATGTTTAACTGTATAAACTTAGGGTCGAGTTCACCAATAAATTAACAGACGGTTAGAGCAGTAATGTTTGATATACTGGTAACAATCGTGTACTGCTCCAATGGTCGTTTGTCTGTTGGTGAGCTCGGTCCTTATGTAACTGTAGATGATGGACCAATTACTAAGGGGACTGGCCCAAAGCAACTCGGCCGAGTGGTCGGCCTAGTACTAACATCGACATATAACGAAGCGAGTAGTTCAACTATTTACCGGTAGATAGAACAATGAAAATGAAAAAACAATGACCACGTTTTTTTTTTCATACATATATTTAATAAGGGCACCTCTTTTACTCTGTGCTGTAGGTATATGTGACATCTAACACTGCACCTCACAAGGACCTATAGGTAACGGTGCAATCATACACCGTTGATTTTTTTTTCATGAAAATTACTTTCTTGGGAATCAGCTGAAGCCTACAAATAAGTACACTTAAAATTAAATCTTACTTGAAGACTGCAAGATTCAATATCGCAAAACAATTCCTGTAACCATTAAAAATAGTCTAGTCATATTGCATAAGTAAAAATTGACGTCCCATTCCAATTTGAGTCTTATTCACGTGTGTTAGAATTACAAAATGTCTAAATAACTTGCCGCTGAAAACCTATATTTTATGTAGATTCTGTCTAGTCATTGTATACTTCTATGATGGAACTACATAGTATCGATTTGTTGTATTATCGCCAGACTAAGCAACGCTTGTACACTATGAATAGGTATCGTAAGTACAATGGTCTGGGGGCGATCCCAGTGACACCCAGACCTGAGCCCTAAGTCTTCAGTTTTTTTACTAGTGGAAATCCATTGATGACAGACGACCGCTTGGCGCAGTGGTTATAGCGCTAGCGGGAATCGAACCCGCTATCACCCGACGATACAGTAAGCCGGGCCACGGAGCTACAGCTTAAGTACCTACCTAGATCCTACTATCCTACTTCCTACTAATAAATTATATAAATGCGAAAGTGAGTGCATGCGTGTGTGAATGTTTGTTACCACGTATCTCCATAACCACTAAACCGATTTGAATGAAATGCGAGACTTAGATAGTGTAGGCTCTGGAATAAGACAGGCTAATCTTACACATCAATTTCCACGCGGGTGAAGCCGCGGATGCCGCGGGGCACAGCTATAGTCTGATTTTTAATTAGACGAAGCCAACTGACAGCTGAAAAGTTCGAATTTGAACCTTATTTGTTCTATTTATATTGAAAAGTGACATAAGAACCTGTCAGCCCACTTCGTCTAATTAAAAATCAAACTATAGTAAAAAATAATAGGTACCTATCTATGGCTCGAACCATTAACGCCAAGCGGTCGTCAAATTGACGTTTATTTAGCCGCTGTTTATATCAAAGAACGTGTTACTTACGTAATATTTGCTATATATATATTTGCTAACGTCAAATTATTTTATTGGCCGTCCGGCACATTTTTTGTCCACCTTTGATCTTTGGAAGTCAATTATCTTGATCACGGCCGTAACAAAATGTTTGTTTGTATGTTGCACTGACCATCACATTACATTAGAACGGATATTAATATGGTACTGTGTTACGCTCTGGAATAACATCACTAGTTTATATCCTACTTTACCGTCCTGGCGATGATAGCTAGTGGGTTAGATTGCCCCTATATTCGGCACTGTTGTGACAGACATTACATTGCCGGTGCCCGGTGGCCGGACGGCAGGGGACATCTTACACTGAACGGTCTGTACGATGGAAGCCTAACTTTAATTAAAAAGTGAAGTGAAGATCATGTGACCTGCAATAAATGGATTTAATTTTTATTCAATAAACGTAATAAAACAGGAGAATGTTTAAAAAACTGTCACTAGCCTACACCTACCCAGGCAGCAAATAAGGTCGGCGACGAAAAAAGACGTTAATCCGAGGTCAATTTAGGGTCAGTGACGTAAACGTACGTCTTTATGACGAAGACGTACGTCGTAATGCTACTAGGGTAGATATAATCAATTAGAATTACAAACAAGATTAAGAAATTTTCTCTGTTTTGACTTCTTGCCGCAGTCGGGGGACCAATTTTCCAAGGAACATGTTTTTATGTAGGCGAAGCTGAACATTTCCAGGCTCTCTTTATTACGGGCTGTCAATACAGAGAGCTCTGGTTATGCTGGAAATGTTTCCTGAGATGTGCTAACGTACAAGCCTTATTTAGTTTGGAACCTTACAGTCGGTGTGTTTGTCTGAGGACTTATTTAGGTAAGTACTTATAAGTATTTGGAAAACCAAGGTGATCTACGGATTCGGGTTTGTTTCAAGAACGTTTACAAAATTAAATATAGCAGAGAACAAGTAAAGGAAAATATAAATATAGACGCTGTTAAATGCTTATGACAACTCAATACCAATATCTGAGCGGAAACTCGTCCACCTTGAATGTTTGCGGTCGATTCGCGAGAAGGGAAAATTTGCAATGCCTAGAGACTGGAAGGGTCAGGGCTATAGATGTAAAAAAACCGATTTAAAACATTTAAAATAAAACTTTGCCGTTTTAAACCTCAAATATCCCATTTAAACCGGTTTAAAACTCGCGAAGCCGTATGTTACAGTTACGCAGACGGAACGCGAAGAGTAAAATAATAATAAACGATACCAGTAACATAGAAGTAACACGAATTTAATGATTTTTAGACCCCTTGTCACAGCTGGTCACATTTGCGAGACTCCCCCCTTACCTGTGTGACGTCACATATTTATTACAATTTTCAGAAATTTGCAAAATTTTTCGTTAAAAAATTAAATTTCGGTTTTAATACTTAGATATATTAGATTTTTAAATGTGACGTCGTAAAATTTAGGACCCCTCCCACCCCCTTGTCACACAATGTCACATTTCGTCGACCCCTCCCCCCCTTTACTTGAGACGTAATTGATGGATTGCCCCTAACCACAGAATAAATATGCATGCCCTAACGTACAAGCGGATTTTTGAGGTTATAATTCGACTATGATTTAAAAAATCTACATTTAAAAAGTCATTACACAGTTTATAGGTACTCCGTCATATCATCTATTCTGTGGTCATATCCCTACCTGAAAATGTAGTTATAATTAAGAAAAACATAGTCATCAACACCGACCGATTTAAATCGGAAAAAATGGTTTATTTCGGTTTTAAACGGATTGGTTTAATTGGTTTTAAACCGGCCTTACATCTATAGCCTGGCCGCATTGCGAATAAAACCGCGAGGTTTTTTTCCCGTAATTCTGTAACCCATGGTATGAATGTATCCGCACTTGCGGTTTTAAAACCGCGCAATTTGACAAGGTGGCAGACTCTAACTGACAATGCAAATGCCCTTCGGACCTAGGTTTGTCATACGTCGGGAATTTCCCAGAAATGTGTGGTAATATTAGGTTTTTGTCCGGAATGCGGGGAGAATTCGGGAGAATTGCTACAATTTAGGTAAAAAAAATAAAAAGCTATAAACCGGAGACATACCTCACGTATGTACCTCTCATTATGTTTTACAAGAAAGAAAGTCCGGAGTTTTTTTCATCTGGCAACACTATTCTAACCCAAAGTAGGTACCCCAAACGTCTCATAATTGCTGCCGAATTTTAAATAATTCTGCATTAAGGGCCACCGCAGACATGCTACTTTTAGCATCGGCGATCGGCGATTTTGATGCTGCGTCCAGCTCGTTCTCACTCGAAGAAACGCGACCCAGCATCGATACAGTCGCAAAATCGCCGATCGCCGATGCTAAAAGTAGCATGTCTGCAATGGCCCTAAATAAACAATAGGTAGGTAAAAATGGAGTACCCAATTAGCAAACCAGCTGATCTGCAAAAACTTAAGTAGGTATTTATAAGAAATAATTGCATAGAGCAAATAAGTAATCTCCATGAAACGTGTTAAGTTAGTTAGTTATTTAAATTACCTCAGTCCCTACTTATGTGTTAGTAAAGCGTAAATACATTATACTTATGTATGTATTTAGGTTTCCGTTATTTTATTAGAATTGCTTGCATAATATGAATATGTCTGTTAATGAGTATCTACCTAAGTTCTTACTAAGTACTAAAATGTCAATAAATTACTTAAAATCCCTAATAAATACATGCTATCTGTTTGCGCTCTGTATCAAATCAGGTTTTACAAAAAAAGACAAAATAGCGTTAGAAACCATACGTAATACCTACCAATGGATGAATTTACATCTATGTGCATAATTTACAGTTCGCTTACGGTGAGGAAAAATATCGTGAGGAAACCTATCTATCCCTCGGGATTAGGTAATAGTCAGTTCCTGTATACACGGCACCACCTGTCACGTTGGGTTCTGACTATCTGGTGAATCGTGGGCTTTGAGTTGGCTTAAAACCTCCACAATGTGGTGGTGTATGGCCACTCAAGCCTCTGACTACCCCCGAATGGGGATAAAAGTCGTGACGTTATACAGGGTGTAAGTGACAGCCCTCCACATACTGACAGGGTGAGTTCAGGACCTTATTTTGAATCATATTCCACTAGAAATTTTCACGGAAAATTGATTTTTTTAAATCTTTTTTTTCAGTTACAATTCCTTTATTTCAATGTACAATTACATTATCGGTCCGCAGCATTCCATTTCTGTAAATAAAACAGTTAAAATAAAAAAACCAGCAATGGATGTCGAACTCCTCTTAAGAACAACGCGTGAATGACGTGGTACGAGCGCGTTCGACGGCAAGCATTGACCCTGTGGCGAGGAGGGCGGTCGTTGGCTACGTGCGTTTTGCCACGGTAAAGATACATTGCGTATAAGCTAATAAAACAGAGTTTATTGGGGTACCATAAAGTTCCTGAACTAATTTCATGTACCGATCATCTTAGTATGACATACTGAAGTCAACCCATCAGTATGTGGAGGGCTGTCCATTACACCCTGTATTTGTTACATTACGTAATAGAAGAGAAAAGATGTTTAGTCATCTTATATGACATTATACCTTTATAAAATACATCTTAGAAGGAAATCGAGTAAGAGGAAGGCCAAGAATAAGTGACACGAGCCACATAAAACAGAAGGTCTTAGTCAGAAGGTATAAAGAAAAGAAACTGCCCTACGGAAAGATAAAGAGGGTCAAGGGTCAAGGGTGACACTTAAGAGGAGGGTTCGAAATTTGGTTGATTTTCTATTCTACTTTTTCTTTAAGTAAGTATGTGGACTAGGAATCTTATATTTAGATGTATGATTTTTGACTATATTATCTTGAGTATCTTTAAATCCAAATCACGATTTGATGAAATTTTCTCGATAAAAAAAATTTATGTTATGAGCTCTAATTATTTACAATTTTCCTTGCTACCACGATGTTTTTACGATTTAGATCACGAAATTATTTCTAAAACATAGCAAATAATGATATCTAAACTACCCTTCAACCATATTTTAATTCATGAAGTAGTTTTTTTTTAATTCAAGTAAATGTGGTTTGGCGCTTACGTTGTTTATTTCCGAGCGCGCGCACAATATCGCCATCTCACATTTTAAGTACTTGAACTAACCATGTCTCTCTCTAACTTTGTATTGTCAGTGTCCGCTCGGACTTGTTCGACGTCGGATCTGTGAAGGATTTTTTAAAAAATATTACGAAAAAATATTACGGTCGTGCCACATTACAGGTACAGTACAGTATTTACAGTCCGCCGACGCCTATGATAAATAAATAAATATCCTTGGAAATTCTTTTACACATGACTACCTGATCCCAAACTAAGCAGAGCTTGTACTATGGAAACCAGATAACTGATATTACTACATATACTACTTTTTGTTTGTAAATACAAACTAAATATACACTTAATTACACCTAGACTCGGGACATGCGGACATGTTCATGCACACAAATGCATGTCCTGGGCAGGAATCGAACCTACGACCTGCACTGCAGCGTGATTTTCGTTTGCTTTTCCTTGTCTTGTGTAATTTCTTTTCATCTCTTGTCATTTTGTGTCATCTCTTGTCATTTTGTGTCATCTCTTGTCATTTCATAGTTATTCGTGTCATTTCTGTAAAAACTCCCAATTTCGCTTACTGTTATATACTTGCAGCATGGTCTTGGGCCGACAGTGGGAATACATTGCTTGTCAAAACAATGGAGTCGCTTTATTGCGTTTGTTGTAGGTATGGATGGGCAAGTAATAAATATATCATACATCAATAAATTATCGTAAAAAATAACATTACAGATATGGATAGGAAAATGTTTGTCCGTCCTATTCAATCTATTATATTATAAACGAAAGTAACTCTGTCTGTTACCTTTTCACGGCTAAACCGCTGAACCAATGTTGATGAATTTTGGTATGGAGATAGACTGGGTCTTGGCGGAGAACATAGGCTACTTTTTAGGGTTCCAAAGGGTGCTAACGGGACCCTATTACTAGGCCTACGCTGTCCGTCTGTCTGTCTGTCCGTCTGTCAGCGCGGGCTGTATCTCACGAACCGTAACAGGTAGAGAGTTGAAATTTTCACTGAATGTGTATTTCTGTTGCCGGTGCAGAACAAATACTAAAAATATAATAACATTTAAAAATAAATATCAAGTCTCAAACTTGATATTTTTGATGTGTTTATTCTACGGTGGTACGGAACCCTTTATGTGCGAGTCCGACGCCTTCAGATCTTATGAATGTTTTCTTGAAATAAATATAGTGTATTTTAAGTAATTAACTGGCCAACCCTCAGGTCCTACCTACCATGTTAGGATCTTTTTCGTTCTAGCGGGTGTAAACCGTGATTTAACGAGTTAATGTGATAATTTTTGTATTTAAATTATTCAATTCAATGTATTTGTTTCAGACATAGTCCAATATTGATTATTAAAATTATTATAATTTCACAATAAATATAAAACAATAAATAAAAGTAAAATTAAATTAAAACAAATAAAAAAATATTTTTTATTTTTCATGTTTTATCATTAAAATACAATATAATATAACATAAATTAAAATAAAATACAATAAAATAAAAACCTACCCCTAATTAAACAAATACCGTCCGCGTGGGATACTGGCTGCATGTCCTCCCTGTATTCAAGCTGTTCCTGTTGTCAAGCGAATTTTTTGAGCAAGGAAAGAGCCAGCCCTCTTGTCACCTGTGGCGGTAACCAGTCTAAGGGTGATTTTGATAGATAAAAAAATAAAGATAAAAAGATAAACAATAAATAAATGCATGGTTAAATCAATAAAATTAATAAAAACTGAAAATTAAATTAAAAAATAAATTAAATATGGTAAAAAAAAATATTATGAAACCGCTGATGACTTCATGATCGGCATCGAAGTTAAGTACCAAAGTATTCCTTTGCCTACGAAACATGAAAAAGATACTCATATCCGGCAGTCAGTCACTGACACAGAGTATGTACATTTTTACCCGACTACGGTGGGCGGAGGGTTATGATTTTGACCGATATGTATGTATGTTCATCTGCTCCCGTATAACGTCCAAACTATTTTTATCATAATAATTTGACTAATGAGATATCGTTGGACGCGTCTGGATCGTCCGCTGGTTATAGGCTATTATACGATCGAAATATTGTTATACGTATCTATCAGCATATTGTAGGTATCGTTTGTCTTCTTTTGACTTACTTTGTCTTCAGCAATAAAAACAACATAGAAATTAAATTATTTTTTTCAAATACACTCGACATAAAAATCCCATATAAAACGAAAAAAATATATTTGAATATTTTCATCCATTTCATCTATTTTAAAAGGTGCACTGGGACATATTATTTTAATTGTACGAATTAAACAATATTGTTCCTTCAAAAAATAACTATACTATAGTCTACTCCATAGCTGTTCTGTCCTAGCTAAGCGAGAGGGATATATCCTTCGGCAGCTCACGCGACGCTAGCCACACCCCGAAACTAAAATTCATTTTTTTCTTGTATCGTCTTAAGAAGAAGAAGAGATCAAATCAAGGTCATTTTATGGTAGGTTTAGTCCCGAAACAATGTCCAAGGGACACCGCAGCATGCTACTTTTAGCATCGGCGATCGGCGATTTGTCGTGGAAAAGAGCACGAACACGCGAGCAACTAGACCGATTTTAGCACACGGCGCGGCGTAACGTTCATGTTATATGTTATGTTACATTACGCCCCGTAACACCGGTCAGTTCCCACCTTAATAATTTGATTTTATATTATCTACACTTGCTGGAGTACTACCTACACTAGGTACAGGTTTTGTGATGTGGGAACCTGTTCATTAACCTTGGAATAGTTTTAAAAAATAGTCTGATTTTTAATTAGACGAAGCAAACTGACAGCGTTAAATGTCACTGTTCTATGAATTTAAACCTTACCTATTTGTTCTATTTAATGGTGCGTTCCATTCACTGTTAATTTTGTTAATTTCGTTATTTTCGATCACAAATCTCGTTCCACTCGCACCAACTTGTACTGAAAGTGATCATTATTATCGTTTTTAACAGTTTTTGTGGACGAAAATAGCAAAAATTACGGTGAATGGAACGCAGCATATATCGAAAAGTGACATTAGCACCTCTCAGTGTACTTCGTCTAATTAAAAATCAGACTATAGGTATGTAGGTGCGTACGTAGGTAATTGATGTTCTTTTTTATGATCACACAAAGAGTTGATCACTAGGTAGGTATAACAGACTATAAAATTAATTCGTCGTTGTCAAGAAGGCAAACAAGGGTTAAGGGGCAAAAGGGAGGGTTGAAAAGCTGTGGTAGCCGATTGGTTACGCACGCGTCTTGCGGACTTGAGGTCATGGGTTCAAACCCTGGGTCACACCTCTGGATTTTTCGAAATCTATGTGTGTAATCATAACTTTAATATGATTATCACTTGCTTACGGTGAAGGATAACATCGTGAGGAAACCTGCATGTCTTTAGACATGTGAAATCCACCAACCCGCATTGGGCCAGCGTGGTGGATTATGGCCTGAATCCCCCTCGCATTGAGGGGAGGCCCGTGCCCAGCAGTGGGATGTTAAAAGGGCTAAATTATTATTTAGTATTGTCAAGAAGGAAATAAACGCGAATATTTATCTCCAATCGCTGGTAGGAGAAAGGAAACTAAAACTGACACGTCTATTTTTACAAAAATAATGAATTCTATAGAAATAGGTATTTAAGCAGGGAATATGGACTCGTCTTTCTAAATTTTTAAAGTAACAGTAACAATTATTGCTTTTTGGATTTTTTATCACTTTTTAAACCGCGCTTACTAGCGCTTTTTTATTTTCTACCCAATTTAGCGCGCTACCGTCAAAGAGAGTAAGTTGGGTTGGCAACACTGTCACTTGTATGTCAATTGTTGGCTTTTTGGCGGGAAGTGGAAAAGTCATGTTGTCATTTTTGTTTTAATTTTCAAAACTTGTGTTTTCGTGTATTATAGTGTGTAATATTGGTGGAATATTAACCATTATATGGTCATAAATGTGCGTGAGTGTGGGCAATTGGAACAAAAGTGATGAAACATGATTTTCGGCTTCTCACAAGAAGTCTAGTAATTTATCAGTAAAGTATCCGCCACTTTACTGATAGGGTTTGGGGGGGTAGAAATAAGGTAGTTATAAGGTAGATTTAAGGTAGTTATAAGGTAGAATTAAGAAAAAAATGTAATAAAAGTATACTGATGTTAGGCTCCAAAGGGCTAGTTCCCAGGGGCCGTAAAACTAATCTTATAAAAAAAATATATATATATGTCATAGTCGTGGGTCGGTACGCATTTTTCCAATACCTAAAACTGTTATCGGTTTAGCGGGCGATAACTGGTTTTGAAACATGGTATTTTAGCAACTAGGTATTAGCTGATACCTCACTCACTGTATTGAGTAAGAAACTTATCGGTATACAAGTTCCTTGGTATTGAGTTGTTATAGCGTGTTTTGAATTAAGTAACTGATTCAATACGTGTTATTTTGTACGTTTTATCACTACGAAAGGTATAGTGTTATTGGGTAGACATGATAATGAGATGTTTTTTTTCATAGGATCTATTCTGTGGGACAGGTGGCAAACAAACGCACGGCCACCTGATTAAGCAGTTACCGTAGCCTATAGATGCTTGCAATATCAAAGGCATTACTCACACGTTGCCGACCTGAAGGGAAGTGGGACGGAGGAAGGGGAAGGGGGATGTGGTTTGGGCTTCCGGTTCTCTCACTCATCGTACGAAACGCGGTTGTAATAGCTGCTTTACGCCGATCTTCTGTGAGAGGGTGGCACTACCTCGGTCAAGCCAGCCCGTATAAGAGCTGTAGTCAATTGGCTACAGCTTGGCTCTACCACCAATAAATTATAATAATATGGTTGTTGTACCATTAATATCTACGGATTTTGTCTTTAACTTTTTCGTCTTTAAACTTCTTTAAAAGGCTTTCCACAAATGTATTAGAGAAAGTTCAAAGAATCAATGACTACATGATTGCAAGCAAACAAAAATCTAATCATGTCACGCACGCATCTACACCGTTAGACCGAGGCCTAATTTTATCAAAATTATTAAACAATAGTTGACCGTGTGTATAAAGATATACGGCTTATTAATATTTATTCTAAATGTCGAATAATGTTGAGCAAGCGCGCGAACAATATCAGTTGGCGCATTCCTCTATCCCTCTTACACATTAGGACTTAACTATATAACGTCAACAAGTAGGTAATACAATCTTGACGACGTATAATGTAAATAAACATCGGCCGTCACGTCGGTTCGGTATGAATCAGTTATTGAGTTCTCAAGAGCACCGCCGCACCTTGTGAGCTTGTAAGAATAACGTGTTCCGTGCGATACGCAGTTTTTTTAGAATACGATACCAGGTTTTCGGTATTCAGCCAATAACATGTTATTGTAACTGCTTACGGTGCGCAACGCACACCGCTAATATGTCAATTGTCATTCAAAAGAGCGCGCGCAACAGTGTTTTGTTTTGTGATTGTTTTTCAGTTTTTAAACTTTTTAAAGTTTGTGTCGTTATAAGATTATTTGATACGGTAAGTAATAATCCTATGAACTCGTTGATAACTATAATTATATACGTACTAATGTCAATGATGTAAACAAAATGTATGGGACATGTGTTCTTTCGGCCAGTGGTGGTGTGGTATTTTGCCGTTTTTACAATACGCATCATGATCGCGCCCAACGCCGTACTTGAACATACACTGCCTGTACGCAGTACGCACCAAGTACGCCGTTAGCAGAAAGATAAACGACATGCGCTCTAGGTATTTTGAACCCGGCACGACAGCAAACGTTTCGTTCTGACTTCGAATTCTGAATATTTAATTTGAATTTTGTCACATTGATGGTCCGGGTTCCTTAAGCTGGCTCCTCATGGCGCGTGATATCACGAGGCGCGGCGAGTCGATTTGACGAGCAAGCAGTCGAGTCGATGTCACGAGCCAACCCGCGCTACCCGTCTTTTCATGGCGCGTGATATCACGAGCCGTGCCGCGCCTTTGTAGTTATGGACATTTGGCGGATCGGACGCGCCAGCCCGAGTCGCGTCGAGCCACTACCTTCACACGGCGCGAGCGGGCGCGGCGCGGCTCGTGATATCGCGCGCCATGTGAAGCCAGCATAACATTAACTTTCTGTTAGATAGTATAGTTCGCGACAGGTCGAGATGACATTCGGGTTATGAGCTTTTTGCAGAATAAAATCCGAATCAAAATTAGCAGGACTCGATAAACAATTAAAATCGCCCACAAAATAATTAAATTAAATTATTCTTTTGCATTGCAGGTCCTGCTAATTTTGATTCGGATTTTATTCTGCAAAAAGCTCATAACCCGAATGTCATCTCGACCTGTCGCGAACTATACATAAAACAGGTGAAGTAGTAGGTAGGTATCACCACCACCCTAACAAAAATAATGGTGATTATTTTAAGGGGTCAATTGGTAGGTAATAAATAGGTATATCACATCCCCAAAATGTAATTCTAGCGTAAACATGGTAGGTTACTAATTGTAATTTGTTAAAAGTACCTAATGTATTCTACAGCCTATCCTATGAGGAAGGAAGTTTGTCTGGAACCAGACGGTTCCATATAGAACTGTCATTTTTTTATGGTAAAAGCAAATTTAATTAACAAACACATCACTATTGAATTAAAAAATCACTCACTAAAAATATTAATACCTACTTACCATAAATAATTTAATTAAATACTATTAATGATATGGTATTATATTATTATCCTACGCACAAGCGTAGCCTTAGATCTAAGCTTCTGTTGATTCATTATCCGTCTGTCCGTTCTGATGTTTTGACAGTTTTTCTGAAACAGGCTTTTATTCTAACAATAGATGGTGTCAATAAACCCGGAGGAGACTACGGAAGATTTTGAAGCTCTTTTGAAAGAATATAGCGATGATGATGATGATGATGAGGATGACTACGGAGTGATGTATGAGACTACAGATGAATCAGAATTAGAAAGCCTAATGAATGACACGTGAGTAACATCATGGCAAATTAAAATGTTATATAATGTATCTTGAGCTTTGTTAGCGGTTATCATGTAATATGTACTCTATATTTGAAGTCTAACCCTAGGCTGTTCTATAGTGAAAATTCCATTACAATACACTTATAACAGACAAGCAGAAGAGAATTCCAAAAAAGCTAATTACACCCATATTTTTTCTTTATGTGACTATTGCGTGTTGGCATACAAGCGTACGACGCACCTGATGGTAGCCTTTTTTTTAAGTCCGGGCGTTTTTTGGCTCTGCCCCCGATCTCCCTCTGACATGGGGGTCAGTCTTTATTTGTCTAATTATAATAAGTTATTCATAGTCTTTTTATTTAAATAGATATTAAGTAGATACTGTAACCTATAAATGCTTGTAATCCCAAAGGCATCGCTCGCACATTGCTGACCTGGAAGGCAGTGGGGCAGAGGGGAAGAGGGGTGTTGGGCTTCAGTTTCTGTCACTCATCGTACGAAACGCAGCTGTAATAGCTACCTTAGAGCCGGGCCCCACCTGTGCGCTGCGCTGCGTTGCACTGCGTCGTCACAACGGATCAAAGTGTCAGCGGGCGAGAGACGAAGCTGGGGAGGGTGATGTGCCAGTACAAAATCTTGCGACGACGCAGCGCAACGCAGCGCAGCGCGCAAGTGGGGCTTCGTCCGTAATCAGTACTTTTGTGAGATGGTGGATGGCTGGACGGTACTGCCCTGATCGAGCCAGCCCGTATATGAGCTGCAGCCAATTGCCTATGACTTGGCTATTGACTCTACCACCAATGATTCAATGTCTACACCAATGATGGGCAAAGTACGGCCCGCGGGCCAGCTCCGGCCCGCGAAAGCATTTAATCCGGCTCGCCGACGGTCCTTCGACATGAATAGTATATGGCCCGCGATAATTATATTTTGACGGTCCAGAAGTATAACGTAGATTCTGCTTATTAGAATGATAGACGCATAGGTAAAGGAGCCAGCTAGACTAGCCGCGTAGTTCATGATTGTGTTGCGGGTCGCGGGGCGCGGGGTGTAATGTTTTTATATGATTAAAAGTTTCAACACAAAATGCATTTTTCCTATAATTCTGGCCCCCTCATTAAGAAAGTTTGCCCACCACTGGTCTAGACTAAACTCAGTTACAGTTGGTCAGTTACACTTATAGTAGTATGTAGGTACATGAATTATTTGTAATAATTAAAACATTAACTTGATGTACTTGATGACCGAGTGCCCTTGCGTAAGAAATATTATTTATTTTTAGGTGCTCATTCGACACAATCAGTTTAACATTGTGATAAATAAGACTTATTTAATTTTTTCTTGGGAAATTTGACTAAATACGCGTTCATCACATGTTTATCTTTTCTTGTAATCACTCCGAATTTTATAAGAATATACCATATGAGAACAGTTTTTTTTTTCGCTTTTAATGTTTTTGGATTTATATGTACTCTTTTATTTATATTTTAGATGTGATATCGGTGTTAGTGTCGTGGAACTGGAAGAGCCACCCGAAAATCCAGTCGATGGCGACGACATCATGGACGAACACGTCTTCCACTTAGCAGATGAGCACGAATTGTTCGAGCAAGCGCCAGAGAGACTGCATATGCTAGAAAGGAGGCGAGGTCAGGCGAGGGACCGTGGGGGGAGAAGGGGATGTAGACAAGTGACGGATGGTGCCCCATGGAAGAGAGGGGATAGATTGGTGGAGGTGAATGCGAATGATGATGAAGTGCCTGCGGAGTTGAGGGAAAAGGTGATGAAAGCGATTGCCGCTAGGAAGGCCATGAAGGCCAGAAAAACAAGCCAAAGGAAGAGAGTTTTAGGGCATGATGAAAATAACGCGAATTCAGATGACGGCCAAGACGAGGCATTATTTGCTGAGGGAGATCATTCCCCTCATTTTGAGTGGTCATCCATGGATAATTATAAAGGAAAGAGGGAGAAATGTCTTCCTCGGGAGGCAAGGCCGCTCATGAGTCGTAACATGTGAGAGTGCGTATGGTGCGTTTAGACAATACTGGGACGATGACATCTTGTTACATATCGTGACAACGACGAGCCAGTACGCCGCAGGGCTCGCTGCTTCGTCCGCAACTTTCGCCCGTAAATGCCATATTTGTTTGGCGGATAAAAGTTATCTGAAGATTCTCAAACAAGCCCTAAATATACTGTTTTGCAACCAATGCATGTATGTCGGGCTGTTGTGTTGCAGAGTTGAGTAGTATAGAAGGGACGAATGTTGAATGAATGTAATTGAATTTAGTTACTATTATTTATTTTGTTTTTACTTAAGTTTAACTGGAAGCAAATGCTCTTAACCATAAGACTGAATACTCATGATGTGATTTTGAAACCTATATTGTTAAATAACTACAAATGTTAAATGATTGCCGGTGTGTATAATAAACAGCTTTCAAGCTATAGTTACCCAATTTTTGTCTGAAAACAACAGCGCCAAGCTTATGCCTGGCATTAGGCTGATCAGAGGGGCTAGCCAAGTGGCATGAACGCTAATCGAATAGAATGGAATAAACTTCAAAATGTATGGAAATGTCAAACGTTGCTATGTAAATCAACAACAAGTCGCTATGAAGATCTCGCTTGAGATCACGTCACCTATGTCATTTCCATAGATGAAGCGTTAGCGAATTTGTAGACGTCTGACACTTGTCTAGCCCTTCTGAAGGGCGTGATCTCAAGCGAGATCTTCATAGCGACTTGTTGTTGATTTACATAGCAACGTTTGACATTTCCATACATTGTGAAGTTTGTTATTTTCTATTCGATTAGCGTTCATGCCACTTGGCTAGCCCCTCTGGGAACCTATTTGGTCCAGCCGTGAGACACATTCGTCTTCTTCTGTTGTCTTTTGTTTTTATTTATACCTTTCTGTTGTTCTGTCTTATCTATTGTTCGTTTTATTTAAACTGTGTTGTGTATTTTGTGCTGTGACAAATAAATGATATCTCTCTTTTATTCTTCGTCTTATTATTCAATGAGTGCATCCAAGGCAGGCGAGAGGCGCACCCGAACACCTGCGGGGCAACACTATGCAACTTTGCAGAAATTCTGCAAAAGCAATTCATTTTTCCGACCCTCCAGCAGAATCCGCTAAATTTCCGTGACACTGTCTCGAATGGCGTAAAACGTGTGACAATTTACCTGAATTGATAGGATTCCTCAGAAAATCTGAAAAATTAATTGCATTGGCAATGTTGCATAGCGTCGCTATTAGCCCCCTGTGCTTGACACAGCCAAAAACTTCAAATTTATATTTGCTTGACACTGGCTATATGCGAAAAGCGAAGCAAAGAAAAAAACCCAAGATCTTACCAACAGTCATAAAGAGGAGTTTGACGCCGTTCTCGAAGAAATACTTCGAAGGTTCCGTGTAGTGGAGCCGATGGTAGATGATGTCGTACCCTTGACACGACTTTTCAGGCAGCACTGCGAACTCGCTGAAATAAATACGCTCAATTAAACTATCATCGACATCGCATAGTAGTTAAAGGATGCGACATATCATCGTAAACTTAAGCCATTTGTAACTGCGTGCCCTTTTCGATTCTGTCTACGGTGGGACTTCATATTTCCTAACAATTTGTCCGTTGACCTTTGCCATAACATATAACTTGCTCATATCTTTGAGAAGGATGGCAATAAAGGCAGTTAAGGGCCTGTTTCAGAAATGTCAGATAATATATAAATAGTTCGTTTTGACAGCTCCTCCATAAAAATCTGTAATAACGCCATATTTATTTGGTAGATAAGAGTTATCTGACGATTCTGAAATACTTACGCCCTAAGTCAAAGTGTGCCAGCATAACGTGCAGCGAAATTCACACATCTGTTATCGCACTCGCAATTCGATAATCAACTTAAAGGAATTTTGATGTGTATGATGAGCCATATTGGCAATTTTCCGCGAACGACTGAGTCGAACTGTGTCCATGGACGTTTAGTAGAGCATACTATTTCGCACAGTCACGTCTCCCTCTGTTTTAATGTCATAGCCCGTACCCAACAGTGATTAAACCAGCGGGTTATTGTTTTCTCTTTATTAATTGCATTGTTAGTCATCATTTGGGTCATACGTGTATAGTACGGTGTTCAATACAATACACAATGCAATCAAAACGCGGTAATGCATTGTTAAATTAATGCAACGGTGCAGATAATCGACTGATTACGAGAGCTATTTCGTGTTGGTCATGAATGAATGTCTTTTCCATGCAAACAGGCTGGCACGTTCGCTTTTTCGTTTTGATTTTATGACATCTCACCAAAATACTTATCTGGGTCGTTAAGAGCCTCACTAAGAGTGTTGCCGTTGGCTACTTTAAGGATTACCGTACACAAGAGGGAAAATTACCGTATTTGACATAAAAAGCCGTATAATATTTATGTGTATTAAATGTCATTGAATTCCAACCATATTGAGGTATTAAATTTTCATTAGAAAATTCAAGGTGTAAGTAAAAAATAAACCGTCTTCCTTATTCATAGAGATTTTAGCCAGTTTAAAATGGTTTTGAAAAGCATTTTTAGGAACAAATGTGATTTGTAATTCCACTTCAAGTCGATCATAACTTTCTATGAATAAGGAGGTAAATATTCAACACTTATTATTATTTATTATAGTATATTAATATTTTATTACACAGAAATCGGAAACGTAAACGTCAATTAGGGTTTGTGTCAATCCGAGGGCAGCTAATTACCATTTTATTTAAAAAAAAAAACAAATCCGAATATTTAATTTTCTGCGGGCTTGTCTGCGGGTTGATTTACGGTTCGTTCGAGGTTCCATATGAAAAAATATACGTATAAAAAACTCTTTCAAACGGACTATGTTTCAACCCTGGGGCAGAGTGCAGACCTATGGGCCAAGCTCCATAGAATTTTGCCCATCCTCCTTTGAGTTGCGTTCGATTGTGAAGTTTTGAATTTTTAAAACAAATTATTATTATTATACGCGCAGAAGTCGTTTCGAACGCTCCACCAACTGGTTGTGGAAGGAAAATGTCATGGGCACCAAGGTAGCTATGATGGAGGCGCCTTGATATTTCAGACTGGCTTATTAAGATTTTAAAGTTAGACTCATTAACTATGGACGCTCATAAGCGAAGCCTCAAATGATACCTAATTAAATGTATACCTGTTGTAAGAAGTCGTGATCTTGTATTTGCAAGTACCTAAGTAGATAAACTAGCACTTTTTGCCGCCACACACTCCCACCACTGTTACTCCAGAATCGACAATGGTGTCCAACGATGAGGCTAAGGTTTGACCGTCGATGAGTCCCAGGGAAAAGCTAAGTTGTCTTGGTACCCGCAAACATTTAATAAAAAAAGGATAAGATGATTTGGAAGAAGATTATCCACTACCCTCCGTTGCAAAGCGGAAGACAAAAATAAATACACTTACCTTCTGAAGTGAAAGAGAAATTAATACGGAACTCTTAAAAGCATTTTAATGACAAGTTTCGATCGTATTTTGCCCAACCGTTGCTTAGTTAGGGATGGTATCAAATCTGTAGATTGGTTGAATGAAGTTTAAAACAGGACATTGCAATCCGCGTATTTTAAAATTGTTTTTTTACCCGACTACGGCGGAGGGTTATGATTTCGACCGGTATGTATGTATGTATGTGCATCTGTTCCCGCCTAACTTCCAAACTACTTGTCGTAATTTGACAAATGAGCGTATCGTTAGAAGCGGCTTAATAGCGCGCTGGTTATAGGCTGGTGAAGTCACATAAAATTGCATATGGCGCCCTCCAGAGGACATAATGTCATGAACTAAAAAAAAACATTTTTTAATGAAACCGTGTGGGGTATCATATGAAAGAGCTTGATGAGCACATTTCAAATATATATATATATATATATTGTTACTCCAAAATAATTAAATAAAAAGTAAGTTTAAAAACCAGAACCCGACTACTGAAAAATCGCGCTCTAAAAGTATGAAACAAGAAAATATTCTCATCTAGAGGATAGCCGTGGTCCGTTTAGGCCCTTTAGGTCAAAGTGGTATATGACCACGGACCACGGCTATCCTCTAGATGAGAATATTTTCTTGTTTCATACTTTTTAGAGCGCGATTTTTCAGTAGTCGGGTTTTAGTTTTTAAACTTACTTTTTATTTTGTTAGGTATGTGACTCTGACTATGATGTCAAACAAGCTTACGACCCGCCTGATGTTAAGCAGTTACCGTAGCCTATAGATGCTTGTAATACCAAAGGCATTGCCCGCACGTTATCGACCTGAAGGGGATTGGGACAGAAGTAGGAGAATGGCGGTTTGGGCTTACACATCGTACGAAACGAAGCTGTAATAGCTACATTACGCCGATCTTCTGTATGAGGTACCCCAGTCGAGCTAGCCCATATATGAGCTGCAGTCAATTTTGCTGTACCACCGGTGGTGTATTATTGTAATGATCTATTGAAATAATAATATAATCATTATGTATTATGGACAGAGGTCTATAAATATTGCAAAGGACTATTTTATTACGTATTGTTAACTATTATGACGCAAGTAGAAAGTAGCTGTTTGCGTATAAGGGAGACAATAATATCTTGAATATGAGTCTTATACCAAAAAGGCGTAAAGTGCTTTTGGATCAAGGTGGCGATTATGCTGCGTACCAGACGACGTAATTTTTGTTAGTTTCGTTATTTTCGTTCATAAATGTCGTTCCACTTGAACCAACTTGTACTGAACGTGATAATTATTATCGTTTTTAACAGTTTTTGTAAACGATAATAACAAAAATTACGGCAAATGGAACGCAGCATTACTTATGCTTACATAAGACTTAACGCGAGCGTAAAACTCAAAATTAGGTAGTTACTAATGCAGCATTAGTAACTACCTACTTTTGAGTTTTACGCTCGCGTTAAGTCTTATGTAAGCATTGATAAGGTAGGTAAATAAAAAAAAACTTGTAGAGACTAAAGTAGCACTGCAGTCTGCAGGAACTTAAAATTATTGAAAGTTAATTAGGTACTTAATTAAATAATGATAAGCATTAGGTATGTAGGTATGAAAATTACACACTACTGTTTAATTTTAAATAATCAGACTGTCGTTATTTGAAGTTAACAGTTAGTTCCTCTCAGAAAGTAACATAAGGTCAATGTCATGACCAGTTTAAATCACAGAAGTAATAAGTAGGTATCTACTGCGATTGCGAAAGACAGTTTTTTTTTGCTACTAGGTACCTATAAGCTGTCCCACAAAAGCGGCGGCAATTAAAAAAAAACACAGAAGCGGCCTGAAAGTTTAACACCCACTATATGGCATAGATAGGGGGATTGATAAATATTCAATAATTCAAGCCAAGGGCCGCGCATACCTACCGCTAGGTAGGCAACGTATACCTACCTATTACTTGACTCTTACTTTATTTGACCACATTCGATTTTGTAGATTTAAAATAATGACCATGGTAGGAATCAGGTTCACTTGCACTCGATATAATAAAAGTACCTAATATATTATCAAGGAGATTTTACTTACAGGGCTTCTATAGACTGTCGCATTTCTTCAGACTGCAGTCCGCGAGAGTCGAAAAATTCCGGCGCGTTTTTCCTCACAGAATAATATCGCTCGATACACGATTTAGTTTTGTCCGTATCCGCGTAACATGCATTGTAAAACAACACTAATTGCTTATCCGTTAAGTCCTTTGGTACATATTTAGATTTATCTAATTTCTGCGTCCACGAACGCAATTCATTGATATCCTCTTGGGAAAATTTGTCCATGGCCGCGGTCGCCTTATCATAATCGAATTCTAATTCCACCGGCATGTTGGATAAAATTAATTATATATTTATTATCGTAATTCTATACGATTTTATTTATTTACGAGCGCACACCCAACCTCATAAACAACAATTTGACAACTAAATAAAATTGAATTTGATTGAACAAGAAAATTGTGTCAGTGTTTAGTGTTGCCAGTTTATAAAGTCGAAAATCTACCAAAACCATTATAGCCTTTTTACTTTAACTTTTTTTAATGTTCTGGTTTTATTTTTACAAGTTGTACCAGATTTTCGTTAATATGAAGGCTAATCAATTTCAACAGGACAGTTAATAAAATCTAAAGCATTTTGATGTATTTTTGTAATAATAGAAAGTACGTGTTGAAATTATGAGATCATAATCTATGTTCCAAACCATCGCGATTAATGTACCGGCAGACATCATTATTGTAATGATAGGCATAAATATTATGGTTAAGTAGGGCCTTACATTATAATTATACATGGTATTGATATATTTAAAATTGGGCAAAATAGTCATAAGTCCCTAATCGTAAACAATTTATGTAAAGGTCATTGCAAATTAAAATAAATAAATAAAAACATGGAGTCTGATTCGTCGTAAGTTCACAAAATGTATCCACTTGAATGTATGTTAGCACTATTGTTACCAAAAACTGTAAAACAAAAATATTTAAAAAGTGCGCTAAGTTATTTGATACAGGCGTTCAAATAACTTAGCGCACTTTTTAAATATTTTACAGTTTACAGTCTTTACAGTTTTTGGTCAACGTCCAACGCTTTTTGATTTATTATCTTTTTTCTAAGCATCACACAAAAACTACTCTGGTTTCATATGAATGGGTCGTCATTTTTGTATGCCTATTGTATCATTATAGTTGTATGTTATTGTATGCCTATTGTATCATTGTACTGTATTTATATTTCAGTGAAACCAATCTTGTAATTATAACAAGAAGAGACCGTTTTAAATTATTCTGCAGGACTTATTGGAGAATTTTGTTCATAATCATCGTGCCTGTTATATTTCTGCCTGTAGTCTGTGTCAACGACAAAAAGGTTCGTATCTAAATCCATTTTTTTTAATCACTTATATAAATACGTGGATTTGTATATCAAATTACCTAAGACTAAAGGAATTGACTTAGCCCCAAAACAGATACCTACTTTATACAATCGTTCTTTTGTACTTACAAATCAACAGTCGCTATTGTGTGTCTTAATAGTGTCTAACCTACTTTTTGTCTTCTGTTTCATTCCACTTATTTACTAAATAAATACAACTGTTTTCATAATATAAAATATTGTATCTTTTGTTGCTTGCAGGCGTACATGAGCTTCTACGTATTTCTAGTGTTAATTACCTACTGGATAGCTGATGTATTACATCCTAGTATAATTGCTTTGATGCCTATCGCTCTATCTTCATTCATGGATGGGTTTGGCAAAAGCTTTATAAGTGAAGTAAGTGGAAAACTTCCTTTACTATGAAAATACACGGGTTATGTAAGTAGATTAAGTAGGCCTCCATGGTTCAGTAGATAAGAGCTTTTGACTAAAATGGTCAGGAACAAGTCTTAAAACTTACTTAAATTTAAAAGACTGCGATTGTCAACAGCCTTGTTCAATGTGAACATTATAATGCTCTCCGAAACAGATCATTAAGTCCATCTTTGGACTAATTACACACTTTGCAACTGTAGACTGACCCATAATGTAGGTACATACGTTTACAGATGTACATACGGAACGAGTTCTTAGATTGTTTGGGCGTAATGATGATCATAATAGCGATAGAGCATAGCAATATGCACCGAAGAATTGCGTTGAAACTGCTCCTCGTATTTGGCTGCTCACACTACAGGTATAGCTGTAATTTGATCCTTGTCCCCTCATATTCCCTTGTAGAGTAGTTACAATAGATTTTGTTCAGCTCCATTATTTCATGAAACCCTCGTTTGCACTAAAGGAACATACACCAATTTATGTAGATCATTGTCTCTTTTTTGTGTTTTGGGTACACTTTGCACATTGTAATTGGCCGCAAACACATTGGCTCGAAATAATAGGGCTAAGTTGCAAAAATTATCGCGAAGAACATAATGGTTGGTGTGTTTCAGATTAAGCTTTTTGCTATTCTTTGCAAGCATGTTCTTGTCGATGTGGATATCCAGCATTTTGGCTTGTGGGCTCATGATGCCACTAATGAAAGCTATTCTGAGTGAACTTGAGAAGGTCAGTTGAGTATTTTTTAATTTATTGAGTAGGTATCAAATTGTTTATGAATTTTAGTAACGTAAGTATTATAATTATTTTTAGATGGGGATTCTAGAAATTTACCAAGTAATTGGTAAGGCAAGGCAGAAATCTAATCGACATGAGCAGAAGTGAGAAAAAAAATAGCTACCTTTTAATAATATTTATTGAGTTAAAAACGAGTAAGTATTATTTTATTGTCTGCTTTAATTGTTTCAGTGTACCGAGACCGACAAATTTTACTGTATTTTATTTTCTAGGAATTGCATATTCGTCATCTATCGGTAGATATAAATCATAACATTATTAGTTTAAAAATAACTCTTTCGTACATAACTCTTCTTGTTCCATCTCCAGGTGGAGTGGCTACCATAATGGGGAGTCAAACTAATCAAATATTCAAGATTTATTGTGAATCGTAAGTCATGAATAACAAAACAATTTCAGAAAATCTACCAAATAAAGACATTTATTATTGTAGGCAACACTGAAACGTATGTGTCACCGACCGAAGCGGGAATTTTCAAAATGAGAATATAAGGAATCGCGCGCGATTTTCTTTTTTATAAATGAGTACGTACCTAACTGAAACATTATTCCAGAATATTTCCTATCGGGCCGAAGATCGAGTTCCCTCACTTCATGCTGCTCAACCTGCCCGGCGTGCTGGTCATGGAGACTCTGCTGTACATGTGGATGAACTTTTATTTCCTCGGCATGTTTAGGTCACTGCAATTTTTCTGTCCTTATTACTAGATTTTATTTTGATCAAAGTCGTTCACTAAATCAATTAAATAAAGCCTATATGAAATTGAATGAGAATGTTTGTAGGTACCTACATTTTATGTTTTTTTTTAGATTGCCTTAGCGCCCGTTTAATTGTCGGATAACTTTTATCTACCAAATAAATATGGCGTTTTAACAGTTTTTCCAGAGAATATCGGTCGAAAATCCATATTTATGTGGTGAATAAAATGTGTCCCCCGATTCTTAAACAAAAGCGTTTCATAAGCGAATGGCCGAAATTCTTTTTTCTAGTTGAAAGTTAAATTATGCAGATCACAGAGCGACATAGCCTTGGAAATCGGGATGACGGAGGAAGAAGCAGAGTACATAGACACACTACTAGCCACACAGTACCAGCAACTAGGGATCCTTAAGTTTCACGAAATTGTTAGTAACTTGAACGTTATCCATAAATTACGTCACACGAATTTCATGATTTTTAGACCCCTCCGCCCCCCCTTGTCAAATTTGCGAGACTCACCCCCTCCATGTAAGCGTCACATATTTTTTAAATTTTTCTGAAATTTTCAATAATTTCGTTAACAATTCAAATTTTGATTATAATATTTAAATATATTAGACTTCTAAATGTGACGTCACAAAACTTAGTCACCCCCTTGTCACACAATGTCACATTTCGTCGATCCCCTCCCCCCCTTTACGTGTGACGTAATTTATGGATGGCCCATTACCTCAACCGCGGCAGTGCATGAACAGATGTATGAATGTGGATGAAGCAAAAGAGGTGTGTCTAAATCGTAACATGTGGCAATCGGTAGTCTCTGCCTACCCCCGTGGGATATAGGTGTGAGTATACGTTTGTATGTAGAAACTATCCTCAAGAATTCCTTCTTAGTGGTAAGCCAAATGTCATGCTGCTAGAACTTGTAGATTTTTATTTTTTTAAGTAGGTACCTATCTTAAATTTTATTTATATCGGTTATTTTGCGATATGCCAAGCGCTTGGCGCAGTGGTTTGAGCGTTGGCCGCTCAGGTGGTTGCAGGTTCGACTCCCGCCAGAGCCAAATTTCGATAACGGCCTTTTCGTTTGTCCTAGTCTATGTATGTCCATAGTAGGTACAAGCATTGCTTAGTTTGGGATCATACAGTTGGTGTAGTCTGGCAATATTTATAATTACAGATGGTGGCCATAGTAGTGATACTGGCAGCACTGTTACAAGCTACTATCAGCACAGCGCATATTGATTACCAGGGGACAAAATACCATAAGTAAATATACCTACTTACTTACCTATGATTACTTGCTTCTTCTTATCGTATGGTTAGTGGCCAACCTGGTGTCAGAGTTGTTCAAGCCGCCCGAAGGCCTCTGACAAGGCTTAACGACTGCTGCCTCGATAAACAACCGGGACCGACTTTTTACGTGCCCTCCGAAGCACGGAGACGCTCAGTTCAAATGCCACTAAATGGTCACCCATCTCTGACTGACCTTGCCAAGCGTTGCTTAACCTCCGATCGTTTACCGATCAGTGATTGCAGCTGCCTATGAGCGCCTACTCACTTGCTGATGTGATGGAAATCGTCGTGAGGAAAGTACCTACGTCTTTCGAAAGAAATGTGTAGTTCGCCAACCCGCTACTGGGCCAGCCTGGTGAACTATGGCTGAATCCCCCTTGCATTGAGGGGAAGACTTGGCGCGATATAGCGACAGTAGGCTCGCCCCCTATTCATCGGTAGGTACTATGAAAAACAACTCATTTTCATTGGAAAACATCTGAAAATTAAGCATAATGTTTGAGAATGTGTGTGTGAATTTTCGAGTGTCGTGGTTCTTTTAAATGACGCTATATTGCTCGTTATAAATCACGCTATATTGCGCTCATTGTAAATGACACTTTATTGCTAATTTTTAACTACGCTATTTTGCTCATTATAAATGAAATGTCTCTAAATTGCTCATTATAAATTACGCTACATTGCTAATTTTAAATGACGCTATATTGCTAATTATAAATGACGCTATGTTGCTCATTATAAATTACTCTATATTGCTAATTTTAAATGATCGATTACGTTATACTTATTGCTACGTATTTTCAGCCATTTCAGGATATCATCGCCATGTATAATGTGTGTTGTCATATTCTTTATACTGCCCACCAATACGGACTGCCTGAAGTTCTTCAAGCATCGTACTGGTGAGCCTCTTGGCATTATGTAGCCAGTAGCTCTACCATGATTTTCATTCGCTAGTCGATAGCGTCTGCGTAAAATATTTGTAGGTCAAGATGCATAAGTATCTTCAAACTGCTATAGAACATTGCGATATTTAGTTTGACCCCATTCGATCCTAGCTTAGGTGAGTAACAGTCCCTTGCCTCCATCTCAATTGCAGACCTTAAATGTATAGATATTAGGGTAGTGATTATTTTAGGTGTGCAATTTAGTCGGCGGTAAGGACTTAGGCGTAGCAGAAAATACAGCGCTTCTATCGGTCACTTAGGAACAAATGACGGGCCCGTTGGCGTGGTTGGCGTGATGGCGCCTTTCACGCTGCAGGTCGTAGGTTCGATTCCTACCCGGGACATGCATTTGTGTGCATGAACATGTCTGTATGTCCCGAGTCTGGGTGTATATGTATATTAAGTATGTATTTACAAATAAAAAAGTAGTATAAGTAGTAATATCAGTTATCTGGTTTCCATAGTACAAGCTCTGCTTAGTTTGGGATCAGGTAGCCGTGTGTAAAAAAATGTCCCAGGATATTATTATTATTATAGTTACCGTAAACGCCGGTGAATATCGAACGTTGGTATACCCACCGATGGTAGACCTCATGATGTAATTCTTTCAGATGATAATAATGAACCTCTGCCGACGACACAGACCAAAGCGTGCCTAAACTGGGATTTGATTAAACGAGAAATACTTTGGAGCGCATTATTCATAACCGGTATGTAAAGGAGATGGGGTTTTATTTGGAGTCGGTGCTACTTTCATACATTAGAGTTACCTACTTCATAAACACATATCGAACTTAAATTGTCACTGACTCCAAAAATAATAAGGCTGTTCCCATTAATCTTACCAGTAGGACTAACTAGGAAAGGGCTATTTTTTTTTTCATATACACCACTGTTTTCTACGCCCTTTGAAGTCTTCTAAGGCCGCAACACGGAAGTTGTTACAAATATTCAAAGGCCCATAAATTGGAAACTATGATATACCTAGTTACACAGAGTAAAGACTAAAGAAAGAGGTGCCCTTATTAGATATATGTATGAAAAAAACGTGGTCATTGTTTTTTCATTTTCATTGTTCTATTTACCGGTAAATAGTTGAACTACTCGCTTCGTTTTATGTCGATGTTAGTACTAGGCCGACCACTCGGCCGAGTTGCTTAGGGCCAGTCCCTTTAGTAACTGGTCCATGAGCTGTTCCCATTAATCTTACCAGTAGGACTAACTAGGAGTGGGACGTTAAAACGGCATTTTTTTTTTCATATACACCACTGTTTTCTACGCCCTTTGAAGTCTTCTAAGGCCGCAACACGGAAGTTGTTACAAATATTCAAAGGCCCATAACTTGGAAACTATGATATACCTAGTTACGTACCTATAGTTTGTATTCATGATGCATCTTCATATCAGCTACCGTATAGTACCAAAATTATCATTTCGTACTTTTGAAACACTGTATATAGTCGGAAGAGAGACGGAGCTGTACGAGAGAATGAGAAGTCGACTCTGTCTGTCTCTCTTGAGCGGTTAACCCGACCGTTATAAGTTCTATAGCTGGCAGCAGCACATTATTTGAGTCCCTAAAGGACTCAGGAATGACGGGGGAGTTCGAGAAGTTCCTGCTGCTCTTCGAAGGCTGGCCGTCGTCCGCTCTGGTGCTGGTCATAGTGGTGTTCTGCAAGTTCCTCACCGAATTCGCGGCCAACAGCTCCGTGGTGTATGACTTGCTGCCGAGCATTGCGAAAATGGTGAGGAATAAGGTCTACACTTTTTCTACCAGCCTCCTAAAGCATCACCTCCAACTAATTTGGAAATCTATTTTAATTTTATGTGACTACGATGGCAAACAAGCGTTCTTAAGACCCGCCTGGTGTTAAGCAGTTACCGCTGCATATAGATGCTTGCAAATCTTGCAATACGAAATGCATCGCTTGCACGCTTGCCGAACTTGCCCCCCTAGCCAAGTGGCTGTCGTTTACCAGCGTTTCTACAAATCGCTACGCTTCATATATGGAAATGACATGAGTCACGTGATCTACTTATCGACTTGAAATATCACTTCCATATATTTAAGCGTAGCGTTTTGTAGAAACGCTTGTAGACGAAACCACTTGGCTAGGGTGGCTGAAAAGAAGTGGGACAGAGGGAGGGGAAAGGGGGTGGTCTTCCGGCTCTCTCACTCATCGTACGAAATGCAGCTGTAATATAACAGGCCTAGCGTATATGGCTTGTTTTCATTGATATGTAGGTACCTATATAGTTGTACTGTATTTTATTGGTAACACTAAAATATTGTATTTTTTTAACCATTCATACCAGTAGCTTACATGATTAAAAAAAAATACTTTGGTACATAGTCGTAAGTTCTTCATGAGGTCCATTATTATAATGTGTTTTGTCTATTATGCAGAGTGTAATCTGCGAGATAAACCCTCATTACCTGATGATGGCGGGGACCCTCGCCAGTTCGCTGCCGTTCCATCTAGTGACTGGATCGCCGGTCAATGCTATGGTCTGCGCTTACGTTCATATACCACCATGGAAAATGGTGAGTATGGTCCCTTGGTTTTTTTCGCGGGAAAACCCCTTTGGAAACCCTATACTTAATATTATAAATGCCAAAGTAACTCTGTCTGTCTGTCTATTACGTTTTCACGACGAAACCGCTAAACCAGTTTTGATGAGTTTTGGTATAGATAGACAGGACCTTTGAGAAGGACATAGGCTACTTTGTGTTGCGAAAATAAAACTTCATGGGGTGAAATAAGGGATAAAAGTTTGTATGGAACACCAATCTTTTCTCAAGTTTTTTTATTCTTATCGTGTTAGTGGCCAACCTGGTTTCAGAGCTGTCCAGCCGTCCGAAGGCCTCTAACAAGGCTTAACGACTGCTGCCTAGATGACAACAATCGGGACCAACTTTTTACGTGCCCTCCGAAGCATGGAGACGCTCTGTTCTGATGCCACTAAATGGTCACCCATCTCTGAATAACCTTGCCAAGCGTTGCTTAACCTCCGATAGTTTACTGGTCAGTGATTGACACTACAAACAAACGAACAATTTAAATGAAATAAACATTTGTGCTCATCAGATGTACGCCGGCATCGGTCCATCAGTGATCGCGGTAGCAGTGGTGTGGTTCACGGCGGCCGTGTGGTCCGCGGCCATATTATCTGACATCGGTCTGGACCCCGAGTGGGCCGGCATCAATATATTCAAGTTATATGCTAATAAAAAACTTTAGAACACTTTTGTCACTCTTCTTATCGTATGGTTGGTTAGTGGCCAACCTGGTCTCCCGAGCTGTTCAAGCCGCCCGAAGATCGGGACCGGCTTTTTACGTGCCCTCCGATGCACTTAGACGCTCAGTTCAAATGGCACTAAATGGTCTCTCATCACTGACTGACCTTGCTAAGTGTTGCTTAACATCCGATCGTCTACCGTTGACTCTTATTTCTATCAACCCATCAGCCGGAAGACGTCCACTGCTGAACATAGGCCTCCTCCGAAGACTTCCACACATCACGGATCTCCGTCAAATACGTACTTATCTTACGGTCCCCACAGCTAGGGGTTCAAAGAGGGCAGGGAGGGGGTCAGCTGCCCCCCTTGGACTTACACTGCCACTTCTTTTCATTCAGAAGTCACTTCAGTATTTTTCCTTTACCAACAGGAAATCAATTTGCACCCCCTTGGCCCTAAATAAAAGCACGAAATGACCCCCTCTAGGCCAAAACCTGTGTACACCCATGGAAGGGTTTCTAGTACATGCATACCACCACAAAGGAATAACTCAATATGTAGGTTTTAATTGAAACAATAGTTAACATTTGCAACATATTCATTTATTTTCTAACAACACATTCCTCCATTCCTTTATTTCACTAAACGAGCACATAACGTCTCAGATTTTTTATAATTTTGGACAAAATACACTATAGTACAAGGGAAGCTATTACCAATAATTAAGAAAAATATATGTTACAAGGTACCAGGTATATAAATTATACCTACTTCAACTCCAACTAAATCTTTAATTTTCTGGTCTAGGCATATACCTACATACCTATTAAGCTTCGTTTACACCCTGTACTTTCACCCCAATTGTCATAATTTTAAAAATATACCTACATAAACCTTTATTTGTGACAAAAAATAATAATCACAACCGATCATTAAATTTTTAAGTGACGACTGACCTCCACTAGCTACACGATGTTCTATCATGCATCATAACTGGTCCTTTGGTGTGTGATGATAGAACATGGGTTAGAATGAGAACCGAAAGATTCTATACCTGCCTGTTTGGTTCAAACAGAACATTATGTAGTTGGATTTAAAGGCTTGTGATTCTTGATTTAGACGAAATGCACCTTCCAATTTAATTATACGCTACTGAACTGTTAAAACATTATTATGTGCTTTTGTGCATTATTTCTTGTCTCAAACATTAAAAAAGTACATTTACATTTTTCCTCTACATCACTCAAAGTGGTCTGACCTGTTAAATACAATACCAATATTAGGCTAAACTTGTAAACCGAAATTATTATATTTCTTTATGTTGCGAAGATGGCAAACACTTCCGGCTTTCTCCCTCATCGTACGAAACGCAGCTGTTATAGCAATTTTAGGCCAATATTCTGAGAGGGTGGTACTACCCCGGTCGAGCCAGCCCATATATGAACTGCAGTCAATTGACTACATGCTAGCTCTACCACCATATAAATAATATAATTATCGCATTTTGTATTCTGATGGTTTTACATGTTATTAATTCTATCACCTTATTTCCACCATACACACACTGACACACAAACAACTAAGCTAGTACACATACCTAAATTAAAATTATTATAATTTACAACTAGTTTGCACTATTTACATTATAGCACAGTATAAAATGCATCACAATATTTTATTTGTTAATAACAAAATAAGCATTTTGTTCATGCTCCGAGTTTATGTCCAAAAGGCACCAATTGAAGCCAGCTAATTTATATTGGGGACAATAAGTTACAAACTTTTGAGTTAAAATGGGGTATATACTTCAAAAATATTTATCCTAACAATATTACTCACGAAGACAGCTCGCCCAATTTGTGTAGGATCGAAAACCTTATACAATAACTCTACAATCACAATAATATTCAGATCAATATAAAATTACATAATATTATTATTAAAACTAGGAACCTCCCGATTATTGGGGATATATAATTATTATTTATAAGAAAATACAATTCTACATAAACCTTTGCTATATAAAAATATATTGAATGCATTTACACTTGTAATTTATGATTAAAACAACCCTAAGTTGACCCCATGGTAATTATTTATTTTTATATAATACATGTATAGGTATGACAAAAGAGTTTACAGTAAATTACATGCAAAATGTATAATATAACCTTTCATCGATATTTAACAAAGAATGCTGTTAACTGTAGTAATAAAACCATTCTACATATAGGATGTTCTTTATCTTATGACCCCATGACCCCCCCAAAGTCATATTTTTAATTTACAAGTGCGAAAGCGGTCGTACATTGTAATCCTCACCCGCTTTATTCCGTTACACGTATTATTCGTTACAATGATTGTCCCACTATAGGGTTTGGCTGGGGTGTGTATAGGCACTTGGTTTTGGCCATTGTTTTGAAGAAGACAGAGTTCGATACAGTTTTAATATTTTAAACAGTTTTCATGCCTTTCAATACCAAACAATCTATATATTTTATATAGTAATATGCTAAAAAATATATACCAATAAATATATAATATATTATTTTTACCACATAATATTCATAATGGTATTTTTATTAATATTAAATACTTTACTGTACCTCAGATTTATTTCGTATATATGAAAAAATATTATAATAATTTGGCAATGTATTTAGTCGGTGGGTCGACTAGCACACTCCACAAACATACATAAATGCTGGTTTTATATACTTATATTCTATTTTAATGCAAAATAAATACACATAATCTGATTTATTATAGTTTTAAACTCGATTAACTGGTAACGCAGAAAGAGGGTTTCGCAACATGATATAATGTGCATCAATTAATGTAGTCATTATCTATTATATGTAGTTATATAATAAACATATTTTTACCATAATAGGTACATAATAGTAACTTCACAGTAAGTAAACTTCATAGTAAGTTCACTCTCCAATAAGATCAAAAATATATTCTTTCCCATAGTAAAGAAATACGGTTACAATTTTTTTTAACAAAAATTCTACTAGACTAAAAATCATGCGCCCTTTGAAATTAGATAAAATCTGTTCGCATTATAATGACTTTGAACTGGACTGGGTATTTATTTGAACAAGACGAATCAAATAATTGTTTCTTTATCATTATTATTATAGACTGCGGTAAACAAAGCAGAGGGCGCCACTACAGCTTGTGCTACATACAATATCACATGTATTTCTCGTAACCCCGTACAATTATAATGGAAAATATTGCCAACTTGCAACTTTCCTATTCAACATAGAATACAAATTCACTAAAGTGTTTAAAAGATACATACGTAGATTTGATAAAAACAAAAGTTTGGTTAGCTTATTCAATGGTGACGAATTTTATGCTACCGATTTCAATAAAATATTGCACTAAAAATGGCGGTCAATGGTCTATCGGCTACAAAGACCGGATAAACGACTAGCTGTCTTATTCAAGCATTACGGTTATGAGAAGGATGGATGTTTACTACAGAATCGGCAGTTGCCACCAATATTTATGTAACTTATTAACGGCCGAACACTCAAGGCTATTTAAACGTTTAAGTACCACTTAGCAGTTTGAGACGTCGTTAACTGTCATTTGTATGGCGCGTCGAAGTTACGCAGCTCTCAAATTTGAGTCGCGTATGAGTATTCGGCCGTAAGACGTGTAATGTGGACAGATCATAGTGGTCCAAGCACTAGACACTTTAACCCATTACTTTAACCACAATAATGATATTCTAAAACTGTAAACAAAGTAGTTAGAGACGATTTTTAGAATGATAAACTTCGATAATTAGGGTCGAGTATTCTTATATTATTGTCATTGTATAAATTACCCATGACTTAAGGCGATATCCATTGATTAACTAAAATCATTTTATTTAACTCTTACTAAACGGGAAATAGTTGCAGGAGAATACTCCTTTACTGATCTCGGTTAGAGCAGTGTTGTTGATCAACGTTGTAGGTAGGGAACAAGTGAAATTGTTCATTGTAGCCAATGCGTTATACGTGGCGTTGCAAGCGAGGCTGACGTTGGTCGATAAGGTGTCATTTACGATGTCGGCAGGTATGCTAGGGGCTAGGAAGGGGAATATAACTAGACCCCATGTAGGGTACGCACCCCATACGATGAGTGTGGTGATGATCTTTGGTCCTATACCGCCGACGGCCTGGGAAAAAAATATCAACATTTAAAAACATAACCAAACAACATGCAAGACACTAATGCCGCACTTCACACACTTTCATAGCAAAATTACATTTACAGTAACCGCATATTGCCAAGGAATAATATACCTCTTTCTAGGGTTCCGTTATATGTAATATCATCAGCTGCAACTTCCAACAGCATTTAATAAATTAGGTTTTTAATATGTCGGCTACGAATTGCGAACAAAATTTGATACATCTAAAAGTATTTCTGTCTGTAACGATCATGAGAAGGATGGCAATAGTGTATTTAATCTAGTGTGGTGGTGTTTTTTTTATAGCCAAGGATAACACACGGGCAGACGGTCCACCTGATGCTAAGTGGAAGCCGCCGCCCAGGACATCTGCAACTTAAGTGCCTTATCACACTGGCGGCTTGCGAGCGGATTACGAACGGTTCTTGTCGATCAACGCGTGGGTGTGAGTGCGCGCACTAGATGGTTTTATCCCACTCGCACTTACACTAATCCGCTCGCAAACCCGCTAATGTGATAAGGCTCTAAGGGCCGACTTTTTAGGGACCTGTAAACATGTCCTTTGAAGAATGCCATGTTGTAGTAGTACTACAACATGGGGTTCTGTAGTAGTAACATAAAAACTAAATCCCGACTACTGAAAAATCGCGCTCTAAAAAGTATGAAACAAGAAAATATTCGCATCTAGAGGATAGCCGTGGTCCGTGTAGGTCTTTTAGGGCAAAATGGCATATGAACACGGACCACGGCTATCCTCTAGATGCGAATATTTTCTTGTTTCATACTTTTTAGAGCGCGATTTTTCCGTAGTCGGGGTTTAGTTTTTAAACTTACTTTTTATTTAATTATTTTGGAGTTATAGGTAACAATATATATATTTTTTTGAAATGTGCTCATTTAGCTCTTTCATTTGATACCCCACACGGTTTCATTAAAAAATGTTTTTTTTTTAGTTCATGACATTATGTCCTCTAGAGGGCGCCTTATGCAATTTTATGTGACGTCACATAGCCTATAAACCAGCGCGCCATTAAGCCGCTTCTAACGATACGATCATTTGTTAAATTACGACAAGTAGTTTGGAAGTTAGGTGGGAACAGATGCACATACATACATACATACATACATACATACATACCGGTCAAAATCATAACCCTCCGCCGTAGTCGGGTAAAAATGAGCACCAGTGTAGTACTTACCATCTTGGAAGTGGGTATGTGCGCGACGCCGGCGACGATGGCGTTGGGCGGCGTGCCCACGGGCATGTGGAAGGCCATGGAGCAGGCCAGCGTCGCCGGGATCATCAGGTACCGGGGGTCGATCTTCAGCACGCGGGCCTGGCATAACACACGTTATTAACAAAACCAAAACCAGCTAGAGACTCTATGGCATATACAGTGCCGTGTATGGACACGAGACGGAGTTATCGTGTGCTACATACATGTACTGCTACGAAATTATGACAATCGGGTAAGACAAATTCTCTAGTTAGATTTTAGATATAGACCAGGGTCGATAATTTTTGAAACGAAAAAAAATCATAGTAGGATGTAACTCATTGGAAAAGGAAGAGAATACAACAAAAAATAAAGGAATAACAATTTACGGGCGATCTGAGGTCGGGAAGTGGATGGGGTGCGTTATTAAGGGTAAAAAACGGTTTATCTCGATTTCCGCCAAAACTACAAGTCCTATGGAAAAAAGTTAATTGGCAAAGTTGTAGGTAATAAAAAGATCTACAACTTTTGTATATACACTTTTTTCACATATTAATTCACTCACCATATTAGCGAGGACGGGTAGTATCAAGTTGGCGATGGCGACGTTGGAGGTGAACTCGGTGATGAACTGCGTGACTAGCACGACGACGAGCAGCACGAACACGTGGTTGAGTCCGTGCAGCCCCTGCAGCGACGACCCGATCATGGCCGACAGCCCCGTCGCCTTGCTGCCCTCGGCTAGCGCGAACCCGCCGCCTGAACACAACAATACACCATTGAACTAACTACAGACTCGAATTGAACATACTTATAATACTCGTATACTTGAATATACTACAGGGTGGTTACTTTGAAAAACGAACGCTGACGGATCGTCCGAAGTACGGATTCGATTTACGATCAAAACCATGTCAAACGCAAGAAGAAACGAAAGAAGAAATGTCAAATCACGACGATCCGTCAGCCGAAACGTTTCGTTTCGTATTTCGAAGTAGGCCAGCAGGCTCGGCCTAGTGTGGAAGCCTCAGGCACGTACATAGAACATAGTTTATGGCAATTTTTATTTATTTATTGAATACTGGCCAGGCGATGACGTTTCTAGCGAACCCAAGAAAAAATATCTCCAAATCTATCACTACATTATGCTAAGTTAGGTAAGCCCATGGACCAATTACTAAGGGGATTGGCCTTAAGCAACTCGGCCGAGTGGTCGGCCTAGTACTAACATCGACATATAACGAAGCGAGTAGTTCAACTATTTACCGGTAGATAGAACAATGAAAATGAAAAAACAATGACCACGTTTTTTTTTCATACATATATCTAATAAGGGCACCTCTTTCTTTAGTCTACTCTGTGGGTACGCCTAAAGCCTACAGCTACATATTGTTAAAAGGTAGGTAGTTTTCACATAGTATCTGTGATCCGTTCTTGTGGTGAGAAGTTGCAACTTAGGTTATACAATTCAACATCTATTATTTTAGCTGTTACAAAACAAATGTGAAAAATTGAGGAAGAGAGAGAGTGCAACAAAATCCGCGAAGTAAACCCGTGCGTTGACATGCTAGGAATACTGGTGCTATGAAGCTAACAGACCAGAGGGGCTAGCCAAGTGGCATGAACGCTAATCGAATAGAAAAGAACAAACTTCACAATGTATGGAAATGTCAAACGTCGCTATGTAAATCAACAACAAGTTGCTATGAAGATCACGTCACTTATGTCATTTCCATAGATGAAGCGTAGCGAATTTGTAGACGTCAGCCACTTGTCTAGCCCTTCTGGGGATCTAATAACGCCACAATGCAACATTGCCAATGCAAATCATTTTTCTGTTTTTCTAGCAGAATCCGCAGCAATTGCACTAAATGTATGTAAAATAGCCACACATTTTACACCTTTCGTGACCGTTTCACGGAAATTTAGCAAATTTGCTTAATTGATTTTTCAGAATTGCTGCAATGTTGTCACTATTAGCCCCTCAGGTATCAAACCTATAACCTGTGTTACTTCCAAGGTTTAAGGCTGGAACCATTGCAACTGACAGCTCGAGGTTGACCGCTTTTTGCTCAAACAATGTCGTAGGACCGCGAGTTGAATTTTTTGAATTTAGAATCTTCGATACGCCACGATACATCAAAAAGACGACATGATAAATCAAAAACAGAAGTGACTCATATACTAAATTCGTATCTTGCCTACTTTTATTTAGTCGTATAAGGGTAACTTCGTAAAGGAAAATTTTCACTAAATCTTAAGTACAATTTAAGTACTACATTTTTATTAATAGGTAGGTTATTTTTTCTTTGTAATCTTTTTTATTGTTATTTTGTTGATATTGTAAATAAAAGCTCACTAACTGTTAATTTTTAATTGTTCTGAAATTTAATTTTGCCCAGCACTGGGTAATAGGTAGTACTACATATAAAAAAAGACTAGTACATAATTTAAATGTATAATATTATAGGACAAAATAAGTAAAATTAAAACAACTTAAAATTCTAAATAACTGAAAACAAGAAAAATTGTTGACAACATCGGGTAATAACTGAAATAAAAGTAGTACTAATCCTTATTAGTTACTAGCTGTGCCTGCGACCTAGTACGCGCACATTTTTGGAAAAGGTTACCCCTTATTTGACTGATGGATTGATGGAGGATGACGGACGGATGGAGTGGCAATGCAACGCATGCCGGGCATGCATGCAACCCTCATAGGATCACTGTTTTGCCCGTCAGTCTATCCGTCTGTCAAAACGTGCACAGCCTAAACCGCTTGGGTTAGAAACATGAAATTTTAACTTTTTATAGCGTAGAAGAAGACCACAGGAAGGATTTTTGAGAATTCAACAATTAAGGGGAGAAAGTATCTATGGATAGTCCCAGTTTTTCTGAAGCTAGAGACATGAATATTTGTATTTGTAGGCTGAGTAGCCGAAATAGGTACTAATTTTCATGTAAGGTCAAGATTTTCAAGCCAGAGCCATGGGTCTGGAGCAGCTCCATGATAATAATAATATATGGTATCATTAAAAATAAAATACTTGCTCCACAAAACGCCTCGTTTTGTGAGTTTTTAGGGTTCCGTACCTCAGAAGGAAAAAACGGAACCCTTATAGAATCACTTTTTTGTTCGTCTGTCTATCTGTCCGTCCGTCAAAACGTGCACAGCCCAAACCGCTGGTGATACAAACATGAAATTTGGACAGTAGGTACCTTTCATAGCGTAAAAGAAGAGCAAAGGAAGGATTTTGGAAAATTCTTACCCTAAGGGGGTAAAATAAGGGGTGGAAGTTTGTATGGAATTCCCTCATTTCTGAAGTTAGAAACATGAAAATTTCTATTTAGGCTACTAATACAAATACAAAATAGTAATTTCAGCGCTTTTGAAAATTCTACCCCCAAGAGGGTAAAATAAGGGGTGGAAGTTTATATGGGGGTTCAAATTTTTCTAAAGCTAGGCACAAGAAAATTTGTATTTAGGCTTCTTATTAACTAAGAATAGTAATTTCAGCGTTTTTGATCATTTCACCTCTAACGGTGTAAAATAGGGGGTGCAAGTTTGTATAGGCGTCCCAATTTTTCTGAAGCTAGAGACATGAAAATTTGTATTTGGGCTACTCATTACAAATTAAAACCGGACAAGTGCAAGTAGGACTCGTGCTCTGAGGGTTCCGTACAAATTTTATTATGTTTGTGTGTGCATCATATCTTTGGCGTGCAAATACAGGGCAATGAAGCAAGATGTGCTTCACTGTCTCGCTGGGGTTCTTCGAGCTTCCACTTTGCCAGTTTTCGGAACAATACATAATAATTACAACACTTAAGTGGGTATTGTTCCGAAAACAGGGAAAATCATGGAGACTCGAATCTCGGGATAACAACTGCACTGCAAGCGACTGTGGTGAACAGGTTGGGCTAACAATCAAAAGGTCCCAGGCTCGATCCCCGTTGGGGCATGCACCAATGGATGAATTTTCATCTTTGTGCATAATTTACAGTTCGCTGACGGCGAGAGAAAACATCGTGAGGAAACCTACCTATCCCTCGGGATTAGGTAATAGTCAGTTCCTGTATACACGGCGACAAGATTCACCACCTGTCACGTTGGGTTCTGACTATACAGGGTGAATTTTTCAAGTGTGCGTGGATGGCCAAATCCGAAACTATGAGTGATATCGAAAAGTACTCAAAAGAATCTCGGGGCTGATTTTGATGAAAATTGTAATTACTTCTCAAAATTCGTTTCTTATCAGCGACACTATCGCATGCTGTAATAATACAGTATTTGGTTTTTTATTCTAAATCAACTAGTTTGATTCCTGGCTACGAATATTGTTTTTACGGTAAACTTAAGGAAAGAGCTAATTTTAAACAAAATACTATTTTATTTCTCTTAAGTTACCTAACTATTAAACCTAAACTGATTAATTGTTCAAAAATGATTGAAAATTTGTAATTAAAACATAATGTTGTGAAGATGACTGCGCTGCGAAGGTAAATAAATAAAAATATTGAGCATAATTTCGAACAAGGTAAAGGTAATGTACGTATGACTTATTACAGTCAACTTGAAAATATGTAGCAGTTTATTAAAAAACACCGTTTTTATTAAGTTTGCCGTATGTCATTACTTCCCAGAATTTGTTCCTTATCAGCGACACTATCGAATGGTGTAATAATACAGTAAGTGGTTTTTTCAACTAGTTCGAAATCAACTAGTTCGATTCCTGGCTACGAATTTAGTTTTTTTCAAAAATCCAATGATGCAGTTTTAGTTTTCACCATCATCGGCCCCGAGACTTCTATGAGTACCTTTCGATATTCCTTATAGTTTCGGATTTGGCCATCCACGCACACTTGAAAAATTCACCCTGTATAAACGTGGGCTTTGAGTTGGTTAATACCTCTACAATGGGGTGGTGTATATCCACTCAAGCCTCTGACTACCCCCGAATGGGGATAAAAAGTGTGACGTTACATTTCTAAAAAAAAATTTAACAGGTGATAACACTAAATAAATTTAGCACTGCAAATTTAGCTGCTTATTAAATTTGGACCCATCCCTAAGAAGCTGTGATGTTTATTTGATGTATGGTTTAGTAATGTCGAGCATTGAACTCCGGTCTCCCAACTTAATCCTGATGCTCAATAAAACTAAACATATAGTAAACATTGCCGACCTGAAGGGAAGGGGTAGGGGAGAAGGGGGGGGGTGTTTGGGCTTACGGCTCTCTCACTCATCGTACGAAACGCAGCTGTAATAGCTGCTTTACGCCGATCTTCTATGAGAGGGTGGTACTACCCCACCAAACGGTGGTTAGTCCAGCTTAAAAATAAGCAAACAAAAATAATTTCGTATCACTAATATTAAGTAGTATGAATAACATCAACTGAAACACGCTTAACATCAGGCGGGCCGTACGCATGTTTTTTTGTCTTGGCTTTTCTTGTCGCATATAGCCAGTGTCAAGTACCTACCTATAATAATATAGATTTTCAATGTTGCACTTCGCCACTTCCCGCCAAAAAAAAACAAGTTTGTGTAGCAACTCAGTGGTATAAAAAGATATCATAGGCAAGACAAAAACTATGAAAAAATTAAATGTAACGTCACGACTTTTATCCCCATTCGGGGGTAGTCAGAGGCGTGAGTGGCCATACACCACCACATTGTGGAGGGATTAACCAACTCAAAGCCCACGTTTCACCAGATAGTCAGAACCCAACGTGACAGGTGGTGAACCTTGTCGCCGTGTATACAGGAACTGACTATTACCTAATCCCGAGGGATAGGTAGGTTTCCTCACGATGTTTTCCCTCACCGTCAGCGAACTGTAAATTATGCACATAGATGAAAATTCATCCATTGGTGCATGCCCCACCGGTGATCGAACCTGGGACCTTCTGATTGTTAGCCCAACCTGTTGTTGTTGTTAGGCAAGACAATAAGATTAGAAAGTAGGTAAGCGGTTTTTAGAGGACGATTATGCTTTTTAATCATATACCTATTCATCATTCTATATTATTCATAATCTATGATGACAACAAAACGCGTCACTGACATAAATATTAATTTAAAAATATTTGTAAGCATATAATATTCTAAAAAATATGTTCAGTATTATATTTAAACTATTTAAAAATTGATTTTAATTCATAAAAAGCTAAGAAGACGTAACATTTTTACGAATTTCACGCAAAAATTTGCGCGCCCGTCCAGCTTTCAACGGCGCCATTGCGCTACTGCCAGGAACATTTTGCCGGCCAAGTCATGATGACCCATGACGTTTGTCGCATATTTAAGGTTATTATTGATTATTTTTTAAATAAAATGACTAATATTAAATCTTGGATCCACGGATTCTTAGACAAGTCTTGACAATTTTTCTGGTATAGGTTTCACGTAAATCTGTTCAGTTGCTATGGAGAACATTTACGATTAAGGTTGACAATTTCATATTTTGAAATCGATTTCTACAAAATTTGGTAACATTTAAAGTAAATCGGCTAAGCCATTTTATTCCCGACCATATGAGGTTTAATGTTGTATACTTTATATTGCACATAAGCCAGCTGCTTCATCAAACCATTTACTTAGACCCACCCAGTTGAACATTTGTATCACCTTAATAACACAGGAAGTACTTACCGAGCAAGAAGAGGAGTCCCCACGGGATCTTTTCCTTGAGGATATTCCAAGTAACAATACTGGGTGATGGTTTAGACGCGGCCAGCTCTTCATCTGTCAACAATTAATATTGTCAATTTAGTATGCAATACATTACCCACACATCAATCTTTACTAGCCATTAAACTACCGTGACCGATAATCGTAGTAGTTATTTGTAATATACCGACCACTGCCGCTACCAATCGTGTTTTAGGGTGCGTTTTCACTGGCGCGGAGCTGGGTGGAGTGGAGCGGAGCGGCGGACTGTGATTGGCCAATTGTGATGGGCCAACAGCGGAGTGGAGCGTGCGAGCACTGCGATTAGCCAATTCACGGTCCGCTCCGCCCAGCTCCGCGTCAGTGGAAACGCACCCTTAGAGGGCATGTTGAGCTGTCGATCTTCAAGTCACATCGGAAGCTTTCGGGCGGCTTAAACTTGGACACCAAAGTTGATCATTAGCTCATATGAACGATGAAGGCCAGGATCAACATTATTATTAAAGTGCCGGGAATTCACCTGTTTTGTAATGTTACAGAGTCGAGCATTACATCAGTGATGGAGGCGAACCGAACATTACAATGCGCAACAATTTATTTCTGGCTGGTACTCACACGAGGAGGAGCTAGAGAAGAACTTGAGGAAGTCAGTGGACATGGGCAGAATGAACATCAGCACAACGATGAACATCGACGTCACGCCATCCTTCACCTTCCTGTAACAAAAAGATATATGTTCAGACCATGGACCAATTACCAAGGGGACTGGCCCCAAGCAACTCGGCCGAGTGGTCGGCCTAGTACTAACATCGACATAAAACGAAGCGAGTAGTTCAACTATTTACCGGTAGATAGAACAATGAAAATGAAAAAACAATGACCACGTTTTTTTTCATACATATATCTAATAAGGGCACCTCTTTCTTTAGTATTTACTCTGTGGTACAGACACACCACGATCACGTGGTTAAAATATAGACAAATAGCATACATAGAAACAAATCCTGAAATATATAGACATACTGAAAACTATATTGTATTGTCGATAGAATCAAATTCAGATTGTTTCTATTCACGTATCCAGTTCTTAGTATTTATAAGAAGTCAGAAATCTCATAAAATGATGTTATGACATACTATCTATATACAAATAATGGAAATTTTCTGTCCTCCACTTTGACATAATAATAAATGTAGTCGGCAGCCGTTAGCAGGTTTTAACAGAGATAAATGTTCGTAATCAAAGTTAGTGACTTGTCTTACAATACTTACATTGTTGTGAGAACGTCAGCCCAGCCAGGCATGAATCCAGGACGACGGAAAATGTACAGGAACACAGCCAAGATGAATAGGAGACCGGAAGCCTGAAACAAAAATATTTTATATAAAACTTCCATTCTAACTGACTTTGTGTTAACTATCTATGTATTATTTTATATCTGCTGTTGGTTTTCCTTACAATAAAAAAATATAAACAAAAAATGTTCCAAGGATAGCGGGCAAATAATAAAAATAAGGCTGGCTTAATTCTATTGTAATAGCAAATGTGACTTTGAGGGGGTCATGCGGTCACAATAATCAGTATGACCCCGTAAAAGTCATTACAGAAGAAAAACACCCTGTTGTTAACTGAAGGTAGGTTTGGGATAAGTGTTGGACAACATATTAGAGGGTTTAGGGAGCCCATAATATAAAATCCAATTAAAAATTGCATCAATAATGTCGTCCGACATCCGTCCTTCTTGCACAGTACAGCTCGTCAGTGCGTGCGAAAGGGAAAAAGGTCGGTCGCCATTTTCGTTTTGATTCTATTAGTACAGGTTTTGTTAACTCACTCTCTCGTGGAATGTGATTGGTCCTAGGTTCTTGTACTGCTCCTTGATCACTTTCATCGTAGTGAATGAACCGGAGGAAGCGAGGTTCACTTTCTTAGCGGCTTCGCTGTTCGGCCTGTCAAGAAATAATGGCACTTAATACTACAGCAAAAAGTGGAATTTTGTTGTCATATTTAATTATTAATGTTATCCCATTCGGGACATTTTTAGGGTAAAAATATACAAATCAGGGAGACACTGCTTTTGTGTATACAGTTCTTTTTTATATATCTTTGCTGATTAAATATTTTCATTAATTCATTATTTTTTATGGCTGGCATGGCCAGGTTCTGTAAGAGTTATATAACCGTCTTCTTCTTCTTATCGTATGGTTAGAGGCCAACCTATTGTCAGAGGTGTTCAAGCCGCCCGTAGGCCTCTGACAAGGCTTAACGACTGCTGCCTAGATGACAACAACCGAGACCGACTTTTTACGTGCCCTCCGAAGCACGGAGACGCTCAGTTCAAATGCCACTAAATGGTCACCCATCTCTGCCTGACCTTGCCAAGAGTTGCTTAACCTCCGATCATTTACCTATCAGTGGTTGCAACTGGCTATGAGCGCCTGTAACCGTCGCTGTCAAGTTGTGTATGAGTTGTAAACGTGTTGCGTACCTGAACATGCCCATGAAGGTGACCTGCAACGCGAGCCAGACGAGCAGCTGCATGATGAGCATGGGCGGCGTGCTGTACGCCATGAACCAGAAGAAGTTCACCGAGCTCGCGTACTCCGGGAACTCACTGTGGGGACCAACACATGTTAGTGCTTCTTTTAAGGCTAAAACGGTGACATTGCTTGACGGTCTTTATTGAAGTGAAAACTTCTTTAGCGGCGTTGTGCACTTTTCTTGGGATGGGTAAAAACGGTTAAACTCGCGCAGGGTCACGTGTCCTGATCATGACCCCTCCCCCTCTCCCCTCTCCCCCCCCCCCCCCCCTCCCCCCAAATATTTAAAAATGCACATCGTTAATGTTCAAGTTTTCACTTCTGCCGGCACTCCCGGAGTGCAACCCGGTGTTTTTTTTTTTAATTAAAAATGGGCTTGCTCTTGACCTCGATCATGCCGCATGGGCAAAGATGAGGTCGACGAAGGAGCGAGCGCACCCAGAAGATGCCTGTTGTACGCACTCGGAAATACAGACGCAGGCAGGGAGTTCCACTCCTTGGCTGTGCGCATTATGAAGGATGATTTAAAGCGCTGTGTGCGGATATGAGGAATATCGACAAGATAGGGATGATATCCTGCGGTGCGTCTGGAGCTCCGATGGTAGAAGGGGGAAGGCGGGATGAACTCATGAAGCTCTTGCGCACACTCCGAAGTACAAGGTGGTAGAGCCAAGCTGTAGCCAATTGACTGCAGCTCATATACGGGCTGGCTCGACCGGGGCAGTACTACCCTCTCACAGAAGATCGGCGTAAAGCAGCTATTACAGCTGCGTTCCGTGCTATGAGTGAGAGAGCCGACACCCAAATCCTCCCCCCCCCCCCCTCCGTCCATTCCACTCCCCTTCAGGTCGGAAATGTGCGAGCAATGCCTTTTGTATTGCAAGCATATATAGGCTACGGTAACTGCTTAACATCAGGCGGGCCGTACGCTTTTTTGCCAACGTAGTCCTATAAAAAAAAATAGTACTGACGAGTCGAAGATGCCCTTGAAGGCGGAGTTGGTGGCGGTGCCGACGAGCGTGCCGCAGCCGCCCAGCGTGGACGCGTACGCGATGCTCAGGTAGTAGCACGTCGTGATGTCGCTCGGCAGCGGCGCCCTGCAAAACACACACACAATGAGAATCCGTAACTATAGTCTGACCGCAACCGCTGTACCGCGCCTTAGGTAAGCGAGACGGGGGGCCAAAGTTGGTAAGTCTGCCGTGATCGCTCACGGCGGCACTACCACATCCCACCTCCTTACCTTCCCGCGCATACCTAAAGCGCGGTACAGCGGTTGCGGTCAAACTATAATTTAGTTGAGAATGCAGATTTATAGAGCTAAGAAATCCATTACAGTGTAAAAAAAATAGTTCTACGACAAAAACCGACGAAGTTATGACCAAATTACTAGCGAAATTCGCGAGTGGTTGCTGTGATGTCACGAGGACCACTCGCGCATTGTAGTGAATGGCGGCGCGGACACAGCGCACCTTCAAGCCGATACGGCCGTGTGACGTCACACGTGCCGGCTGCACATAATATAAAATATATTACAATTGTTTAATGTTTATAACTTACTCTTCTTCAGTATTCTTGGCGGGCGTTGTCGCTTTTCCATTCTCTCCCTGACCATGCTTTTTTTTGTTTGTATACACGTCACCGAGGCCTTGCTGTAATACAAATGATAACTTTAAGTAGATGCTTTTAAAAATTGCTAACATAATAATAATAATAATATCCTGGGACATTTTTTACACACGGTTACCTGATCCCAAACTAAGCAGAGCTTGTACTATGGAAACCAGATAACTGATATTACTACATATACTACTTTTTGTTTGTAAATACATACTTAATATACATATACACCCAGACTCGGGACATACAGACATGTTCATGCACACAAATGCATGTCCCGGGTAGGAATCGAACCTACGACCTGCAGCGTGAAAGTCGCCACCGCGCCAACCACGCCAACGAGCCCGTCGAACATATAATATCATTATTATTTGCTGAATGGTCAAATCAGAGCTGTTGGGCTTCCGGCTTTCTCGTTCATCGTACGAAACGCAGCTGTAATAGCTACTTTACACCGATCTTCTATGAGCGGGTGGTACTACACGTCGAGCCTGCCCGTATATGAGCCGCAATCAATTGGCTACCACCAAAAATTACGTAGTTCCTATCTCCGATTCCTGGTAGTAACTAAATTTGTCTCCTTCTAAAGCATCTCTTCCCAAAGTGGGCGACATGAACCTAATACTAAAGGACTGGGTCTAAGCAGCTAAGCCGCGTTGCTTAAACATCGCACAACTAGGCCGGTAACGTAATCACAGTAGGCGTGGCTTAAGTCAGTGTGCTGTTGGCGTTCGTCCTGTGCAGACGTCTTGCCAACGTTCGCATCCCAAATATAATTATATTCGACACTAGATGGCGTCCCTTTGTACGTAATTTTTCATGATCATACACTTAGTGACATCTAGTGCAAATAATTAAACTACGTACTAACATAGACATAAAACGAAGTGAGTAGTTCAGCTATTTCCCGGTAGATAGATGCCACGCATTTCTTAACCCCCACCACCCGCGCCATCCCGCGCATATTACCACGCGTTGTTTAATAGAGAAATCTAATAAGGGCACCTCTTTCTTAAGTCTTTACTCTATGGTGGGCGATAACGCCCCCTTGTGGGCGCTGCAGGCCTAAAGGGGGGGCGATAAGAGACCCAGAAAAAAAATTGGGGCGTTGTGTAGACGCCCACAAGGGGGCGTTATCGCCCACTTTGGGAATGGATGTTCTAAAGCCACAGCAATTTCTGACACACGGAACACATTTCTGCTTTTCTTGCTTGGAGGTCTCTTGAGGTTTATGTCCAGCGTTGGACGTCTCCCGGCGGATGAATAGAAGGTAAAAGTAATTTATGAATCCGTACCTGTTCCAAGACTTCCAATATGGCTTCCACGATGGGCACCATCATGGTGGTGGCCGCGGCGTTCGACACCCACATCGATATGAACATAGTTACGAACGTCAGCCCGAAGTTTAGTCTGAAAACAACACATACCTATATTAAAAATATAAAAAAACAAAAAGGCGAGTAAATTTAAGTGTAGGTTGGCTTGAATGGACCAATAGAATCAAATGTCAGGTACGGTAATACTCTTTTTTTTAGGTGACGTGGCAAACAAGTGAATGGCTCACCAGCTCCCCTAGATAAGTGGGTGACGTCTACAAGCGTTCCTTCAAATCGCTACCCTTCGTGTATGGAAATGACATAAGACACGTTATCTACATAGCGACTTGTAATGTCATTTCCATACATTGTGAAGTCTATTCGATTAGCGTTCATGCCACTTATCTAGGGGGCTGATATTGAGCAGTTACCGTAGCCTATAGATGCTTCGCAATACCAAAAGCATCGCTCGTATGTTGCTGACCTGAAGGGGAGTGGGATAAAGGGAGTGGCGTTTCCGAAATTTTGCCATGGCGGGAATCGAACCCGCAACCACCCGATACAGCGAGCCGAACGGCCTACGCTCACACCACTGCGCCAAGCGGTCGTCACCTAAACGAATCAAGCAATATCTGATGACCTGAAAAAGCTTTGCTATCATAAACCATCATACCTTCTATGGGAACATCCGACAACTTGCACGGTCCACAAGGCAACCCTCTTTGGTAGCTTCGAGTGCTGCACTCCAGCTGCTATCATCAGACCACCCATGAACATCATGTTCGTCTCCTTCATGTACGCTGCACACGTCTTGTCAGAGTCCAGGATGCCCATGGTAGGGAACAGAACGATGGGCAGCATAGACGTGACCGGCAACGGTAGGAGCTCCAGCACCCAGTATACCGCCATTATTAGTACCACGTACATGCATCTGTAGGCCTGGAAAATTAGAGAGGCATTTATTATGAGTACAATACTTCAGTTTAGTTTTTTTTACAGGACTCAAACTCAATTTTTTTTTATTCATGTAAGCTATATGTAGCTCTTATAAATCGTCCAAAACAATATTTTAGGGTTACCACCGGTTCGTAATGTTGCTTCCATTGAGAAGAGCCGGCAAGAAACTCAATGGACTAATGTGCATATGTCCCACCTGATGTTAAGCAGTTACCGTAGCTTATAGATGTTTGCAATATCAAAGGCATTGCTCGCATGTTGCCCATCTGAAGGGGAGTGGGATGGGCAGAGGGGAAGGAGGGGTTGGGCTTCCAGCTCTCTCACTCATTGTACGAAACTCAGGTGTAATACCTGCTTTACGCTGATCTTCGTGAGAGGGTGGTAATACCTCGGTTGAGCCAGCCCATGTATGAGCTGCAGTCAATTGGCTACAGCTTGGCCCTACCACCAAAAATGTATGACTCTTTCAATTTTTGTTTTTTTTTTGTTTTAGTAATGATTAATGAATTATCATGGGCTTCCCTGTATAGTCAATGTGGGTAAGTTAGCTTTAATATCTAGTAGTATAACACTCACAGCTCCATGATTCAAGATAGGTATAGGCAGCAGTAGGAGGGGTGTGAGCACCACTATCAGGGCCTTCCAGTAGATGGACAGGAACAGCCGGAGCCTCTGCGATACTGTTGCACTGGATCCCGTCTTCGGGAAGTAGTATATTGTGCCACTGGAACAAATAGAACATAAGTAAATGTATTTACAAACAAAAAGTAGTATATGTAGTAATATCAGTTATCTGGTTTCCATAGTACAAGCTCTGGTTGGTTTGGGATCAGGTAGTCGTGTGTTAAAAGAATGTCCCAGAATATTTATTTATTTAAATTGAATGTGGTCCATTTTTAGATATAAAAGTTAGGTCCATTGACCCGTGGGTATTACACCAATATTTAGGGGCCCTTTCCCTAAATCAGGGAAATGTAATAAGAGTTAGTCTGTTTTTTACAGTTGAAGAGTTAGGGGCCCTTAATATAATTGTTGTAATATCTACGAAAATATGAGGACTAGAAATTTGGAATGCATGTTCCTTTTGTCCTGTAGGTGTGCGGTAAGAACGCAATTTACTATGCGCGTACCGACGCAGCGGCGGGGAACTTTAGGCAATTATTTTTATGTGCGAAGTCCCTAGTGGATCCTCTCTGTGGTCATGCTAATAATTATTATAGAATAATAGCTAATATCTTACTTAGTTTCATCGTTGACGCCGTTTTCCACAACTGCGTTGGACATTGTGGTTTTTTTGAAAGATTTTTATGTGTGAAAGTTGTGTAGCTTGGCTTTCGTTTTTCAATTCTCACATTCTTGGCACCATCTGCAACAGAAACAATGAGGTTATTTAGATAAAAAAATTCGTACCTGAATAAAGATTTACAAATTACCCGCTAAAAGTATTCTCAAGTTGCGGAAATACGCAACAACAAAATAAAACAAATTTTGCTTGAATGGCACGCTTCATCAGTTTTTCATTTACTACTTCTGTCACTAATCTGTCATGTCAACTGTCATATTTGCGCAAAAATGGCAACCAAAAAGAAACTTCTAGGCTCATAGATATGGTGCGTTCCATTCACTGTTAATTTTGTTAATTTCGTTATTTTCGATCACAAATCTCGTTCCACTCGCAACAACTTGTACTGAAAGTGATCATTATTATCGTTTTTAACAGTTTTTGTAGACGTAAATAACAAAAATTACGGTGAATGGAACGCAGCATAGGTATACAAAAATAATGAAGAACCATAAACTATAGCATACGGATTAACAGCATTGCCAACATTACAAAAAATGCCTGTCACTGTCAGTCAGATACAGAACTAAATCAAAACAGCTGATTTTATGTATTTTTGTGAAAAAATAGATTAAAAAGACAAATTAAAGTTATTCTGAACAATTGTAACATATTTTAAATGCAGTTCTGTTATTTAAAAGTCTTAAAATGACCAAACAAGATTCCAAAGGCGAGGTAGACGGTAAGTACAGTTTTCCTCAATGTTTACGGGTTTATTTTGTTCTGGGGCAGTATTTTAACAATAAAATAAACGTAACTTTATAGTCTTTAACCGCTTCACTATCCAAAAGTATGAAAATAAAGAGTTTTCTTTGTTTTGGTTACAAATTCAATAATACGGGATTTGAGGTTATGTTACAGATATGAAGATTAACGTTTTTGTTTATTTATGGCATTGCTGGTAAATAGAGAGGCATACATAAATAGAGCGTACTTCGTACCAACATGATTCAAGTCTGCATCGTAATAGTCCCACTATAGGGCCTACTATGTACACAAGATGTTTTGAGTCTTATCTGTTTCTCACCGAAAACAAATCCCCAAGTTTGTAGAGGGTAATGATGGACCTACACTTTTAGTCTAAAAATGCTATGTAAAACCATTGTATATTGGCTTAGTCTCTATAAATGTGGTGACAAGTGTTTACTAGCTGCATACTTACACACCTTACTAGCTTCTTCAATCGTCATTTGAATAAATTATCCTCATGTTCACAAGGTTCCAGAACCTTTTATTTATTATTACTCAAACAACTTATCTACTAATCCTTGTTTATACACAATCTACACAATATTACAACTTAATGTATAATTCCAGTACTGGTCAATTGAGAATATTTATAAAATAATAATATGTGATTAGCGGAGTTACGTCAGTCTTCTCTTGTTCAGTGACACACACCTTCATTAGCATATAGTACCTACCAACCCCTCCTTCAAAAGGTACCTACACTAGGCAATAGGCTATAACAATACAGGATTAAAATTTTCATAATTAATAATATATGACACCTGTTTCGGAGAATAGTCAGAACAAACAGACAGATAGACAGACAAAAATACTTTTATATGAATTTCGTTAAAAGCTGTTATTTTTACATTACAAACAGACATTTCAAATAAATTTATTTGTTTAGATAGTAACAGTTTCCATTTGGATTGATCAAAATGTTTTGAATAAATCTATGTTTGTTTATATGTTTTCACATCAAGAATATATTTACCTATTTAGATAGTTATAGATGATGGATCGCCACCACAGACCACAAACATGCCTATAAATTGTTATAGGTAACTAGACAAAAATAAGTATGCAGTAAGTGCTCTAACACATACCTACTGAATAATGCTGGTAAACAAAGTCATAGTCCAATTTAAAACCACTGCTTAGAATCCTATAGGAACAAAATACCTATTTATTGGTATTAACATGGTCATACTGCATTATGTTATTTATATACTAATAAAAATAAATATAACGTCACGACTTTTATCCTCATTCGGGGGTAGTCAGAGGCTTGAGTGGCCATACACCACCACATTGTGGAGGTATTAAGTCAACTCAAAGCCCACGTTTCACCAGATAGTCAGAACCCAACGTGACAGGTGGTGAACCTTGTCGCAGTGTATACAGGCACTGACTATTACCTAATCCCGAGGGATAGATAGGTTTCCTCACGATGTTTTCCCTCACCGTACGCGAACTGTAAATTATACACTACTGTAATTTATATACTAGTGTGTGGAAAATTTAGTAGGTATCTAAAATTTGTATGTATTCGGCACTATTAAAATATTTAAAAAATTGCGGCTGGCTGCGCTCGAACCTTCTATATTGGAGCTTCCACTATAAACGAAAAATCTATGGGTGAATGTATATTTTTCAAGTGTAGTTTGAGCAGATTTTGTATTTATTCTGGGACCAGACAAATGTTTTTTATTTTTGCTTACAATCCTAATACACATTGTTATACATTAGGTATCTACACCAATGTGTAATTGGTAAGTATTGTATGGGTCACGTCACGTAAGCCGTATTCGTGACGTGCGTTATGTGCGTAGCAGGCGTCTGTCTCACGAGATTCCCCAATTGATTTAATTGCAGCGCCATTGGGGCTACTACGTATAGTTCTTGCAATTCACGAAGGCGACCGGCCCTAAAGTTGGTTGCGTGCGGCATTGCGGCGACGGCAGGCGGCAGACGTCAATCCCATAGAATTGAGTGCCGTCGGCCCATGTCATCGTGACAATTTTGTATGAAACTGACGTCGCAGCAACTGCCGCGTCCATCGAACTCCTACCTGGGGGCTTACCACCACCTCTCATAGCAGTTTTGTTTAAACGTTTCAGTGGCCATTTGTGCAATGACGTTTCTTATTGTCATGACAATAAGGTACGTCATTGCACTAAAAGTCGCTGAAACGTTAAAGCGTTCCTGTAATTGAATCGCGTTAAGAGTTTGTGGTAAGCCCCCTGTTGTATTGACGTATCTGTACACGTGTTAATGTGTGAGTTTACGGCTCCGCCACGCACGCACACTGTCACAATTATGTATGTACATGTCAAACACAACCAAGGGTCGGTCGCCTTCGTGAATTGCAAGAATTATAATACAAAACGAAACGTTTCGGCTGTCGGGTGGTATGTTTTCCTACACTCTGAAAGTGTTTCGGATCCGAAGTTCTGATTTGACGTTTCTTCTTTCGTGGTTACTCCGAAAAAATACGGAACACTTCCGAAACGCTTTCAGAGGAAAATGTACCATGCGTGAGTCGAAACGTTTCGTTTCGTATTTCGGAGTAGCCCCGCAGAGATTGGAGGTTAACGAGGAGTTCAATAATTTATTGCAGTCGTAAATATGAAAGTAGAAATGTTTTCTCTCTGTTCTGGAAAAACCTGGATGTTCAGGTCATAAGGTAGTCCGCTATCGCTTTATGACCGGCGCATACTGGAGACGGCAAGGGAGAGGATTTTAATTTTTATCAATCGAATTTAATACTGATCCAATCGAAATAAGGTATAGGTATGTTTCAACGCTCGGTGATCGACCGTGGAGCATCTCGGAGCAGTTTTCTCGGTGCACCGAAGAGCACGCCGGAGCACCTTATTTCGATTGGATAAGTAGTAGTAGTAGTAGGTATTTTGTCATTTTCCTATGAATACATAACTCATACAGTCAGCAGTGACATAAGTCGCTGATAATCAATTTCAAATAAATTATTAGCAATCGGTATATTTTAAATATTGTTTATACTAGCTTGCTAGCTAGCTTTGTTGTGTATTAATATACTAGCAAAACCCGCGACTTCGTGCGCGTGGAATCTAACAAAAATGTTTATTAATGTTTGCAAGTAGCCTAAGTTACTCCTTACAATATCAGCTATCTGCCAGTGAAAGTCCCGTCAAAATCGGTCCAGCCGTTTCGGAGATTAGTCGGAACAAACATCCAGACAGACAGACAGACAAAACAACATGTATATATGGGACATGAACCCGCAAGCACCAGATGCAGTGAGCCGAGCGGCCTACGCTCGAACTACTGCGCCGAGCGGTCGTACATTTCCCCAATAGAATACTTGACACTCATTTAAAGCGGCCGTATTCAAGGCAGGTTGTCGTGTGCCTTCCGGTCACGATTACACTGCATCGTATCAGATCTGTCGCTTCCGGTCAATATCAACGTACTCTTGCTCATAAAACTGTCTCAGATTGGCATACTTAAGTAAAGAAGCACTAGTCCCGAAACCCCCCGAACATCTCATAGCAGTATGTTCGACAGTGACCACTAGGGTGGCCAACTGTCCCGTTCTCAGACCCCTGTGTCCCGCCTAAAAGGCTGGCGCAGGACGCTAATTGTCCCGATTTTCAACATAAACTAATTCTTATACAATTCATTCATTTCATTTCATTTCTGTTATAAGTATTTTGAGACTATTTTCATTTTGAAATGTTGAAACTATATTAAATACCGAAAAACGCTCTAAGGACCCCCGTGGCCGATTTTGATGAAAACCTAAACCGCATAATTAGTTTTTAGAAAAACTTTCCAAGCTGGAAATCGATGATAGGTATTATTCATTCTGTGGTATTATTCCACCAACCGATATTGTCGCTTCTTAGGATCAATTCTGGGAAGTAATGCCCATCAAACGGCAAACTAAAGAAAAGATTTAAAACGTATTTATAAAGAAGTCCCAATTTTTTTTTTGTTCCATAATGTCGCGAAAAATTTATAATCAGAGTTGGCCAGCCTAGTGACCACCGTAGATCCTGGATTAGACAGAGAAGTAGCATTGGGCACAAGAATCTTATGATTGGGACGTGTAGAAAAAGCATCAATATGCCTGCATGCATGTCATATCTCGTTGCAGCAACTCCATAATATTTATTCGTCTTGTTTTAAATTCTTAGACTTGATGCTGTTTAATTAGTGTCATATTACAAGCCTATTGTATTCGGAGTCGATCCATAAACGCGACTCCTTGTTATAAAAGAGCTTCACATTTCAATTAAATGAGACATTTCTTGCGTAATCCAAGACCACAACACGGCTTGCACACTGGTGCAAAGTGACCGATATTATAGAAAAAAATCCAAACTTTTTACAGTCATAAATATAAGTTTTCAAAATCACCATCATCATCTCAGCCGAAAGACGTCCACTGCTGGACATAGGCCTCCCCCAAGGTTCTTCAGAAATACCGGTCTTGCGCTGCCCGCACCCAGCGGATTGAGTTTTAATATAAACAAAATATTTAAAAAAAAACTCATTTTAATGAGCAGTATATAAATAAGGATTAATTTGATTGATCATTCATTACACAGAGGTGTGGCGTGTGCTTGACATTGACACCGAAGCCTGTTATCGTGAACAACTTGTCAGACCTGTCTGTCAACTGGTGCTGAAGCGAAACCTAGCCCTTTAGCGTTCATGAAATTTCAAGAGCCTAAGCATTTAAGTACATTCAAAGTATATGTCATATTAGGTACAATAAAGGCTTTGTTATCAGAGTAAAATTTAATATTTAAATAGACATGTTTTTCTAGACAAATAACGTTATTCCCAGCCTCAGAAACCAGAGTAGCATCAAATAATTGGCACTTTATTAGGTAAGAGTTCTTATAAAAACGTCAATTTGTTATAAAAATTATAATGTTGCGACCAGATCGTGACAACCGAAGTCCTAACGTACAGATAAATAATACAAATTTTCACGTTTCCTTTTCAATGTTAAACCGTTCGTCACGACATATCGTGATGAAAGGATTTTTAAATCTTCCTCAAATCTTACATGTGACAGTATTGCAAAAATCTACGGATATCTTATGATATGTTAGCACTATCGATAATATTTCCGGAATGGTTCATCAGAGTGAACAACCCTTTCCTTTAGCAAACCCTTCTGAATTGAAAGGGGTGAATCGTGATCCTTTAGTATAAGCCAGTTCTTTATATTTCGTATTGGGAGGGGAGGCGCGTCCCCAGGAGTAGGACATCGAAAGAGCATTTTTTTTACATTATTAAACAAACCGCCTGATGGATATATTCATCATAAGAAATAATAAAATATTAGTTATATTTACGTAATTCGTAATTTAAAAACACATCCCGGAGTGAACAAACGCATGGTTACGTAAAACTACGTAAAACGAAAGGCGTAATTCATAAAATACATGTTAATATTACCTACGAGCCTACGACGCATCAAAACGATGCGATGTAAGAAAACAAAATTATTATACGTACTTTTTCGAACGACAAAAGAAAATAAAAATATATGCACCCAGTGTATTGAATGTTATTTTGTCAGGCAAAAATTACAACATATTTTAATAACTGTGTTATGCTCTACAAAGATTTTATTTTCAAAGAAAGTTTTCTCATTTTAATTGTCGATTGCGTATTATTTTTGCATGCCTACCAATAACATGTTTTTCACAACGCATTCGCCTATGACGTTGGTGCCGATGTGTATCACGTGTTTTTATCATATGGAATACGCAATAATTATGTTCTGAATTCTAACTGTAATCTGCAAAAAAATGTGTACAATAAACATTTTTTTTGCAGCCTACAGTCATCGTCACCTCAAAAATGTGTCGACAATATGTCAAGTACAGTTAGGATAAGACATGGCTATAGATTGACTAAAATAATTATTGGTTGTCAATTAGAATCACATTTATTAGTCTTATTTAACAGCAAAATATACATATTTGAAATTAGTCCGACCATATCATAGCTTTTGAAGTCTTTGACCAAGGATATGATCTCAAACTAAAATTATAATACATCCGGACGTAAAGAATGGTGTCGCAAAGCCATGACATGTTTAACTAGCGTTTTGTCCAAAATTGTCATACCTATGTCCAACTGTATTTCAACAGTTACGAGATCTGTAGGTATTTTAACTACATTTAAAACATCTAGTAAAATCTTGCAGTCCTCATCTTTGCAAGCTGCTAAGAGCATTGTATTAAACAACGCAATAATATATGCTGCTAAACACGTTATTACAACATAATATTACAAAGAATATTAGAACTTTGGACCATCCACTTTATTCAAATAATTGAAGAATCAAACAACAGCCATATTCACACTATTTCAAGGTTAAGATCATGAAACGCCAAATATTACGAAGACATAACGTAACTATGACGTCCTTCTGGACTTTTATTAATAAAACAAGGGGCGCGTCTGGTGACGTCAAAATTTACATGCGTAGTCCGTATAGCAACACGATATACAAAAATAGTCGAAACTCGGTGGAAAGTTTTCAAACGATTTATGTGTTCGATCCAGGAAGACGTGCCACAGATGCTTTAATGAATGTGTCTCAACGCAATTTAATAGAAACTTGTTTAAAGACTAAAAACATTGACCTATTAAATAGTACTTATTACGCATTTGTGTGGAGTGTCGCATCGGTTAGATAGGTAATTCCGTATAAGTATTTTCCTTCAGATAATGCTTATCGTAAGAGATCATAATTTCTGGGGACGCTTTGGTGTCATCGCGATCGCATCGTCCGTTTTAATTATTATTTGTAGGAGTTTATTATATCTTTGTTAGTTATGTATGATGCATTTCGAGGAGGATAAGGGAGAATTTACTTTGAATAATGTCATAGTTATGTTGTTACTACAAAAACAGTTCATTAACTGACAATTCAAGAGCATCAAGCCGTGTTACGTCAGTTTAATTCTTCCGATTGTCATAATACCGTCTAGATGTCAAGGTCACATCACAATGTGGGTTAACAGTTACGATTCATTTTATCCATTACATCGGTACACACAGAATTATTTATTTCCTTAAGTTATTCTATGTTGTTCGTCTTCTTTCCACTATCTCAGGAGATCCCAATCTAATCTAGGAATTCAGGCATTGCAGTGCTAGGTTAAGGTCAAGATGATCTTGGCTGGTTGACGTCAATCGCTAACTCCATCGCTAACCCAGTTTATGATTTCTCATTTTATATTCCATCCAGACTATAAATTTGTTTACCCTCCAGTGCATACCTCCGTTCGGAACTCTTACGCAAATGTAGATCAATTCGAAGTAATGTTGTTTACCGATCAAATGCACACAGATCGATTGTGTTCAATCATTGGTTTAACTACGCTGAACTTGGTACGCGAATAACTGGAGCCAATTGTAGGAAGTCGGTAATTTAGTATTTTTTTCATTTTCTTCGATAGATCATTAATGACGTGAATGATGATTCGATACGTTTACCGTGATGGTTTACCTTATTTTGTATATCTTCTTCCTTTTTTTTAATAGCCGTTATACGTCCCCCTCCTGGGCAAAGGCCTCCCCTTTACTTCTCTACATGTCTCTATTTTCTCTTATCTATATCTTCTTCCTTATCCTATATTATTTTAAAAAATCTTATTGCACGCTTTGTAGGTTTACAGATTTAAAAATACTACTGTAACTACACAATAATAACGATCCAAATACATAATTCAATATCTAATCCTTCTTGCAACATTGTCACTAACACCAGTCTACTGCGTAATGCGTAACCTAACCAAGGTCAAGTTACCTAGCAAGGTTATGTCCAAGTGGTTCAAGTGGTTCTACTATTGTAGGTATTTCTTACTGTAATTGCCGTGTTTCAGACAATTTTATTCGCCATCGTGGTCAGTAATTATCATTGAAATCAAGTCAAAATAATGTGTCCATTCAATTAATGAGGCTTGTTTTATCTTTTGCGCACAAAATTATTTAATAGTTATATTTAATAGTTATAATAATGAGTATGTATTTTTTAATTATATTAACGACGCCTATTATACTTAGAGGAAAAATAATAAAAAAACATTACGTAAAAGCCGTTTATTTCTTAAATAAATTGACTTCAGCAAATGATTTGAATAATGCTCAACCACAAAGCATGTAACATTATTCGGTAATCATACGATCTTTGGAAACAATCGGTTTTGACGTATGAAGTCGCTAATTAAAATGACCTTTTTTCAGTATAATGTATATTGGAACCACGGACATTTAAGCTGCCTGTTTAAAACCCATTTTATAACTTCTTACAGTTAAGGCGTTTATCGAAAATCATTCTTCTCTTTATAAATTTTAAATCGCTTTTTTGTTGGTATATGATGTAAAATAAGCCTAAAATCAACTTACATAACATATCTAAGTATACCTAGCTACTTCATTTTATTACTATATATTTTCCTTAGTAACTCTCTGGTGACGCACGGTAACTTTGTACGCAACTAAAAAACCTACTGAAACCATTAAAAACTTGATAAAACAATCGCAGTACAATAACACTGCGATAACGTACACTTTTTACATTTAGAAAAATAAATAACTGACAGCTATAAATTATTATATTTAAAATAACCTTGCCTTTTAATTTTGTCTAAGTTGCGACCCCGAGTGTAGCACTGTGCAAAATTCCCAAACTTGTTTGAATAACGGAATATTTAATGGCATTGTATGAATGTGCCCTAGAATTCATCGATAAAGGAAGGAACAATGCATACACATACTACTACGTATTTCGATAACATATGAGTATCCGCGGCGAGCGAGTCTACAGTCTAGTCTCAACATTTAAATTGCGTTTTTCCCTGTATATGTAAATCGATACAAATAAATAAAATTTAAGTGTTGGTTTGTTATGTCAAAATAACATATTTCTAAAAAGTTAATATGGAACTAAAACATTCTTTAAATGTGTGTCTGTCTGTCTGTTTCTTCCAGCTAATCTCCGAAACGGCTGGACCGAATTTGACGGGACTTTCACTGGCAAGTAGCTGGTGTTATAAGGAGTAACCTAGGCTACTTTTATTTTAGCAATATTTTTTTGTTGAATTTAACGCGTTTGAAGTCGCGGACACAGCTAGTATGTGAATAAATACATAAAAACCGGAGAGTGTGAATTAATACCACATAAATATAGTGTTCTCGTCTCGCTATGATAATAGGATATTCTTTGTTTCGGTCATATGGCTAGCATTCACGCCAATATGAAATCTATAGTTGTTTGAGGTAATTAAAACAAAAACTCATACCGGGTCGAATGCGAAATTCTTTTTTTGAAATCGTTTAACTACATGGTTAGAAAGAAAAATATGTCTATGGTTAGAACGCAAAATATGCTATCAGTAGGTCTATTACTTGGAGTCTGGACTTCACCCACCCGAATTTCAATCGGCAAAGCAACACGGGATGAACGAAAGCAATTAATACATGTGCGAAATAGTTAAGTAATAAACACGCCGGTTTTGTTTTCAATATGTAACTCATTTGACAACATTTAACATCAAACCTACGCTCATAGTACACTGCTTCTTGCCAACCTGCATACGACATGCGTATTTCCTGGAGTCAGATATAATTAATTAATTACAATGTATTTTCGATTTATTGCGCAATGCTAATAGATACATCCCGTAAGGAATGTAGTAAGCCAACAAGGTGCTCTTTATAAATACAACGACTGACAGGGTTTGGTACTTTGTATTACCGGCAGCCGTTGGGCGCCAGGCCCGAAATAAACCAGCAAAATCAAGGTTCCCACGTGGGATACGCATCAGAATAAGCAGCAAATCAATTTAATTTGGAATTGTTTTGTTTTTTAACACAGCTTTAGCAGTAAAATATATATTATGTTTGAAAGAGAATCAGGATGTAGTTTCAGATCAACCAAAACATTTTCGCTTTAAAGATTGATGTATTATTTTAGCATCAATCTTGTTTAAATAAGCAGATACCTTCTAACATTGCAATCAAACATGTGTTCAGCGCGCCGCTAAAAGGAGCTAAATTCACACATTTGATATCGCACTCGCAATTCACTTACACTTCAATTCACTCACACCACTGGTGAATAATTCCTTCTTTCTTAGGTATTTAAATACCACTGAATAATTCTTCTTTCTTAGGTATTTAAATACCTAAGAAAGAAGGAATTATTCACCAGAGGATGAGACGTATTCGCAATACCGACATGTTTTCACCATTATTATCCGCGAGCGACTGAGTCGTACCGTGTCCATGGACTCCGTTTACTAGGTCAAACTATTTTGGACAGTCACAAGACTCCCTCTATCTTGGTATGTCTTTAACTTTGAATAACAATTCGGAATTGGATGCAAAATTGAACCATTTTTAGGTGCCTGGGAAAGACCCCTAATCACTGATGAACGTCTAAAAATAAGACATATACACTGCTTTTTTGGGCAATCATATAAAAACTAACCAGTATTATAATTATAGTTACCGTGTTTACATACACAAAGGGCCACTTGCAACAGCATTATCAAACAACGAACCCTAAAAATGTCGATCACTTTCCTGCTTTGAGTCACTGACTCATGTGTTTACTTACACTAGATAAGCAGTTTCCTCGAAACCTTCATTCATGCCGTACGATCGATATACACGATAATGTTTTTATCATGTTTATCGATCTATTCGAAAGCGGTAACTTTCCTTGTTTAACACAGTCATCATCTTATGCCTATATTATCCCATTGCCATCTTTCTAACTTTTCCCCAGTATTTCTTTTCTGGTTTTCTGTCGTTTCACATAAGTATCACCTTTATTAATACATCCATATCCAGGTATATTTTCCTTCGTTATCCTCTCTTTCTGTATCTGTCAAAATCATGCACATCACACTTCCATTCATATGCTTCTCATCTCTTTCCGTCACATGCACAAACCATTTCAACACCCTGATCTTTATTTTGTTATTTCCACGTGCTATTTTCTACTTTTACGTAACTTATATAACAATTATTATTAAACCATCTACTTATAGGTTATATTTATCTTCGGACGATATGAATGCAATGCCAAGCGTTCACCGTTTGACATTCAAACGGTACGATATTGGGTGGTTTCTCATTACCGGTGTCTGGCGATATACAACGATGACAAATAACTAGTTATATCCGGTTAATAGCGCTACCGGTAATTGGGTTTTATGATTTCATTAATTAAATTTAAATTAATTTAAGTTAATTAAATTCGCTAATTGTTTTCTTACTATGTGTAGTCCCTTGCTATTATATCTATGGGCTCATGCTTTCGAAAATCCGTGTGCGAAGTCTCAATACTGTCTCGTAAGTTTTCGATGTATGTACCTATTGTAAGCAGTACTTAAGACCTCGTCTTACGCTAACTTCAATAAAAGTAAAAAATACTCTACTTAATTTATTTCAGTAGACACCTTTAGCTATTCCAACCAATTTCCAAGTCACGTGTTACGATTGCATAAAATTAAATAACAAGTCGATTCAAGATTTTATCTCACCGTCTTTAATGTCGTCCCAAACATCGTTAGACGTAATATATCAAGGTCCATGGACTTCCTTGATCCATAATAAAGTCGGTGTTTTCGTCGTAAACCGAAATAGATGTTGTGGATAGTAAAGTTTTATAGTCTATGGATTCTGGTATTTACCGTCTAACGTCATTAGTCTTGTTCAAAGATTTTTTTACGTAGTACCAAAAATCCTACTATCTATGGTACCACAAGGATGGCCTAGTCTTAAAAAATAGGAGTAATAATTTATTTTGTATAAATAAATATCGCCAGACTACCCGAACTAAGCAAAGCTTGTACAATGGACTGGGGGTGATCTCAGTATCAAAATTTGCCTGTGGCGGGAATCGAACCCGCAACCACCCGATGCACTGAGCCGAGCAGCCTGCGCTCGAACCACTGCGCTAAGCGGTCGTCAAATGAATCATAATAAATAATCAGAAATTTAACTGAAATGTCTGAAATATCTCTCAACAGTGACGACATGAATTGCAATATTACATCAGCATCGTCGCCCACACTTGCACGCATTGAAATACTTTCACCTTTTAATTCATGACTACGTGTCCAGCCCGCCTCCAAAGATCCTTGAGCTTTTATCGGTTTATTTTTTTATAGGACTGGGGGCTTACCACGACCTCTTATCGCGATTCAATTATAGGAACGTTTTAACGTTTCAGCGACTTTTTGTGCAATGACGTACCTTATTGTCATGACAATAAGAAACGTCATTGCACATAAAGTCGCTGAAATGTTAAAACAATACTGCTATAAGAGGTGGTGGTAGGGCCCCTGAGGTGGCAAAAAAGCGTACGGCCCGCCTAATGTTAAACAGTTACCGTAGCGTATAGATGCTTACAATACCAAAGGCATTGCTCGCACATTGCCGACCTGAAGGGCAGTGGGATGAAGGGAGGGAAGGGGGGCCGTCTTTCGGCTCTCTCACTCCTCGTACAAACCCAGCTGTAATGGCTGCTTTACGCTGATCTTCTGTGAGAGGGTGCTACTACCCCGGTCGAGCTAGCTCGTTTATGAACGGTCAAAACAAACCGATTAACACTAAAGAATTTCAAGTTTCTGATATTAAGCTTGAAGAAGGCACGAACATAGGTACATACACATATACACAACATGCAATATAACCAGCTGCAATCACTTATCGGTCAACGATCAGAGACTAAACAGCGCTTAGCAAGTCAGTCAGAAATAGGTGACCATTTACAAGCACCATAAAATGTGTGGGTTAGCATACGAATAGCGAGAAATCAGCAATTTGCTTCAGAAATGCAGAAAAGACTGAAATTATTGGTATTATGGTTGTATTGGTATTTCTACACTAGCCTCAATATGTTCTGTGTATCTAGTTATGCTTTCTCTATCTGTTTTCGTCTCTTTACTTGTGCAAAACGGCATTTATCTATGATCCATGTGTAGTGATGGGATGTTCTCGAGAACATTCTCACCCTCGGAAACTTAATCGTGAGAATTTACGAGAATTTATCTTCTGAAACATGTTAAACTTGGCATAAACCTCATTAAACATGCAAGTATGGTGGTTTTAATTGTTTTTAAGATTGAAAGTTAGGATAACGTCACCCATAATATAAGATTCTCAAAAATTCTCACGAGTAGGTTTCCGAGGGTGAGAATGTTCTCGAGAACATCCCATCACTATCCATGTGGCATATTAATTGATCGAAAGTAACATGTGAATATTTGCCTTCCTTGCTCTACTCATGTAGTGCAACCAAATGCAATTACTCAGTTCAGCGACATTTCAAACTGGTTCCTTACCTTATGTCCTTGCTTCAATTTAGCGCACCTCTCTTTTCCTGGTCAACAACCTATCAGACATAACTGTAATGATCTAACTATTAAATAATTACAAATTTCCACTTCCTCTAACCAGTTAGATTTATATCCTTTCGGACATGTTTCCTGTGTAGGACATAAGGACATTTCCTAATGGACTACCTTGAAATACTAATTTGGCATTAGAGAGCTATTGATAATTTGTCACTTCCGTAGTGGTTGTAATATTATTTTCAAATATTGTAGCAGATTTGTAACTCAATAGCCTTCCCATTGATCTAAGATCTTTTAAAATTTTAAATATACTACTCCACCAAGTCTACTAGGAACTCGGGTGAATGCGGCTTCCCCGCCGACAGGTGCCTAATTTGCTTGGATTTGTAGCCTTAGCAACTGCTTAAACTGTTTTGAGCGAATGTGCTCCATTGTCAAGAATTTCGTAACGCACAGTTGATGTGTTGCGTACGTTGCAAAATGTTTAACATGCACTTATTTGTAAACCGGCTTCGTAGGGCTATGCTTTGATTAGTGAACGGCAAGCAGAATTTTGCGAAATGTAGCCGCTATAATTTGCAAAAAATTATCGCATGCGCTGCGGTTTTCCTGTTCTGATATGTAGTTTTCCGCAATATTTCAACACATTGCCGTTTCATGGTCTGAAGTTTTACAAAGTAAAAGTATTAATAAATTCACATGGCAAGTGATTCTGTTTGTATTTCAAATTATTGTACAATTATCTAGTCACGTGAACTCCAATTTTTATTATGTTTTATAATAATTAACTTCTTTATCGAACAACTTATCAATTTGCCTGTCAATTGACTCTTGAACTCATAATTAAAATATGTTAATGTTGGCTTTTTACACAGTGTAGGTACATCCCAGCCAAACTCTACGTCGTCAAACGTCAAACATTTAATATGACTTCATATCTTACTGGATATTCATATAAAATCCCATGTTTGTTTAAAAAAAACTGTCGCTTGTCTTCCTCCTCTTGGACTCACGTAATATTTTATCTTTTAACTGTGTTCTTGACATCATAATCCCTTGTACACCTTGACAGGCATAAAGACAGCTATAAAAGGTTGCAAGTGCATTAATGAAGGCAGTTCTCTTATTGAAATGATACAAATGTATTGAAAAGTTTAAGTAAGCCCTTGATTTGGAAAACAACCTTACTACGAGTATAGCCATTTAGAATCTAACTAATCTAGAATTGCTTAGATTTGTAAGTACCTTGCTAATGAAGATCATAAAGTCAGTAAATATGAGAATTTAATTGATAATGATGACAGTTCCACTAAATTCCTAGTATAAACAAAGAATAATAATTAATACAATCGCAAGCTTTAAACCGTTTAAAAATCTAGTTCAAATCCATTAAAGTTTTCCTTCGTTGTCTTGGTTTAGCATGAAAACAGTATTTAGACTAAGGAAAATTGTAAAGTAAGAACGTAATTACTCTTTCATGATTCGAACATTATTATAGTTTACAGAACGTTCTTAGTGTCCTTACATCTCCATCATACATTTTTATTTAGATCACGCCATTGTTTTCTATTCCCGAAAGGACCTCTTCACACGGTGCCTCTGTTCTGTTTGCATTTATAGATAAAATTGTATCATTAGGTGTGTGTATTGTAATTTAAACTCTTCTCATGTCATAAAAGCAAAGGACTAAATATGAAAGAATGTTTTGAGGAAAAATGCCTCAAAACTGTCCCAAGGTTGCAACTTTCAAGTCGTTTTCCATTTCGTTTTCATAAACTCGTAAATCTGTCAGACAGCTACTTGTTATAGTCTCAATGTCTCTAACGAGTCGCGCGTGTACAAAATTGATGGCTGTATCAATGACTATTGTCTAACCAATACCAAGGTCAGTTATGTCTGCGTCGGGGACTACGTCAACGGATTTTATTACACGTTTTACGGTTACGAGAGTATCTACGAAAAGTGCCTCATTGATTTCAATGTTTACGCTTATTTTTTTAATGTTATCTCTATTTTTTTACAATAGTCGCAAAAAAGGTTACATATATCCTCATTGCAAAGGGAAGCTAAGTATTGGCATTGCACAGTTTCTCCATCTTTAGTATGGTGTATAAGAAAGGCCAAGCAGTTCCTCATTGCGATCTCCGTGCAAGGACTAACATTCTCATCCAAAAATAACTTTTTATAGTTCCCATTAATAACAGGCCGGTACTGCACACACATTTGAATTCGAATGCGCTACAATTCTAATTCGGACTCAAAACTTGTGCTTGCTGCCCATATTAATTAAACAGATACACTTCATTTGAATTCAAAACCTATTTCGGTGGACAGTAGTCAAATTAATGTTTAAGAATGATTTGTGTGGGTTTAACTTGTAGCTAGTACCTACATAAATGTGATTGGTCATAGTGGTATGCCTCGCCTAAATGATGTAATATACTGCTTGAGTATGTGCTTTATCTAGCAGTATAATGCAGTAATTATCCTTCTAGTAGTATCTCTAATCACTTTGTGGCGGTTAGGTAGTTAGGACGGATCGTGGACGCCTAAAAGATGACATACACTTGTAATAGTCCTTTAACGAGGAAGGAAGAACGAAACGAAAAACGAATGAGGAACGAGCCATGAAGAATAAAAGAGCACAACTTCTTTGAAACAAAGTAGTGTCAGTAAGACTGCGAGGAAATTTAAACACAAAGAAAATTGTCACATTCAGTAGACATGTCTTTTAAGTTTCAAGTCATAGCTCATGAACACACTACATAGTGGTTTATACAAGTAATCCTTATATCTTAGACTTAAACAGTATTGTATTTATAATCAAAAGACACTGTTAGCTTATCCCTGAGAATGTCAAATTTACTGCAGGAGAGTCGAATAAAATACCTCCTTATGAATTAACCTCCAAATTTATAGACAGTTATGAGAGACTTACACTGGCATTACAAATCACTTTTGTTCCTAGAAATGCTTTGTAAAACCATTGTAAACCGACTAAAATCTTTATAAATTTGGCGGTATTTTGAGATAGGTAGACAATAGACATACAGAGGCGACGCCCCTAAGCTAAGTCGAAGGCGATAGGTCAATACGGCTTCCCTTCAAGTAACAACATGCTTATCTCGCTATGAGTGTTCGATTATGTCATTATCGCGTGGCCGAGCCCTTACTAGCATATCGTAAGTTTATAAGTATCGATTATTTATTGTACTCGTTTAACTATGATACAAGTAAAGAGACAACTCATATATCTTGCAAGCTAATTCAACAGATGCAGGTGCATTTGTAAAAATGCACTAGTCAGTACCTACTCGATTTAATCATGCGTTGGTGCTCCCGGTAGCTTTCTAAATTCGCAAAAGTCGGTGGAAATAACCAGTTACGATGACGTATCCTCTAGGTACATATTGGACTTGGCACCGACCGTCTTTCCACAATTTTGTTTTTATCTCTGGTGCATCTTTTGGGCTATTTCCGGGATCAAATTGATTGTGATATTCCTGAGAGTAATTTAAACTCGAATAAAAACCGGCCACCGTAGAATAAAAACTTCAAAAGTCAAGTATCTTGTATGGGTCCCTTTATTTTTAAATTCTATTTTATTTTTAGTATTTGCTGTTATAGCGGCAACAGAAATACCCATTCTGTGAAAATTTCAACTCTCTACCTATTACGGTTCGTGAGATACAGCCCTTTGACAGACTGACGGACAGCGGAGGCTTACTAATAGGGTTCCGTTGGCACCCTTTTGGTACGGTACCCTAAAAGCTTACGACATTCGATATTAACTTTATTTTTATCATCTCGACTATAATGACATTAACTTATAACACAAGATATAACCATATCATTGTTTTTATAATTATTAATACCTATATTATTCATATTATCTATCACAAATTTATTGGCTCGTAAAACTTTGAACTTAAACATTTTTTTGGTGTCAGGTCAACGATAAGGGCTGTAAATCAGCGAACAGATATCTCTTGACCTTCGAACGGTACGAGTCATTTATACGGATTCAAACCTTTAAACTAACTATCCATTTTATTCCGCCCTAGTAATATCGTCTAGAAATCATCCTTTCAGATGTTCTTTGTAGGCATCAAGTTTATCATCTTATTCCCCGTCTTTGTCTGTTGCTTTTGCTTGTGTGTTTTGTTCTTGTTGTGTTCCAAATAATTTTGTTTTAGATGCGATAATTTCTTCGTTTCTCAAATTAAAATTGATATCTGCCCTTTGCTCTTGCAAATTATTCTGTCTTTATCCCAAGGTTGAACGTGGCTTGGACCCAACTCTTTGTGACGTTTCAATTCCAGTGTACTTCTATGATTCACCGCTGCATATTTAACATTACAATGTGAACGACTGGCTTTTACGAAATTGTAAAATATATAGCCAATTTATAGCATTGAATTAATCAACTTATGAGTTCAATGCCCGATGCATTTGTTGTTTTGGATTTGTACTTATTTATTAACATGTGAATATTAATTATGCTGCATATTATGCGATTCAATAAGAACCATTTTCCTGCGGATCGTAACAGCACTTACACCCGTTAGCGCAATATTGTTTTATAGCCTTGCGGGGCAATAATCTTTGTTCCCATTGAATCAAGCTTGTATCCTGTTGTAGAAAGTACTGGATCTACCAACGTTTATTGAACTTTCTCCTCTAAAGGTGCAACATCAGCTTCTAACACTCGGTATAAATGTTTAACTTTACCAACAATTGTACTTAGTTGAATACCTGCTTTGATTAAATCAAATGTGTCGAAGTTTATTAAAACGAGACATGGATTTACAACTGTGTGGAGGCTTGCATCATCTTTCAATATTTGTCTTCAGTGCCGTCTTGTGGCAAGAGTATGTGAGCCAATGTTTGTATCAAATAGAAGTGTAAAATATTTGTGAAATTATTATTATGGGAAACACTTGTGCATACAATGTTATATGAGCACTGGGAAACTTTATTGATGAACAATGAGCATATAGTTGTCTGAAAACTAATTTCTTTATGACACCCTTATTACATAATTTGTCATTTATAGACATTTACCCCCTTATTCATAGAGATTTTAGCCAGTTTACAATGGTTTTGAAGAGCATTTTTAGGAACAAATGTGAATTGTAATTCCATTGCAAGTCGATCATAACTTTCTATGAATAAGGGGGTTATTGTTTTAAAAATGTTAGCAAATCGTCTTTGAAAAAATTGAGTGGCAAATAACCCTTAAAATGCTTCTAAATTTAATGTTTCATTGCAATGTAGTTCAGTATTTTCCCTTCGTAATTGCATTAATATTCCAAATCCTCCCCGATGCAGTATGCTTCAAGATAAGAGTAAATTCCGTCAATATTTAGGATTGCAAATGTTTCGCTGGATCGATTCAGAATAAATCTTCCACGCCTGTAAAGCTCAAGAAATCTGTTTATTTTATTGGTGGGTTCTATGGATGCGTTTCTATTGCATCATTTGCTTTTTCATCTTGTTATTTATAAACGTAATCTATATCTACTCTGTCATAATTCTTTCAAAGACTCTTACATTCAGTAGGTATAATATCTTCTTTTAAGTCAAATCACTTTTACCAGTTCCACTTATCGTCGTAATTTTAAAGTGAACTGCACTGAAAACTCCGGAGTAATTCCATATTAAAGATTGTATCAAAATAATCGTAATAACAACTATAGCGGCATCGGAACAACTCTTCTTAATGCGTACAATAGTACGAACTTGTCCGTATTCTGAATGGGGGCAACGTATCGCATTGACCTTTTCCCAGCTACCTTCGCTTTTCAGACTTCATTCACGAGATGACTACTTACTGACTGCGATTTTTTATTGCACTAGACACTCCCACGACTGTTTCTCCTGTAAGCCAAGATTGATAGTGTCGACAAAGAAGCCAAGCTTTGACGCTCGATGAGTCCCGGGGACAAACTAAATTGTCATGGAACCTGCACCAATTTAATACAAAAAAAAAGATATTGAGAAAGGGAATAATCTGGAGACGAAAATAACTGTATAGGCTCATTTCCACAGAAACAATACTCTTACATCACGACTGACTGTGAAACCCATTGTCAATGCTTGGCTATATACCATAAACTGGTGAAGCTAGCCAATATAGGTGTAGCTGACAGCCAGCCAGATGTGGGCAGTCAGAACCGTTATAGTGACTACACTAGGGACTCCATATTCTTTACTTCGAAGGATTGTATCACAATTAAGTCTTCGATTTACGCTGTTCCATTAGATCATTTGTATTATAAACATTGTTTATAAAATTATTTGTTAAAGATATGTGAGATAGGCTATTTGTCAACGTAATATTAGCAGTCGTGGGTATGTCAAAGTTGCTTGATATATTTAAATAATGTTACGATTATACTTGCTTATATCTGCACTCATTTCATTGTAAAATATGTTAATGAAAGTGACCTAAAATTCAGAAAAGATCAGATTTTTGTCGTTGTCTGTATCTGCGTAATAATACTTGCCTTTATTTACAAGTCAATTGCATAACATTGTAGTTGTCAATAAAAGAGCTACACTTTATGCTCAGTGTAAAAGATTCGAAGATAAGCTACTGATCCATTATGTTTTTCTTTCGGTCGTTGCAAGACGTGGTAATGGATTAGTTTCGGGTAACAGCCGTAACTCATGGGTGTGTCTAGGTAAATCATATTTTTCTTATTTGAATCGGAATCTTTGCTGAACTCATTTAGATTCGGTATTCATGATAATACTGATATGAAATGATGACCGATAATGATGATAGAAAACATCACAAAAAGCATGTGTCATTTCCTCATGGAAGTTAATAACCTTATGCATTTTTGGCCTACAGTGTTATCAGATAACTAGCCGATTCGAACGATTAAGTTTTGACTTCTAAGCAACATGCTTTATGAAGGACATAGTTATTATGCTCAATATCTTTTCTCGACCTAGAGTTTATCGTTTTTCATTAAATACTACATACTATTTGTTCAGATGATGTCGCACCACTTGGAAAGGTAATGCAGGACGAGCAGTCATTGGCTGTTTATTGGGTTACAATAAGTCAACCGTGACAACCGCATTGTTTAAATCCTTTGTGTTCTGATTGTCAATAACATTTGTTCTATTACTTTGATATATCTGCAAAAGTCCTTTCAAAAGTCTGCTGTAATAACGAAGTCTCCATTAGATCATCTCCAAGGCAGTCATTATCTGCATCATCATTAGTAATATGGCCATTTACATGCGTGTTTCTAACAGAAATGTATACATTTTATTTTATAGACTGGTTGACTTTTGATTCATGAATGAAGATCTAATCTATTCTTAAAATCATATTATACCTCTGGCAAATAATAGTAGAGGCAAATGTTGTCACTGTCCTTTAATCAATCTCACCTAGTGATGGGATGTTCTCGAGAACATTCTCACCCTCGGAAACTTACTCGTGAGAAATTTCGAGAATTTATCTTCTGAAGCATTTTAAACTTGGCATAAACCTCATTAAATATGCAAGTATGGTGTTTTAAGTGTTTTTAAGATTTAAAGTTAGGATAACGTGGCCCAAAATATATGATTCTCAAAAATCTCACGAGTAAGTTTCCAAGGGTGAGAATGTTCTCGAGAACATCCCATCACTAATCTCACCTATGTTTAATTTCTTCTACTCTTGCAACATGCTCTCTTACTTATCTGTGACGATGCTTGACCTAAATTCACTGTTTATTTGTTTACCTCTTCAACTAATTATCGTAGAGAAGGCAGGCTCTTGAAGATGCCTAGTACCTATACATTTCAAATGATCAATTAATTCGTTAGGAAAATACTACTTGAACTCTTGAAATAAAACTTTATAATGTCATAGTTACCGGAATCATAAATTCTCAAATACAATCTCATTCATGTCATCAATCTGTAGTTAAAATATCCAATTGCGCAATAAGTCTTGAGGATAATAGACTCGTTTCAAGCGGTGTTAGAATATAACTATTTTACTTTAGGTTTCCTTGTTCATAATATTCAAGCATGTTTATTAATATCGTTATCGCTTTCATAAAATACCAAAGTGGAAGGATGCAAGAATCGGAGAAAACCTAAAATTGTACTCTCGATCGGATTGTATATTATCGGAATGTGTGAGTAGACTCCCAAATGAATTAAGTAAGTACCTATGAAATAATGATACGAGACAGATGACCAAAGAAGGCACATACTTTTCAGTTTAATGAGCCAAAACTATTCCTTTATAGAATAAAATGGTTAATATTGTTTTCTGTGCCCCCTATGGCCGTTGAATATTAAACAGTGTGACGTCGTGACGTTTGAACAAAATATCCAAGTCATTATTGAAATATTTATTGTATGCAAAGTATTTACGTAGTCATGTGTTGTAGTACGCATAATTTAATCTTTCTTTAACTTTTAGATTGCTATTTACGTCCGTGTTTCTGAAATGTATAATTGTATATTTTATACACTAGTTGACTTTGGATTTTATATGTTGTTATATTTATAATCCTATACCTGATTTTCATTAGTAGATTTTATAACAAGTTTTAATCGATAAAAATTATACGGTTTTCATTAGCAATTTTCTTTAAATAACACGTGCTCACAATTTAAATTTCTTCTTACGTTTACAACTTACCGATGCGTTGATAAATCCTTCGTATCCTCACGAATACGGCCAGCCACCAGGCGGTTGCAGACGAAAATAACACAACACGAACGTTGAATAAACTTCAAGTTTTCACAATACGCAAATGTTTATATACGGGAAAATAATTTGAGCGGACATGCGTCCCCTGCAAATCGCGGGCACACACTGATCTGCCGGGCAGAACGCGCGTTAACGCGAGAGCTACTGCCGCGTTTTTTTTCTTTGACAGTATTCCGTGTCGTGCAACGCGAACGCGTCGCATTCAGCCTATTTATTTTTAATTTTCTATCAGGCGTGCGTGAACCTACTGACACGTGATCATGGCAGGTTAGTTTTTAACTGTATGCAGTTCACGTGTTTAACTACCGCACAGCTGTCTGAGATAATCGGTTACAACCGTGCGTGGAAACGGACTTATAAACACTGGTCTTTGTCCTGTCCCGTATTAATTCAATGCCGCCATTTTTCTTGGGAACACAAATTATAGTCTGTACCTTTATCGCTGACTGCTACGCCATATTTGATTATAGGATAAACTGAATGGGATTTTATTACTTTTATTTTGAATACTTTATTGTGACTCGAATACAAATTACAAATGCACCTTGCACACTATGGACCGGGAGCCCATGATGCTAACTGTGGATTTACTGAAGCGTCGCGTAAACCTATGAGATTAGATGATAGGAAGAATAAATGGTTCTAGATGTTTCCACTTTCAGCGGTGGGGGAAGCGTCTACATGTTAATTTCAAAATTGTAAAAAAGCAATGACATGGAAATACTCAAGCGTGTCAGATATTGATATTTTTCATGCTCCAACATGATAAATTGAAAAAAAAAAAAAAAACCCTATATTAAGGGCTTTTACTGGTTGGAGGTTCTTATTATGTATGGTATCTCGCTGGAGTAAATCCAGAAAACCCTTCTACGGCTCCCCATCTACTACGCATAAAACCTGCGGCATACTTTTGCTTTCCCTTGCACTCCTTGCAGTATGCATTCCAGGCATTCCAGTTCATGCAGTCTTCCTTGCCTTGTATTACATACTTGAATATGATGTTATTCAGTATTGATATTAAAATTCTTAAATAAGTAGATACCTAATTAAATTACTTATTTATTTTAATTTAATTTGATTAAGATTATTTGCGTTAGGATATTTCGATTGTATACCTACACCTACTACTAATAACGATTAGTTATTCAAACATGGAAGTCGTTCCTGGCATGTTTTTTTAACGCTCTTATCCATCTTTTAGAACCGGTTTCATTATAATAATATTACGTTTAATCGTGTGCATGCTTCAGTCAGGATTGTTATTGACTGAGATGTCGTAAGAGATAAGCTAGCCTATTCATACAATACGTTACCTATGTTATCAACCACACCTGTAAAAGCAAAACAAAGTAGGTTAAGTTAACAGACATAAGCACAACATACTTTTTGAAGTTGCGTCCTGAAATGTTTTTGTCCTCACTGGGCATTCTTCTCGAACTCGATTCAAAATTTGGTCTTTGCAGACTATGAAACGAATAAATATGTCAACTTATCAATATAATGCTCCCAAAACAAAAACAACCCTTGCGGCAACCTTACCAACTCTTCCAACCTTAGGGGGCGTCCATAAATTACGTGAGGCATTTATGGGGGGGGGGGGGGGGTCGAACAAAATCTCACCAAATCTCACGTGGGGGAGAGGGGGGTCTCGGCAAATCTCACGTAATTTTTTTACCGCAAGAAACAGTGTAAAATTGCAAGAAAACTGGGTTAAATTAAGTTTTATTTTTAAGCTAAACTTAACTTTAACTTTTACTTCAACTTGTTTTTTTTGTTAAATTAAGTAAAACATGTTTCTCCTCTAGAATATAGCTTTTAAAAAATCTCACGTGAGATTAGAGGGGGAGGGAGGGGGTCGAGCAAAATCTCACTAAATCTCATCAAGGGGGGAGGGGGGGTCGAAAAATCTCAAAAATCACCTCACGTAATTTATGGACTCCCCCTTATCACGCGGTTATGTCACGTCATTACGTGTTTTTCACAAAAAAAACATCAATTTGTGTAGAACGTGAACTTTGAACGGTAATAAAAATGAACTGTTAAATGTTTATTCAGATTACAGCTGAATTCCTTATCGTATAGCCGTGGACTGATTTTCTTCCTTTATGCGGAACTACCCTGAGTGAGTATGCCGATATTGGAACAGACCTAACATGGCGTTATTTCGCGACCCATAATAAAACCGTGCTGTCATAACTGCAGGGTCACGGTTATCGGTATACTTGATATACTCTGTTACATAATTATATAGCTTTATTTAAAAAAAATATAGTCTGCATTTGTCTTAATTAGTTGATTAATAATTTCGACGTCATTGGTGTTTATGTAATTTTGTTACAACTTTGGATGTCATGATTATTATATAAAACAGCAATATAATTAAAAGAACAAGTAAGCTTAGTCTTTGATCACAGAAAGAAATAAAGATTATTCTGCAAAATTGTGTCAGCATAGGGCTACCAGTGGGGCTAACACAACCGCCAAGACAAGACTTATGTCGCACCGAATTGCTCTCTCTCTCTCTACCTTAATGCATAGGAGAGAATGGGACAAAATCGATTTATCGCGCGTTTTGTCTTGTCGCGGTCCGGTTGTGCTACTAGTGCAGATTAATTCACAAACAAGATCGATCCGAAATATCAATGCTTTTATTAATAGCACAGCCAACCTTGGTTTCCACCACACTACACCGATGAAAATATCATAAATATAAACCGTTACGCACTGGTAACAGTGGTAACTGTTATTGCTTCTTCTTTCATAACACATTCACATGTTTCATCACTTCCGCATAATATTTTTGTTAATTGTCCCACTGAATCAGAATCAAAAATGGTCGGTTCAAGGCGGTAGGTACTTGTACGTAAACATCAAACATGTATGTTGTATGTAGTTGAACTATGCTTTCTGTATTATTATAATACTAATAACCCTAACTCAGCATTCAAATGATCCATCTTGAAATGCATATTAGGAGGTGTCAACTACCATGCTGGTAGCGACTGCATTTCCGACATATCATAAACAGTTAGCGGTACATGCGCCGGCGCATGTAGCGAGGTGACGTAACGCGGGCACGGCCGACACACCCACCGACGCTTTGTTAGTAGTTGTGTAATGAACATAGTGCTAAATGACGCAGTTTGTTGGTGAAATTTAAACAATGATTTCTAAGGCTCGAGAGAAATGCGCAAAGATAAAAGTTGAACTGCGCAGTTAGATGTCAAAAGGGCTCGATCAGTTTTGATACTTACTAAGACATTAAGATTACGAGAATATAATAACAAAAGACACATAATGAGAAAAGAGACATTTAGCAATCTGCTACGTCTTGTAATTTAGGGAAGTTACAAGGCCATACCACCTGGCTAAAGACCCACATCCTTGCTTAATTAGTTTGAGTGGAATACGCCTATTTGTGCAGCTGTTTTAAAGCCAATATAACTCCAATAATCGCCAATCTATCAGAAGTAAAAGCGAGGATTATTTTGCAAAAAGACTTCAGCAGGTTGTTATTGCATGAGTTAATGACCTATAAATAAGTGTTACTATAGTTTAAGTATGAGTTGACAAAACAAACATTTGATGTTGTTTGACATTTGAAAACAACGGTCTTGTCACTGTTGGGTTTTCCACAGTCACACTACCTACATAAGTTTGAGGATAAACGGTTTTACCTCCAGACACACCTTTTGCTCCTGGCACATAATAACACCTTTGGGTATTCGTGGTTAATTTCTCCCAGATGTCAGATCACCATAATAGAGATAGGTATGTTTATAAACAAATCCATGACCTGAATGGGAATAGGTTTAACTTATAAACTATAGATAATGATCATTGGAAAGCCCCAGGGATGTGAATCAAACGTGCTCCTTCCTAAAGTTAAAATTTCTTCAGTACGTTTGGAAAAGTGGGTGATAATCACTTATGTAATAATACTTTCACTCGTAACTATGTATGTATGAAATATACATTAGCCGACGAAATAGAGAGTGCAGATTTCGCATCTGAAAGTACACGGTTCTTTTATTTATCTCCTCTCTTATAAAAATTAGATCAATAAATTATATTATGGCCTCGCTTCATTTCATAAAGCTTATTGTGTTTTATGTGTACGAAAGATAGACAGTGGTCGCAAGATATTATAAACAAACTATAAATAGACAACAAGAACAGAGAATGAACAAAGAACATGGACGATCTCGCAAGCTGTAAAGTCTTGCAGTGCTAGACTACCCTCGGATTATGGTGGATTGGTGGTGAAACGTGTAGGGTTCCATCCCCCTGATTAACTGGATCACACAGCAATACACGAACAGGACGCCAAATAGCGCCATTTCAAAACGTTCACTGCATCATTTGGCATTGAAACGCGCGCGACCATTTGCAGAATAATTCATTACGCGATTAATAAGCGCTCGATCGATACTTCCTGGAACGTTATGCAACCGGTCGTACGATACGATCGTTCGATGCGTCCTTGACTATTTAACTAACGCGTAAAATACTTTTTATTAGTTTGTGGTAAAGAAGTAAAAGGAAAAATGTCGTCAGTTCACGGCTTCACGCGACTTTTTATGAGTCAAGAACATTCAGTTACGAAATTTTGTACTTAATATTTTTAACGCCAAAAATGGCATCACACTTGCATCCACTGCACACTCTGCACATGCAGGACGATGAAGTAACTTCAGCCTTATTCTTAAGCCCTCAAATCTGTATTCAAAGCATATTTTAGAGATTGTCGGTTATACTGTGCATGCCTGCAGATATTATGAAAGAGGAAAGTTTGGGAGGTCGTTTAAACTTAAAATGCAACACCACTTTAGAGAATAATCTTGAGAAAAAGAAATTGTACGTGTTATGCGCCGAAGTAATCATTTATAGCTAGAACCTATTGAACCAAAGTTAGACTAATCAGAAGTTTTTAGATAATTAAGAAAAATATACTAGGTATTTAACAGAAATTAGAATGTATTTTGGAGACCATGACTTGAAGTTACAAGATAGAAGAAGTGATAAACATAGAAGGAACTGTTAAATTTCCTATCCTCTTTTTAACTGCGTAGATAAAGTAACCCATTGGAAAGGTATTTCGTAACATATTTCCAAATACCTTAACTCCTTATCCGCTTACATTAATTACCCAAATCGCAAAGTCAATATTGCTATAGTTACGATAACCCTTATCTTTACAACTAGCAAATAGTCTTAAAGAAATAAAAGATTGCGCAAGATTTATCATTTGATTCATTTTATGGTTACATATCATTAGCCTTAAAAATATGAACAAAGTTGTATGTGAAAATAAACATTTTTGTTTTAAAACTGCAGAAGCGGAAGCAAAACAAATTAGTATTAAAGAAAATGTAAAAAAAAACTCATAAAAATGCGGATAAGGACAAACAACTTAACTGTACCAGTGAAATGAGCTTTACATAAAACCTGAGGCAAATAAATGAGTGAATTCTACAGAAAAACAGCACATTGATAGAAAATCTTGGCACTGCCTGTGAATGAAACTGACGAACTAGAGAAACTGATCGTTTAAAGAATTTGATTAAATTGACAAATAAGGAAACTGACCAGTCAATGAAACGGGCGAATTAGGGACTGTCCAGTGATGACGCGACTACATAAACGAAAAAATGCGAAGAAAGAGCAAATTGGAAAAGGATTGAAGAGGATATACAGGTTGTCCCAAAACTTTGCCACATGGAGGGGAAGTACCTTAAATATTGTAGATAGAGAATTTTACTGAATGAAGACTTCATTTTTATTTTAAAAACAATACGAACTGCATTCAAAGATTTTTGAAAACTCGCTTGCCACACTCGGGAATCGAACCGGCTAAAATCCGAAAAAATAACACCCTGTTCTTTTATGGCATCAATCGATAGGATCAATGATAAGAACCAAATCTCTCTAATAAACATGGTAAATTAAATGAAAGGAAAACCATGAAATCTAAACTTATAAATTCATGAATACAAAGATAAAGTGCATCCACAAAAAATGGAGCTAATTTCGAGCAACAAATTAGTTAGTTTACCATTTTTTATTCGTTCAATTAAAATAAGTGAAGATTTTATGGTTTCCTTTCATTTTGAAAACTCCCTTGCCACACTCGGGAATCGAACCGGCTAAAATCCGAATAATAACATCCTGTACTTTTATAGCATCAATCGATACGGTCAATCATAAGGATAAAATCTCTTTAAGAAACATAGTAAATTAAATTAAAGGAAACCCATAAAATCGTTACGTATTTTAATTTTCACTTATTTTAATTCCTATAAGTTAAAATATCACGGTTTTCCTTTCATTTAATTTCCCATGTGTGTTAGAGTGATTTGATCCTTGTGATTGATCCTATCGATTGATGCCATAAAAGTACAGGGTGTTATTTTTTCGGATTTTAGCCGGTTCGATTCCCGAGTGTGGCAAGCGAGTTTTCAAAAACTTTGAATGCAGTTCGTATTGTTTTTAAAATAAAAATGAAGTCTTCTTTCAGTAAAATTCTCTATCTACAATATTTAAGGTACTTCCCCTCCATGTGGCAAAGTTTTGGGACACCCTGTATAAGATCCAACTTATGACCAATTAAGAACAAAAGATGTCTGATCGCTTCTCTCCGATGCAAACACACGTACATTAATACCTCAATAAATGACGCTATAAACTAGTATCTACTACGAAACAAAAACATTTCCATACCATATGAACTAACATATCAAATCTTGAACAATAATTTCCGTAGATATACCTATTTAAATCAACAGTAGTCAAAGATCACGATACGTAACTTGTGACGATAAGCAAATATAGTTATGAATTTAGCGGATTTATTGCCGAAACGCTGCGAAGGTCGCATTATCAAGGCTGGCCAATGTTTGCAGACCTTTGACTTGTTGATAGATCGAATTGGTCCTACCTACTTGGTTAAATCTTTATAGACTGGTTCATCGCGTTTTGTTGATCTCTTTCAGGACTAAACTTCTCATTACGAGTGGTTGGTTCTCTCTCTCCCCAGACGTGTTCTCGTCCCATCGGACTATGAGAGTGAAGGAAGAGAGAGTGTACCTGTTCTTGCGCACACACAACAGTATAATAATCTCCTCTCTATAATACTAGCTATAATGGTCTCCGCCACAGCGCGCAAACGACTATTCTCGCTTTGGACTTCGGTGTCAAAGAAAAATGTTGACACTGAAGTCCCACGGAAAACGGTCAGACGAAGAATGGCTCATTCAGCTAATTCTCCCTCTGACCGCAACCGTTGTACCGCACCTTAGGTATGCGCGGGAGGTGGGGTGTAGGGCATTAGGTATGCGCGGGAGGTGGGGAGTGGGAAAACACCCCCCGTCTCGCCGCTCGCGTACCTAAGGCGCGGTACAGCGGTTGCCGTCAAACTATAGTATTAGATGGTTACCCATCCAGTGTGCAACCCCGTGTGAATGAGTGATGTTATCAGTAACGTTAACATCACGGTCAACGTACCAAATTCCTTGTTTGTTTACTTTATAATTATTTATTTTATTTGCATTAGAATAATTGGCTCAACTTGTCAAATAGTTGCAGATGATAAACGTTAAAGTTCTGTTGAAACACAGATAATAAATCAAATATTTGATTGTTACAAATTACAAACTCGTTAATGTTATATGTCTGTGTCGACATACAATAAAACACACAATAAAATTAGGAATAGAGAAATATGCTATCACTTTCTCCAACATAATTGGCTAATAGGATGTACCTCTGGATTGCGATAATATTCGTGGAAACCTCAAATAAAGGATCTATCAAGAAAACTAATAATTGAGAGTAAAGAAACTAATAATCAGTTTGAATCGGGCAACAGCGATAATGCTATAAAGATCAGACTACGTTTAGGTACGACTAAGAAGATTGGTAGATTGGTGACTGATCTTTGGCTCATCTCGTAGCCGTAACTTTTTTTTTCATATAATGGCCTCTTTCCATTGAGACCATAACTTTTAGTAACGATGCAACATTGTGATGCAAATAGGTAGGCTACCTACGCTTTCAAAGTTGCAATGTTTTTACGTACAATCGACGACCCACGACCTTTTTCACAGGTAATATAAAATGCGCAGATAGTTGTCCTAATGATAATTTCGCGAATTTCAGATGTGTTCTTACACATCGGTTTACTGAATTGATGTATTATTTTAGCAGATATGATACCTCATAACAATGTAATCACTAAACTTGTACTTAGCGCACCACGTAGTGATGGGATGTTCTCGAGAACATTCTCACCCTCGGAAACTTACTCGTGAGATTTTTTTATTTTGGGTGACGTCATCCTAACTTTCAATCTTAAAAACAATTAAAACCACCATACTTGCATGTTTAATGAGGTTTATGCCAAGTTTAAAATGCTTCAGAAGATAAATTCTCACGAGTAAGTTTCCGTAAGTTTCCGCGGGTGAGAATGTTCTCGAGAACATCCTATCACTAGCACCACGACATGCAGCGAAATTCACGCATTTTGTTGCACTCTCAATTCGACAATCAACAATTCAAAGCATTTTGATGCGTATTATTCACCAGAGGATGAGCCGTATCGGCAATACCAACACGTTGCCAACAATATTATCCGCGAACAACTGAGTCGTACTGTGTCCATAGTCTCCGTCTAGTAGAACACAGGTACTATTTTGGACACTCACATGTCTCTCCTTTCTTGGTAATGTCTGGTTTACTCGGACTCATTTGTATCTGATGAACCTCACTTCTCTCGTCCGCGAGTTTTGCGCAATCTCATCATGTGTACCTGCCCTAAAAACAATTCACGTGTTTATTTGCCTTTTGGCTCAGTTCAATCGTTCGCCAGTTTAGGTCAAATATTTTTAGTTTTTGGTGCCAAAAATTGGATGAACAGATCCTGTTGCATATCTGAGTTGGTGTTTGAAGCATTAATGTATAAATTTAGCAGATTTGGTACCTTCTAAAATTGCAATCACTATACTTGTGCTTGGTGCACCACTACATGCAATGAAATTCACATATCTGTTATCGCAGTCGCAATTCCGCAACTAACTTATTTATCTTCTTCTTATCGTATGGTTAGTGGCCAACCTGGTGTCAGAGTTGTTCAAGCCGCCCGTAGGCCTCTGACAAGGGTTAACGACTGCTACCTAGATGACAACAACCAGGACCGACTTTTTACGTGCCCTCCGAAGCACGGAGACGCTCAGTTCAAATGCCACTAATGGTCACCCATCTCTGCCTGACCTTGCCCAGCATTGCTTAACCTCTGATCGTTTACCGATCAGTGATTGCAACTGGCTATGAGTGATGAGTGCCACTAACTTATTGAATACATAAGAGGCATTATTCACCAGAAGATAAGCTGCATTGGAAATACCGACATGTTTTCAACATTATTTTCCGCGACGGACTGAGTTGTACTGTGTCCATGGACTCCTTTTAATAGGACACATTATTTTGGAAGGTCACCGTCTCACTCTTTTTTGGTAATTCCTTCGATTCGAAGTGAATTTAAAATCCAGTTTTATTACAAACGATCGTTCCTACGCCTACGTGAAATATTCAATAGTAATATAAGGTGTAAGTTCTCCTAATTTTAATAACAAGTTTAGTGCGTGGAAACAATTCAACTGCCTTACAAAAACATTATTAAATTTAATCTAAATAAGCACTTTATAGCACTCATAACTTCAAACATCATACTACAGTATAAACATTGTATGATAACATTATAGTCAATCATCTGTCATTTAGAATAGAACCTTGTTTCAAATGCATATCTATGTTCATCACATTATCTAGCATAGATCAGCAGGGCTATTACGTATCTCAGTTGACAACTGGCGTCGGTTGTACACCGAACTTTGATGGTAAATTAGAAAGACATAACATTGGTTTTACGTATTTCAGTGAATGGATATCAAGGTACAGTGAGTTTAGGTAAGGTTAGCCCTGCAAGAAATACGTAATACCAATGTTATGTCATTCTAATTCACCATCAAAGTTCGGTGAACAACTGAAGCCAGTTGTCAACTGACATACGTAATAGCCCCGCTGTACTGTACTGTCTAACAGTAAACCATTTATGGTGACGTCACAATGGCTATCCTTCAGGCTTTAATTCTTCAAATTATTAATTCTAGAATATATGTTGACAAGATGTCCATTATCAGCTATCGGTTATAAGTCAAAGAGGTCTTCCTACTTCGACAAGTAGGTTTAAATTCCATGACGAATCATGGTCTTTTCCACCAGGGTGGCGCTACTTTGGACTGGGATGACACATAGATATATAGTAATAGATCGGAAGTTATTGTTTATGGTATACATATTTGATGCAAATATGGACCACATTAACGAAAACATATCTGTCTCATTCTTACACGTCACAATTTAGCTATGTAAAACAGTACAATATATGTCATATATTTCTTTTTTCTGGAAGTTTTTGGTTAGTTCCGTCAGTAAGCCGCCTCCCTGAGGGCCTTTTTGGGCCGCCATATTGGGTTTTCGGCTATGGTCGGGTCACTATGGTTAGTACTTCATCTGTCATGTCAGCGTCTTATACAAATTATTTTAAATTTTACGCTGAACTGTGTGTATTTTGTGACTCTTTATTAGATTATTTAGGATTATTAAGGAAAAAGCAATATAGTTTAGTGTTGCGTTAGGGCATGCAGTTCTGATTCTCGAAAGAATTTCGAAGGATTGTCATTTTTCAGATTAGTTGTGTTATTTTCATATTTAAGTGTATTTATAGTGTGTGAAAATACATTTCGTGTACATAATATTAATTTTTAATTCTGTTCTCGTCTATAATCTTACTCTCCAATTCATATTTTCAACTAAAATAGAAATAACAAATATTTGATATGTTTACATAAAAACGTAGTGTTGTTCTTACATGTTATGTTTCAAAGTTATCGATACAAATTCTATTCACCTACACGTTGGGCCGCGCCGTTACCCCGGGGTGACCGACCACAAATAGATTATTTTTGTTTTGGAAGGTGCGTGACTGCGTCGCCTTAAAATTGTATTTTAATTTGTTATCACTACTCAAGAACATAAAGATGCGCGAAAGAGAAAACAAGTTGATTTTTGGATACTTATTTTTGAATTGTAATGTAATTGTAATTGTTTGACAGCCAATCGATGATAACTTTGCCAATAGTTGTGAAGAGCTGTCAACTGAGATACATAATAGCCCCGTTGACCCTTACAGATTTGTCTCCCCCTTTTTTGCCTTATTTGATTTAGCCCAGCATAGCTGTACCTACCTAATCAAGACCCAGCACATTTCCCGCGACATGATCGTTGGGTATATCGATATGGATACTATCGACTATCTAAAAGTACAACACTTTTTGCTGCGGGCGGAGTCGCGCCATATTGGACGGTCGTTTGCTCGGGTTTGGCTCCAGATGACGTCACATAGGGCTTGTCCTCTATCTTATTATGGTCAATGGGATGACATGGTAAATATGTGTCACCACGATAATTTATAGTTGTAGTGACACTGACTGAATTGAAGTGACAGCTAACGTCATCCAGATCCCGAGTAATCACACGACTTCTTGTGGGCTGAAAATGTTTTCCCCCATACATGCACAAGGTCAGCGCTGTCAGATGGGGAAATCCCCCGACAATTTGGGGGTGTTTTATAGCTATGGGTGGAAATTTTAATATTAAAATTTATGGGGGTTTTCTGCAGGGGAAAATATGCGACTAGATAAACATTTAACACAAGTATTTAGCTTAGTTAGAGGGGCTAACGGGGCTAACAGTCACATGATCACCTCACATTGCTTGTATTTTTTATAAAAAAAACATGAAAAAACTAAATAATCGTGGAGGGTTTTTTCTTCAAAACATGAAATTTGGGGGTGTTTTGGGTTCAATTTGGGGGGAACTCAAAACGGTCACCTGGCAACACTGCCCGAGGTCCAGGGTCCTCCCTGACGCCACAGCTCACGTTGCACAGCGCCCGCGCCGCACCAATCAGCCAGGTCAGGTGTTAAACAATGGAACGAGTGTTAATTGAGCACAATTTACACTCGCCTTTAATGGGTTCGGCGCGTGCGCGTCACTACTGCGTAGTGCGATGTCATTGGACACAAACAATGATTTTTAAAGTGATACTAATGTCTATGGTACATACGCGGATCGCACCCCCGAAGGCTTGATCAAAGACATTCGTAACAATTGAACAAACTGGCTTTTGAAGCGGTATTGGAAATACAACTGCCACGAAGTAATAGTAATGTTTATGATACATCTTAATGTAAAAGGCACATACTCCTCTGGCTGCACCTTCGCTGAATACAAGCGTAATGGTGTGTAATACTACACCTTAACTTCCTTTTAACGATACATTAATTAATTACGGTTATTATTTAATTGACGGTGAGGGAAAACATCGTGAGGAAACCTACCTATCCCTCGGGATTAGGTAATAGTCAGTTCCTGTATACACGGCGACAAGGTTCACCACCTGTCACGTTGGGTTCTGACTATCTGGTGAAACGTGGGCTTCGAGTTGACTTAATACCTCCACAATGTGGTGGTGTATGGCCACCCAAGCCTCTGACTACCCCCGAATGGGGATATAAAAGTCGTGACGTTACATTATTATTATTATTAATTAATTACTGTGCGAATAAACGAAATTAATTTAGGATTCGCGTCGTTATAAAGAGTAGGTGGTACTTGAAGTAATTCCACAGAGTAAAGACTAAAGAAAGAGGTGCCCTTATTAGATATATGTATGAAAAAAAACGGGGTCATTGTTTTTTCATTTTCATTGTTCTATTTACCGGTAAATAGTTGAACTACTCGCTTCGTTTTATGTCGATGTTAGTACTAGGCCGACCACTCGGCCGACTTGCTTAGGGCCAGTCCCCTTAGTAACTGGTCCATGAGTAATTCCAATGAGGAGAGATTTAGAGCATCAACTTATTATTAAAATTAGATTAACGAGCGATCATAAGCAGACACAGATTGATAGCGAATCTATTGTTCGGAATACACCTAGGTGTAGATGCGACAAGTTACTAGTTAAAAACTTGTTCGGTTACCTGACTTGATGATTACTCCTTTAACATCCATAGACAGAGGGAGAGGACACCACGGGTGCAGGAAAAACTGACGGACTGATCTATCGATCTAATCCAATGGGGGTTAGAAACATGAACATTTGACAGTAGATACCGTTTAAACGGTAGGCAGGATTTTGAAAAATTCCACATTTGTTTTTCATGTTAATTTAATTTTTGGTATTTGACCTCCTGGTTACAAATTAAGGAATAAGTTTATCAGAATTTTTGAAATTTCGCCCCTAAAAAGGATAAATTAGGGAATCAAAGTTGACATGGTCGCGAGCACAAGCTTAGTATATTATAACGATAGTCAAAATGTTATCATTGGTTACAGAGTCTAACCGCATGTGGGCGAGCGCTTCCTTCGTGGGCGTGCTCATTATCATCGGCCTGCCGCTGTGGTGGAAAACTACTGAAGTTTACAGGTAAATCGGCGACAATCAGATTCCAGAAACTTTTACCATATTTATTTATTACCACATACATAACATACATAATCTAAGAACTCTGGCATAACCTGTGAAGGGATCAGTGGCGGTCAAATATGGCGTGGTGATCCAACCACGTTATTGAAAATGATAGACCCTGGTGCCCGCTAAACAGGTCCAAAACTTCAAAAGCAGATCCCTTTATAGACTGCTGAATGTGTGCCGGCCGCTATAACACATGATCATCCATTTCATCAACATAGTTTCTACCTTTTTAGAATTAATTTTCTATAGCTACTATGTGAACATTTATTTGATTAATTCAACACAGACACAATAGAGAAAAGACCGAAAAAATAGTCTAGTGTGCTAACTACAGCACAGAGCCACGTGCCAAAAGGCTCAGCATGTGCTGGAGAGCAACGGACTCTCATCCAGGGTAGATTTACAGCCAAAACGCCCCCAGTCGGTTTTGGACTTTATACGTTCGCTATGAGTCTAACGTCCACGTAAAATATTACATAACAAATTGAGCTGACTACTACAATTTGCATACAAATATTTCGCAAATTTACTTAAAGTATCATACGACAGATCTGAACAAACCGAACTGCTCACAAAACTTATCTATTTTTAGCTGATCCTTGACCCCAGATAGCCTTTTAATTTTCGGAATTGTTTATAGTTAGATTGCAGTTTTGTAGACGGCAGTCCATCGTCAGCTAAGCTACTCTTCGCTTACGTATGAAAAAAAAACTTCAACTGGCAGATGTCCACTCCTGAAAAAAGAATATGCCTTCCTGAAGGACTGATAGATCATGGTCCTTTGGTAATCATACCAGGAAACCAGTGCTTTCGTGTAGAGAAGAATCGTAACGTATAAAAGTCATTGCGGCAGTGGTTCTCTTCCATAGAAATCCATTCATTGCGGTCTTTTGCTTTCCGTATCTAGGTCTTTCCTGCTACCTTCACCTGTTCGTCGGTCCATCTCGCTGGTAGGCCTAGGCTTCTGGGGCCAATATGGGGTCTGTGTTGGACTCTTTCTCCATCGGTTGTCCATTCTACAGCATATGTGGCCAGCCCCCTTCTATTTCCTGTGAGTAAGAACTTTGGCTATGTCGGTCAGCATCTTCGGATTTCGGTCTTCATCGTATAGTTAGTGATCAACCTGGTGTCCGAGTTGTTTAGTCGCACGAAGGCCTCTGTGGAAGCTGCGACTGCTGTCTAGATGACAACACCCGGAACCGACCTTTTACATGCCCTCTGAAATACGGAGATTGCGGTATTGGAAACCCTATCACGGAAAGAGATCCCCAGACCCCTTGGATTGCCTAAAGCAGACTATATCTATTCCAAAAAAAATTGTCGAATGTCTATTCTATATGCCCTCATTCCACAACTAGCGATCGGTTATAGTCTCCATTCAGCACATACTACTCTACAGACCTATTTCCATAGTTCACAAAAGTTATCGCTTCGCTATCGCGAACCTGACGCGGACGGCACAATGTCACGGTGCTCGGTGCCCGACCGGCAATTGTGTTAATTCTGTGTTATGTAAACTTACCAACGATTGTTCTTTAGCTGCCCCCAAAACTGGACTAATGACCATTCGTCTGCTTGGTCAGTTTACAAACCTTGCGTATTCTTCTCAGGTAAACAGAAGCAGTATTCGTGTTCAATAAATTATACCACCATACTTGTTGTAGGATTGACAAAACTGAATCGTTACCCTAAATGATATTCCGTTTAAAACTCTCGTTACCTAGACAACGTGGCAGAGCTATTGGATCTTGGCGGTTTACGGGCGGTTCACTAGCGGGTCAGTAAGAGTGCGAGTGTTGCGAGTCGTAAACCGCCAATGGAAAAAAGCCTTCAAGGGTCATTTGTTGACTGGACATCCACTTTTCGTTGGTAGCATTACCCAGAATTCAGAGTAAACATCGGTTTGCTTTCTGCCAGTTAGTTTCATTCATAAGAATAACGAGAAACTATTTATCTTCAATGTTATCTTGTCACAAACACCTGTGGTAGACTGCTGGTAATTTTTCCCATCCTGAAGCTTAGTCCTGCTTCTCTTTCCAGGGTATCACTGCCGTATGACAAGATCAGCTCATTCGACACGCTGTCGCACGCGATCAGCACGGAGCTGACCGTGCTCGCTAACGATGAGGCCACGGCCGCAGATATCGTTGGCCTCATTGAAAAGGCCTTTGAAGATTCGGGTGAGTAACATTAGAAAAGTAGAGGAAGTGTGGAAGATTTGTGTAACTAGCTTTTGCCCGTAGCTTCGATAGCCCAGCTTTTGTTGCCAAAAAAAAAAAATGCGCGGAATTTTTTTATTTGTTCTCTGGAGCTTGTGATAACTTCGTTTAAATCGGTTCAGCTGTTTTCCCGTGATGTTCGGACATATAGACAGACAGACTGAAATTCCAAAACCGCTTTGGTATCCAAGAGAATCTGAAGTTTAGGATCACCCTCTTGTTGAGGAGAACCATAGGTGAAATAATAGAACCATACAGGGCTAGAGCCCTTAGCTACTTAGGAATCGCTTAACCATTGTGGCGCCACTGTGGCGTTTTGCTATAGTGATCGACCCTATGATTGGTCGGTTGATTTTGACCGACCAATCAGAGGCCGATCAGCCGGCAGCCAGCCAATCAGAGGGTCGATCACTATAGCAGCTCGATGGCTATGGCTAAGTGACTCAGGGTCCAGGTCTATAGTTCTAAATAACGCAGCCCAAACTCATTTCAATTACAGACGTCATCAAATTAAAGATCAACAAGCAAGTGATATCTCAGGAGCTCCACCGCGCTATAGAGTCTGTGTCGAATGAGCAGGATGCGATACAGGAGGTGGCTGCAGCGTACGACCTGAACCAGCACAACAGCTTCTATGTCGTGCAGCGGAAGCCGCTGTTACAGGATGTATGGCTAGCTGGGGAGAGGGTCATGTTCTTTAGGGATGCTAAAGGTATGAAGTAGTTACGTAGCTTCTTCTTCTTATCGTATGGTTAGTGGCCAACCTGGTGTCAGAGTTGTTCAAGCCGCTCGTAGGCCTCTGACAAGGCTCAACGACTGCTGCCTAGATGACAACAACCGGGAGCGACGTTTTACGTGCCCTCCGAAGCACGGAGACGCTCAGTTCAAATGCCACTAAATGGTCACCCATCGTTGCCTGACCTTGCCAAGCGTTGCTTAACCTCCAATCGTTTACTGATCAGTGATTGCATCTGGCTATGAGCACCTCAAAGTGACGTATCTAAAACTAGATGCCTAGCTTTTTTCCCAATTTGAGAAAGGCTATACGAAGCAATACTGCTGTCTGTATTTAGGACCAGTTGGGACCTGTACCATAAGCGCAAACAACCTGTTCTTCAAAAAGTAAGTGAAATGTCGTCAATGGTGCAATAATGGAAAGACCTGGAGGCTACTCGCGCTATTTTCCAACCTCAGTACCGTTCAAACGGAACGATTTATATTTTGGGTTTTCTACGTCATATTCTGTATTTTTGCCAACTTTGAAGTTATTTAGAAAAACGTTTCACTGTCAGCAATCGTAAGACATACTTTGTATAATTACTAGCTTTTGCCCGCGACTTCGTCCGCGCATAATTTATCCCATGGATACATACTATCGGGATAAAAAGTATCCTATGTGTTAATCCAGGTTATAAACTATCTGTGTTCCAATTTTCATCCAAATCCGTTCAGTAGTTTTTGCGTGAAAGAGTAACAATCCATCCATACATCCATCCATCCAGACTCACATTTATAAATATTAGTGGGACAACAAAAATAAATGAGATTATCCCGTATTGCAGCATCATCAACAATAGTGGAGGGCCTAAAGCGGTGGGTGTACCAGACATCGGTGGTGGCGGGCGCGTGGCGGGAGGCGGACGCGGCGCGGCGCACGCGCTTCCCGCCCGCCGCCGCATACCACGTGGTGCTGTCCGTCGTACACCCCAGGCCTGATAAACTCACTGTTGATTTCGATGCTGCGGAAGCCGTTGAAGGTACTTAGGACCACTATTTTGATCGACTACTCCACCAAGCCAACTAGGAACCTGTCAAATGACGGGCCCGTTAGCGTGGTTGGCGCGGAGGCGCCTTTCACGCTGCAGGTCGTAGGTTCGATTCCTACCCGGGACATGCATTTGTGTGCATGAACATGTCTGTATGTCCGGAGTCTGGGTGAATATGTATATTAAGTATGTATTTACAAATAAAAAAGTAGTATATGTAGTAATATCAGTTATCTGGTTTCCATAGTACAAGCTCTGCTTAGTTTGGGATCAGGTAACCGTGTGTACAAAAATGTCCCAGGACATTATTTATTTTATTTATTTATTTAAATGTGACGTCACCCGCACAAAAAGGCGGTGGTGGTGTGCGGGAGGTGTAGCGGGCGGGAAGCCGCAGGCGGTGGCGGGTGTGCGGGCGGTAGGCGGCCGGGGAAGCCGCATTCCATCCGAGTTCCTAGTTGGCTTGGTGGAGTAGTAACTTGGATGCTTTTCAACCTTTTTAGACTTCCGTATCCAAAGGGGCCAACGGAACCCTATTACTAAGCACCCGCTGCCCAACCGTCCGCCGTCAGCAGGCTGTATCTCATTAACCGTAATAGGTAGAGAGTTGAAATTTTCACAGAATGTGTATTTCTGTTGCCGCTACAACAACAAATAAAATAAAATTTATAAATAAAGGAGGTCCCCATATACTTGATATTTTTTAGGAGTGGGTTATAACAGCTAAAATCGCATACCTGCTCCGTCTGTTATTGTTGCATATATATAACAGCTCCAAAAACCTGTTATAAAATAACAGTCTGTTATTTCATACTACGTGGGAACTGGGAGCAAACTGTTATGTTCTCTGTTACCAAACCACTGAAACGTCCTATCATAGTACGTCTATCTGTCAAAATATTGGGGGCGTTGAACGTCCACCCGTCAAAATTCGCGAAAATGGCGAAAATTTTGGCGAGCGCCCCGATTTATACCGTAATTTCTAAAAAAAAACTACAACTGTTACAGCAAATTAAAAATGCCTGTCATAATTACCTTATTTTCCAATTAGAATCTGACTATCCAATCCGGAAATATAATATGATTAATATGATGCACACACAAAAGAAAGTTTTTGCCTGCCCACTGTCACGAAAACTTTCACATCACTTTTCACTTTTTACCAAACTGTGGATGCTTTTAATTTATAGATAATCGGAAAGAATGAATCTTCAGCATTCTTTTAATATATAACACTAACACAATGGGATAATAAATCAATTGTTGTTTACATTATACCGGCGGCGGCGAGCATGACGCACCCACACACTTGAGAGTACTAATTTGTAAACAACTCCTGCTATATCGACGCTCCACTCAACGACCAATGACATAGGCCCATAGACGCGTTATTTAATAGAGAGCCATCTAGTATAACACTCATAAAGCTCAGTACTAATTTGTAAACAACTCCTGCTATATCGACGCTCCACTCAACGACCAATGACATAGACCCATAGACGCGTTATTTAATAGAGAGCCATCTAGTATAACACTCATAAAGCTCAGTACTAATTTGTAAACAACTCCTGCTATATCGACGCTCCACTCAACGACCAATGACATAGGCCCATAGAAGCGTTATTTAATAGAGAGCCATCTAGTATAACACTCATAAAGCTCCGGGGTCACAGACAACACAAAAAATGCGTTTAATTATTACAAGTTCGCTGGGCTTCTCTAGTCACCCTAACGTTTAAGGATGTTTTTTGACAGGCGTCTATAGTCGCCCGGTCGTTTAATAAGTGGCAAAGATAAAAAACTTTAAACCTGTTTACTGTGCACACAGCCTGTTTTTAGGTGATAAATATAGCGGAGAAAACAATATCATGTGGGTTAGCATTGTAATATAATTGTATACAAAATAAAAAAATCTTGATTTTTATCGTAGGTACTAAAAACAATCTAAACTATTGTTATAACTATTCTAATATACCTATTTTTGTTTAAATAAATATATTATTAAATTTTGATCAACAAGAATTAAAATAATATTTATTTTATTCTGGATTACACGATATGATATAAATGATCGAATAGTCATTTCATAAAGATGTATGTGTATCCGATCGCAATAACAGCCCAACTACGTCACATACTTCCTTCCATAGAGTACTTCTCTTTCTGACTAAGGTGTTAAACATATGCTAGAAAAGGAAAGAGCTTGTGACGACTGTAATTGGGTGTCACAGCATAACAGTATTTTTTTTTATCTCATTCTTACTAATGTAATTGTCATTAGCATGAATAAAGAATAGCTTGTGACGACTGTAATTGGGTGTCACAGCATAACAGTAACATTTTTTATCTCATTCTAACTAATGTAATTGTCATGTACTGTCGTATAAGGCATTTTGTTATCTCGTGGAGCAGTAGCTGTTTTTTCGGTTTGTTTGTCACAGGTGACAGTCTGTTATTGTAAGAAACCTGTTTTATTTAGCTGTTATGCTAAATACGCCTCACTCCTAATATTTTTGACGGTTTTATTCTAAGGTGGTACGGAACCCTTTATGTGCGAGTCCGACACGCACTTGGCCGGTTTTTTTATTGCTTAGGAACGCATACGGACAGAATCTGAAACCTTCATAACCACGAAATTATTAAATTGCCGCCCGAATGGTGGCGAGCCCGGCGGTGAACGACTTCAACTCGAACATAATAACCATTTCGTATCTCTTCTCGTTGGTATACAAGTACATATGTAAAAAGTATATAAAGTGTAAGTTTCGTTTCAGACTACATCGGCTCCTTCGTGGATGAGTTGAGCGTGCTCCACAACTTCACGCTCAAGTCGCAGTGGCTGCATCTACTGGACTTTGACTTTCAAGCCAAAGAAGTAAATATACCGTATTACGAACGAAACATTTACAATAGCAATTTGCTCTCACAAAAATATTTGGGTACCTTGCCTATACCTTGTTTTTACACAACTGTCCAAAAAAGGAGTGTAATGTATTGTGAGTTTTTTATGTGTAAGGCGGCTAAGGTGACAAACATACGGCCTCCTTGATTTAGGGTGCGTTTCCTTTGATGCGGAGCTGGGCGGAGCGGATTGGCCAACTGTGATGGCCCAAGAGCGGAGTGGAGATTTTGAGCACTGTGATTGGCCAATTCACGGTCCACTCCGCGTGAGTGGAAACGCACCCTTAGGCTACGGTAACTGCTTGCAATACCAAAGTCATTGTTCGCACATTCTCGATCTGAAGGGGAGTGGGACAGAAGGTGGCGGGGGGGGAGGCTTTTGGCTCTGTCACTCGTACGAAACGCAGCTATAATAACTGCTATGACGCTAAGGTTTGAACCTCCAGGAATCCCGGGGCAAAGTTAAGTTTTCTTGGAACCCGCACGAATTTAATAAAAAGAAAGGATATGAGGAGTTGTAATAAGATAATCCACTTCCCTCCTTTACAAAGCGGGAGATAAAAATAACAGTATAGGCTGCTTCGTTCGTGAGCTCGTTTAAGCCGATCTTGTTTGAGAGGGTGCTGTTACCCCGGTCGAGCCAACCCATATATGAGCTGCAGTCAATGGCCTACAGCTCTACCACCAATTAATCAATAATGTTTTTTTTTTTTTTATATAGGACTGCGGTGGCAAAAAAGCGTACGGCCCGCCTGATGTTAAGCAGTTACCGTAGCCTATAGATGGTTACAATACCAAAGGTATTGCTCGCACATTGCCGACCTGAAGGGGAGTGGGATGGAGGGAGGGGGAGGGGGGGTGGGCTTACGGCTCTCTCACTCATCGTACGAAACGCAGCTGTAATAGCTGCTTTACGCCGCTCTTCTGTGAGAGAGTGGTACTACCCCGGTCGAGCCAGCCCGTTTATGAGCTGCAGTCAATTGGCTACAGCTTGGCTCTGCCACCTTGTGAAATTGTAATTGTAATGTGATTCAATGGTGTGTGGTGGGTAAGGTGTCGGACAGCAGCGACTGGGGCCGTCGGTTCGCGGTGCGGCTGGAGCGCCTGCCGCTGCTGCTCACGCGGCTGGAGGAGCGCGCCGCCACGAGAGCCTCAGAACTGGCCACCATCAACTTCGCGCTGTACGCCGCGCCCTGCGACGCCGCGCCGCTCGCCATATACGACCATGACGGTACACATTGAATAATAATAATAATAATATCCTGGGACATTTATTACACACGGCTACCTGATCCCAAACTAAGCAGAGCTTGTACTATGGAAACCAGATAACTGATATTACTACATATACTACTTTTTTATTTGTAAATACATACTTAATATACATATACACCCAGACTCGGGACATACAGACATGTTCACGCACACAAATGCATGTCCCGGGTAGGAATCGAACCTACGACCTGCAGCGTGAAAGGCGCCTCCGCGCCAACCACGCTAACGGGCTCGTCATGACGCATCCATTACTATTTTGTCTCTAGGATATTTCAATATTACTTCCCATAATTCGTTTCTTATTAGCGGCACTATCAAATGGTGTAAAATGCGCAGTGTGTGTTTTTTTTTTTTTTCAAAATCAACTAGTTCGATTCCTGGCTACGAATGTTGTTTTTTCAAAAAGCCAATGATTTAGTTTTAGTTTTCATCAAAATCGCGCCCGAGACTCCTTTGAGTACTTTTCGCTATTCCTCGTAGTTTCGGATTTGGCCATCCACGCACACTTTAAAAATTCACCTGTATACTATAAACAAAACACAATTTTTATTTTTTTGTCTATCTATCTAAATGTTTGTTCCGGGTAATCTCCGAAATGGCTGGACCGATTTTGACGGAACTTTCACTGTATCTGCCGATGGTATAAAAATATAAAATCCATTAAATTCCACGCTGACTTAAACGTGGGTAATCTTTTTCTAAAATTTACGCGTACTAAGTACGCAGTAATGAAAGTGGACGAAGCGAAACAAGTATGTAAGGATCGTAGCAAGTGGAAAGAAGTGGTCTCTGCCTACCCCTACGGGAAACAGGCGTGATTATATGTATGTATGTATGTAAGTACGCAGTACGCGAAGTACGCGGGCACAGCTAGTATCTAATATAAATTCACGCCCACTAATCTTTGGCCAGTAACGATCGATGACAACAATCGGGACCGATTTTATTTAGCTAAAATATGTATCGTCACAGATAAATTGATCTCGTCCCCGGTGCAAGCGTTCATGTCGCCGAAGTGGGGCGGCGTGATGCTGGGCGGGCCCGGCGTGGCGGAGTGCCGCGCCGCGCCCACGCGGCCCGTCTGGACGCCCGAGGTCAGGCTCGTCATGGGCACCTTCCTCTCGCAGCTCAGGAAGCTGCTGGGAATCACTGATACTGTAAGTACTATGCACCTCATTCACCATCATGATCATCATCATTTCAGCCAAAATACGTCCATTATACAGGTGATTTTTTGAGGTTTTTTTTTCGTGAGGAAACCTACCTATCCCCCGGGATTAGGTAATAGTCAGTTCCTGTATACACGGCGACAAGGTTCACCACCTGTCACGTTGGGTTCTGCCTATCTGGTGAAACGTGGGCTTTGAGTTGGCTTAATACCTCCACACTGTGGTGGTGTATGGCCACTCAAGCCTCTGACTACCCCCGAATGGGGATAAAAGTCGTGACGTTATATTTTTATTTTATTTATTTATTTTTCGAAAGCTGAAGCAACAGGTAATAGTGGAAATTGCTCACAGCAGTCTCGGGCCGGATTTTGATGAAAACGAAAACAGCTTCATTAGGTTTTTGTAAATATACTTCCGTAGAGCTTTTTTATGTGACTATGGTGGAAAACAAGCGTACGATCCGCCTGATGTTCAGCAATTACCATAGCCTACAAATGAATAGATACACAGACCAATAAAACAAGACGCACTAATGTATGTAGGTATCGGGAAAACGGCAAATTTTGATTGGTCTATTCAAGTTCAAGCCATGTGTGGTCACACATATGCAGTGGTAATGCATTATGTTAGGCGACTGGCCTACTAGTCTATGGCGAAGGCTAGACGTAAAGTAAATACTGTCGTCCGTCATTATTTACCAAAAACCGTGGAGGCTGAGACTGATCGTGTAGGCTAGCATACTGATGGATGACAGTATTTACCACGAATTTCCATTCCAGAATGACAGTTTGGCATTCCGCGTCGTGAAAGCAATAGAGTGGACATGTCTTCTGAGATTGCGGATTAAATCAAGCGCTAAGATAATATCCATACCAAGCTTTCGTGTTTCATTTGACGTCTGCACTATACGAACTACGTCACAATACTGACGGAATAAATACTTAACGTGTAGCCTGCGTCGATGGAATGATATCCATCATTATGTACCATACTGACGGACCACAGTATATACTTTACGTCTAGCCTTAGCCTAGGACTTATTAGTCTGTGAATAGATATCAGGCGTCTACTAGGTATGAGGTCCATGATCTAGGGTTTGACCGCTAGCCCTGCTGGTTCTCAGGAGCAGATAGAAGGCGGCCACTTGGAGCCGCTGCGGTCGGTGGCGCCGCGCAAGTGGGAGGTGGACAACCTGCTCCGCATCAGGACCCTCGAGCAACTCACGTCCGCTGAGAGGACCCTGCAATCCTTGGCGCAATTACTCGGTGAGTTCCGATTGCGAGCGGGCACGACAACTGCCCAAAACCTACCCATCCCTCGGGATTAGGTAATAGTCATTTCCTGTATACACGGCGACAAGGTTCACCACCTGTCACGTTGGGTTCTGACTATCTGGTGAAACGTGGGCTTTGAGTTGGCTTAATACCTCCACAGTGTGGTGGTTTATGGCCACCCCAGCCTCTGACTACCCCCGAATGGGGATAAAAGTCGTGACGTTATATCACGACAACTATCAATGTGCTTTGATTAACAACATAAGGTGGTTTCAGGGTGGTAGAGCAAACGACTGTAAGGGCCTCCGCAGACTAGCTACTTTTAGCATCGGCGACCGGCGATTTTGTGACGTATCGATGCTGCGTCGCGTTTCTTCGAGCGCGAACGAGCGAGACGCAGCATCAAAATCGCCGATCGCCGATGATAAAAGTAGCTAGTCTGCTGGCTCGACTTCGGTAGAACCACCCTCTCACAGAAGATTGGCGTAAAGTAGCTATTACAGCTGCGTTTCGTACGATGAGTGAGAGAGCCGGAAGCTCAACCCCCGCCCCCCTCCCTCTATCCCGCTCCCCTTCAGGTCAGCAACGTGCAAGCGATGCCATTGGTATTGCAAGCATCTATAGGCTACGGTAATTGCTTAACGTCAGGCGGGCCGTACGCTTGTTTGCCACCTTAGTAACGTAAAAAAACATCTGTTCTTGGTATGACAATAATTTGTATTATAATTGTATTAAAGCTCTGGTTTTCTTCTGGTCCTTTTTAACGTGACGGTGTCCAATACCGCTCTCTAGGAAACCGCGCCATTATGTTTACATAGACAACGTTCTAGTGACGTGTTTCACCGCTATATTACGGCCACTATATGACGGTGTAGCGACCATACAGACATTGACGCCACCGATAGATGGCGCTGAGTGCACGCACGCTCCAGTACAAAAATGAAGTCTGAACCACGCAAGCGAGATTCGCAAGACACTTAGTACATATAGAAGACCCCGACAATAATCATCGGGGCATAGCGGCCGGCCCCGCCAGGCATGCCACCCGCCTGGCTGGAAGATCTTCCCTTTACCCCCAAACGGTACAGCTTTCCTAGGAAACCCAGGCTTAATAATGGAATGGAATTCCGCAGGTGAAATATCGAACATAGTGATCACGGATGAAGTGGGCGCGTCGATCAACGCGGCCGTGGACAGCATCCAGGTGGCGAGGCGGCTGGCGGCGCGCGGGCAGCTGCTGGACGCCTACAGGACGTCGCTGCGGGCCTTCCACGCCGCAGAGACCGCGTTCATGGAGCCCAGTCTACTCGCACTGCTGTACTTCCCCGATGATCAGAAGTGAGTATTTATTTTATTTTTCTTTTATTCAATTTCAACCTTATTTTTTTTATTTTATATTTTTCAACCTTATAGTTGACATTTTTAAATCCATACAAATAAATAAAAGCGCACGACCGGTCCAATAGTAATAGCTCCGCACCGCAATAGCACCGACGGTCAAGGCGGCTCCAGGGAGAGGAACCTCCTCACTATGCGAGCCGTCACCAAAAGGACTGCCTTCTGGATCTGACCCTTTATTTATTTATTACAACGAGAATCAATATTAGGTCAACAAATCAACTCATAACCAACACTATAGTTTTCTTAGCAATATAGTTTTGAAATCATCGAAATAGGTCCATCCGTTGCGATTTTCTAACACATTTTATCTAATGTGCGGCATGTGCGTGTGACGTCACACGCACCTTCGGATTGAAGGCGCGCTGTACCCGCGCCGGCCCGCGCTGTACCCGCGCCGGCCCGCGCTGTGCCCGCGTCGCCGTTCATTACAAAGCGCGCGTGATCCCGATGACGTCACAACAACCGTGCGGGAACTTCGCTACTAATTTGGTCACAGCTTCGTAAATTTTTGTCATAGACCAAAGATTTTTAAACTGTATGTTATGGATGTCTTAGCTCTATAAATCTGCGTTGTCAACTAAATTCGTTACGGAAATCCATTGTTAAGAGATTCGAGGCCCTGATCACTTATTTTTCCAGATACGCAATCTACATTCCCCTGTTCCTGCCCATCATGTTCCCAGTCGTGCTGTCCTTGAAGAACCTATTGCTATGGTTCCGAGGGAAGCCCGTTCACAAAGAAAAGTCAGACTGAAGTTCTTAGTATTAATTAAATGTCAATAAAGTGTTTTAATTTATACTTGTATTGTTAATGTAATGGTGGTATTTTTTATATAAAGGCGGCAAGCAACCATACGTTCCGCCTGATGTTAAGCAGTACCATAGTCAGTAGATGCTTGAGGCGCTCATAGCCAGCTGCAATTACTGTTCGGTAAACGATCGGAGGTTAAGCAACGCTTGCCAACGTCAGGCAGAGATGGGTGACCATTTAGGGCACTTGAACTGAGCGTCTCCGTGCTTCGGAGGGCACGTAAAATGTCGGTCCCGGTTGTTGTTATCTAGACAGCAGTCGTTAAGCCATGTTAGAGGCCTTCGGGCGGCTTGAACAATTCTGACACTAGGTTGGCCACTAACCATACGATAAGAAGAAGAATAGATGTTTGCAATACCAAAGGATCACTCGCACGTTGCCGACGTGAAGGGGATTGGGACAGAGAGGGGAAGGGGTGGGATTTCAGCTCTCTTAGCGTACGAAACGCAGCTTATAGCTACTTTACACCGATTGTTTGTGAGAGTAGGGTGGTACCCCCGGTCAAGCCAGCCCGTATATAGGTGCTGGCTTAGAGAATCGCAAATTGGCATGTTGTCACAGAATAGATAAGGAGTATGTTGTCTAAAGATGATTGAAGAAATGTTGACCACCAACAATGTACGATTTATTATGAAGAATATACAAAGATAATACCAGAGCCCTGATGGTAAGTGGATTCTTAGAAAAATAACCATATTTTGCTTCAATAGTTATATTATTTATCAATAATACTTGAGGTAAGTACACCAGAATCGAAGTTCACCGATACTTTATAATAATGTTATTATCTAAATACGATATCATTGTGCAGAAATACATTGTGTGTTCATTTAATTTTAATCTAATTAAACTCCTATAAATAAATGGGAGGCGGCGCATCGCATGAGTGAATCCTTATCAATAGGTACCTAATTTAATTGTTTGTATATATTTTACAAACACATTAAATATTTCAACACTGAAAATAAAATGATTTCAGTTTTCCTTATAGGACTGGCATCTAAAAATAAATTGTGTGGCACTATAGCTACACTGATTTGAATCTTTTATGTGACTACGGTCGGTGGAAATAAGCGTACGGCCCGCCTAATTTAAAGCAGCCTATAGATGCTTGCAATATCATAGGCATCGCTTGTACGTTGCCGACCTGAATTGGGGGTTGGGCTTCCGGCTCTCTCACTCATCGTACCAAACGCAGCTAATAGCTACTTTACGCCGATATTCTATGAGAGGTACTACTCCGATCGAGGTAGCCCATTTATGAGCTTCAGTCAATTAGCTACCGCTTGGCCCTAACACAAACTAATTATGTTAGTCAACATTTCAGTTTATTAATTATTTTGTGTTCAATGCGTTGCGCCCGTTCCCAAAAACTTATCTTCTATTGAAGTTAGTTGGAAATGTACTGATATGTAGACACGCCACTCATTCCAAATAATTATACATCAGTGATTTCGCCCCATAGTGCTTTGGAACTAGAATCATTTACAATATCTTGACCCGACAGTTAACAGCCACCATAACCCTCATTTAATGCCACGATCAGTCGAGCAACAAGTTCACGCACTTGTTCTGATTTAGCGCTTCGATCTTGTTCAAAGCTTAAAAAAACTATATATTTAAATGGTCAGGAATGTTATCGTGAATCAACTCGATTATTTTCATGACAAAAAAAATATTCTACTGGCTATAGTTTTCATACATATTCTCATAATATATCACATGCATATTCTTAAATGAATAACAATTAAATTATTGAGCGAAACTTATAAATACTTATACGGATTTCATTGTTGTTTAGGTTTTGGTTTCCGATGTGTCGGTTCAGTGGAAAATAACTTTTCGGACGTCCTATTTTTTATAGTTGTAATAACCTCAGAGCTGAACTAATAAATAATCCGTGCCCAGGTTACCTTCAAAGTTGATACGATGCACGCGGAAAGAGCTCACAGTAAGCATATTGAGGACACTCCAATATCTTTTGAAACCATCCGTTTTTACTACTGCATGGGCTAAATTGAAGTGCACATGATCTTTTGTTTTCTTTTCAGTTCCAAAATCGAGTTTATTCTGTGCTATACTATTATCATGTGAGTCATATCAATTAGATTGTTGAACACCTTACTAATCTTACATTAAAGTATAATTTTATGGGTGTGTGCCGATTATTGTCAGGTATCAAAAGCAATTTTTAGCTTAAAATCTGCGTATCTCGAAATAAAGAATCCATTTCTTAACAAGATAAATAGACTAGGCCTTGAGTCTTGACATGATTTGATTACAAATCCACAAGCCTTTTTGCTTCCGAAGTTCGCAAAAATTGAAGTTAGGATGGTAAAAATCATCTAAAGCGCGCACTTATGAGTAGATAAGGCAGGATATTTCGGCATCAACTCTGGATAATTTACTTTCATCAACTATAACCGGTACAACCCACAGATTAATTTATCCACTAACGATATATCTAAACGAAGGTGTTGACCTTATTAAGTATCTATACGTTCCAATCTGTCTCAGTAATCATTGCAACATTATCCCCTTTGCCGGGAAAATATTCAAACTCCCACAAGAAATTGGCCAGGACGAGCGTATGCCCTTCACTTAATTCAAAGCTTAGCGTGTCACAGTCGTCTTCGCAAGGTGCCCGAGGCTTTAACTGTACAAACGACTTTCCTTTTAACTGAGACATGATTATCAACCCCACATCGAGCTCCAAGTATTTATATCTATAAGTATCGTAGTTTTTAGAAAGTAATAACCAGTTGAAGTGGGAAGGAGGGATATGGGGGGATAGGAAATAAGGTCTAGGAGCTAAGATTCTAAACGATTTGACAGCTCTGATGTCGCAGTTTTGGAAATGAACGAACCAGCTTGGGATGCCAGTGTTGGTTATTCTAGAGACAATTTCTTCTAAGTCCATAGGCTGACGGCCTATTCTGATATTTGTGAGGATTCTACAGGGTACGGAGTCGCGGAGGCGTTCGTCGTCAGGGATTAAGGTGGTGAGATTGAGTTCGGCTCGAGAGGACCAATCGTAATGGGCGTCAGTGACGATCACCGGCGCGCCGCGGATGAGGTGGTGGTTGAACACCTCGTTGTAAGACGTGTCTGATAGACGCGTGATGCTCCCTGAAAATAGAAAAAACAAACGCATTATTGTCTCAATAAAAAATACTTTTTTATTTTTCCATAGCTTTCCCATTTGCTCTGAGTGTTTACATCTTGATTTGATCTAAGCATCTATAGGTACACTTGATAATACGTACCTACTTTATATTTACTGGCTTTACAAATATACTACAAACCAAGTCAAAACCAGCCTAACGTACTTACCTACTTCATAAATGCTATAAATACTTTTGTGCTCGTTTTTAAGCTCATGTTCACTCACATCGATGTTTATGAATGGTTTATTAATATGAAATGGTATAAGTAAAATCAGCAGCAGTGTTTAGTAGACTATTTCTACCGATATTTGGTGCGTAAGTACCTACTTACATTGTTTGGGTTAGTGCTTTGCTTTTTGTTTTAGTTGAGCATTAGAGATTAGTGAATTAGTTTAATATGATGAAATATTTAGTAGGAGCAATTAAGCAAGGTATAATGCGATCTTTGTAAAAAGAAGAAGGTTAGACAAGTTGAGCCCGAGCTAGATAGCATCCCTACGGAAGTTGAAAACACTTTATCATCTCATTATTTTCCAGTTGCATTGGGCGTAAGTACCTATACAGAATAATTACAGGCTCCATGTGTACGTACGTAGAGTAACTTACTGAATCCAAGACGGTTATAGCGTGTTAGGAGTCATAAAACCTGGCAGTACCACTCTCTCACAGAAGATCGGCATAAAGTAGCTATTAGGTACAGCTGCGTTTCGCACGATGAATTAGAGAGTCAGAAGCCCAACACCCCTTCCCCTTTAAGTACTACTTACCAAGAACTTCAAAGAATATAGGTCTGCTCTTGAAGTAACCTTCATTAATTAGGGTGAGATTTATAATATTAATTAACAGTATAGTAGTTCACAACCATAATTAGTTTTAGGATGTTAAAATGTTAGTAAATTAGTTACTTCATCAGCAAATCAAAAGTTATTCTGTACGTACCTACGGGAATTCGTAACTGTATTGGAACTTACTGACTTCTTCGCACGTTACACAGTCCTCCAATGATATTCCGCTGATGTCCACGACTTCAAGATTCGATCTCTCGATTACACACGTGTTGTTATAAAGCGAGGACCATCCAAACGTGACAGGGAAGATATTTATCAGCAATAACCTTCCGATTGCTAATGCATGCCATTTAGTAGCGTCGCAATAAAAAAATATATACCCAATACAAGCCAGAAACGCACTCCAAAGCAAAATAATCTTCCAACGTCGGACTACTGTAGCATTTCTCACAGTCTCCGACAATGGCCGGCATATCGACTCCATTTCCTCATCGCTGATGCCCTCTCTCTCACAATATTCGTAAAAGGAACGCACTTCTGAATTAATTTTCTCAAAATTTTCGCGCTGGGACATTTTTACGGGATTCATTTTCGTGACCTACTACTATTCGCCACGCACAATGCGATCAATAAAATAAACAAGGTACAAACTGGAATAGTGTTGGACGACGGTATTGATGTAAAAATGATTCACGCGCGCGCGGGAATGCCCATTTTTAAATGTTGCCAACAACAAAAATCTAACTATGGTTGCCAGTTACAGCTTAAGCTCATCATAGTGTGTCATCCACATGCTAGCCCAGACTGGCTAAATAGGTAATGTCTAACTTCCAACGCTAGCCTATCTATTGGTCCGGCCAGGCCAGACGCTCCGTCTTGCCTGCGTAGTCCAGTTTGTGCAGTCGTGACTGTACAAAAAGACGGAACATGGTACAGTGGCCACACGTGCACGTAAGCTCATACAAACACTCATGCAACCGGTTACTCGGTCGGTAGGTATTTTTTAATTCAATAAGACTTGTTAAAAAAATATCATCGTCAGAGAAATATCTGTAGAAGTAGGTACTTACGTAGGTAGTGAGTGTGGCTTTTTTATTGGTGGTAGAGGCAAACTGTAGCCATAATCGACTGCAGCTCATATGAGCAGCAGTGAGTTATGTCTAATTATGGCTAGCCAGAGACTAGGTAGTGGGAGGGCCCACAGAAGATGGGCGTAAAGTTACAGCTGCGTTTCGAACGATGAGTGAGAGAGCCGGAAGCCCAACTTCCCCTCCTCTTCCCCTCCCTTCGTTCCACTCCACTCCAGGTCGGTAACGTGCGAGCAATGCCTTTGGTATTGATAGGCTATGGTAACTGCTTAACATCAGGTGGGCCATACGGTTTGCCACCTCAGTCCCATAAAAAAAAGAATAAAATGTAATTCCTTTTTTATTTGGTTGATTTCCTAATTACTAAAACTCGCCGAGTGGTCGAAATTCGAAAATAATTCATTCTAATTTTTAGTTTGAACGTTAATAAAATTCGATTGTCAAAAACATTTTTTTTATTTAAAACCACTTCCGTACATCAAAGTTACGCACAGCGGAGAAAATGTTCGTGAACAAAAATTACCCTCAGTTTTGCCAGTGTAAACTGATAAACTACACCAAAATCCTACCTACAGCAAGTTACGCACTGCTGGAGTTACGCACAAAATGCTCGTCAACAATAATGTAGGTACTGCACACTCTTTGGGTGGAATCGGACCATAAGCGTACCTACCGCTTTATTTACCGAAATAATATGCTCTTTTTGCTGGCCTAGCATGTGGACACTAATAGTAATTAGTATCTATGAACATTCTATATTCTCTATCGCCATTATTCTCTAGAATTAGGAGGGCAACATTAAAAAGTCAAATACCTTTCCGCCATATTGAAAGTTCTAAAGTGGGAAGTCGGTCAAACGTTAACCCTATTAGTAATTTCTATTTGTCGTACGGCGGTATTTAACCAAAAATATATTTGAAAAATTTCTCACACTTTTAGTGACCAATTAGTTGTGATTTAGATAATAAAAAGTGTGTTTATATGAATTTGCAATTTGCCTAATGAATACGTCACAGCGCCATGTTGTATTCCTGCGCTGATTGCGCTGATTGCAGGCACGAGAAATCTGCCAACCCGTTTATTTTCCGGGATTAGTTCCCGAGAATAAATCGAACTGCGATTTTGTACTCAAATATATTTGAATTTATATTTGCTGGCAAATGTCATACAAGTTTAGTGGAATCGATGCATCCCTGTCGTCGCATTTCTAGTGCTAACTCCTAATATCAACTGCAGTTTAGTGCATCCGCGAAAGTTGAAAGGACTGTGTTGTAAAAGAAAGAAGTGATAATTAGCCAAAATTCCGGTCCCTACGCGCAGACGAGAAGGTGCCTACCCGCCAGGGCAGTCGGGCGAAGGAGATATGAACAATAAACGCAAAAATCGCCAAGGACCGCCGAGGTAACTACATTTTACTATCGCTTGTGAGATCGGGCTGACATGTCTTTGTTATTAGGGCCACTATCCCGTTCGTTGCGAATTTCCTATTGTCACGTTGACAGACTTTGGGAGGTTGTTAAGCGTGGATGCGGTGACAGTGTAAACAAAATGAATTGTTGTGTGATCGAGATCGGCGCGTGCGGCGGCGCGCGTCGCGGCACTCTAGTCTACATGTTTGGCCTACTTTTGTTCCGTACTCGTTACGATTATAGCCGACGTATCAGCTGTTGGCGATCCCAGTTCACCACTCTGAAACCATACTAATAATGTACTATGATCTACTACCTACCTATCCTAAGTGAATGCATACTCTCACTTTCACACTGCACTATCTGTCATGTACATTTGTTGAGGCTACATGTGGCATTCTAATTCTATAATAGGAAGTATGTAAATGCTATTATTTTCGATCACTTACATTAGTTTGTTACTCGTTGGTTATAATTACTGGCAAAAGTCCAAAGTTCTTAATTAGAATTCTCTTATTACTGTTAATCTATGTCCGGTGTGGTTATTCTTTGTGAATTCATTATGGCTCAAATGATTCTGTTTGGTAATTATTATGCACCACGTAGCTGTGTTGCAATATTGTTTATAATGCAGAAGTTAACTGTAAAATGTAATTATGTATGTTTGTTCGCACTCTGCAGCGGCCAGACTTAATGATGAATACAATGTTACTTATAATTGATACGGCAAGATTTCTAACTAGGTTTAGATACACCCTTAGCTTGTCCATGAGGTAGACCCAAGTTGTAGCCAATTGACTGCAGCTCAGATACAGGTTGGCTTGCCTAGGGTACCACTCTCTCCCAGAAGATTGGCTAATGCAATTCTCACAGAAGCTCTGTAGGTCACAGAGACCAATAAGCCAAGATGCCACTTACATCTATTGTATGAAATCCAATCACCAAAGAGATAATGGGGAAGACAGCATATTTTGATTGGTCAAACGGTTTGATTGGATGGCAAATCAAAATGTCAGGTTGGTCAAACGATTTGATTGGATGGCAAATCAAAATGTCAGGTGCGGTCATACATATGCAGTAGTAATGCATAAGCTAAGCGAGTGGAGGTACCCTGCTAAGCAGCGTCTACAGCTAATTGGTGAGTCATGTCATAACTGGTGGAAGAGTCAAGCTGTAGCCAATTGACTGCTGCTCATATATGGGCTGGCTCAACCAGGATAGTACCACCATCGCAGAAAATCGGTGTGAAGTAGTTATTACAGCTGTGTTTCGTATGACGAGTGAAAGAGCTGGAAGCCCAGCCCCACTTCTTCTCCCCCTGTCCTCCCCATTGGCAACATGCGAGTGATGTTTTTGCTATTGCAAGCATCTATGTATAGGCAACGGTAACTGCTTAACATCAGGCGGGTTGTACGCTTGTTTGCCACATTATTAACTGCACGGCATTGCAACCACTTGGCCCACTGTGCTTTGGTGCCAATGTCATTGCCATTATACTCGCTCACAATGTGAAGGCAATTCAGTCTTCTTCGTAGGCCACCACACTGGCCCATTGTGTTGCAGTAGTTAGTAATGCAGTTGTGGAGGCCAATAGATGGATGGATGGTAACAACATGGATTTTTCCTACATCACATAGGTATATTAACTCAGAACTATTTATAATTTACATATAATTATTAGTACCTATTTCACTAAGTAGGTACCTATTGAATGGAACATGTTTTGTTCTTTTTTATATATTTTTTCCCCATCTCACAAGATATTTTGTGAAACAAAAAAGGTTGGTAATTTATAGCTTTGCAACACTTAAAAAATGCAACCAATTGACTTAACTTTGTATCAGCTATGAAGGCATAAAAACTCATACAAAGGTACTTAAGGTTCTTGAATTGACTAAATTATGAACTTTCTACACCACAAGAAAACATACCATCAAATGTATAGTGATTTTTAACCAGTTTACAATGATATTAACAAGCATTTCAATGCCAGTGTAAGTCCATTTTAACTTTCTATAAATTTGGGGGTAATAGTTAATTTCAACAAATGTTCTGAAGTAATTTTCAAGAGACCATTTAATTTTAGCAAACAGCAACTTTATAAGGATGAAGTTACATTACCATTCAAATAGGTATAATGTGAAATGTTTGATAATGGCTGCATCTACATCAGGCACCTGCCGTCTCTGAGCACTCAGTTTTGACGTCGGATAGCATAGACAATACTTGAATGCTCAGGCGAGGTATGCTCTTGCACGCATCTGGACGCACCAAAAAAATAAACCCAATGGGAGGTTCTGAAACATGGGAGTGCCATTTCAGAGCGTCCCATTGGTGAAAATCAATGTCACTGCAATTACTTTTTTCTTACATTGAACTTTGAAAATGATTTTAGCAAGGACCAATTACCTTATGATTATTCATCTCTCATTCAAATGTAATATAATTTAATTTACTAGGAATATAACCTTGATTAGTTTTGGTTGAAAAACTATGGTCGTATCTTGCATAACTGTACATAGCTATCTGCTCTTCCTGTGCCGTCTAGGGAGACAAAACATGTCGAATCTATGATGCTAACATTATTGACAGATTGTTATTATAGTTAATTCATGTTATAATAATTGAAAAGTTATAGACCTTAAAAATAGTAAAAAGAAATGTACTTAACATAAATAAATACTTATATTGCTGGATGCAAGTGGCACAGGACCGGTCGTTGTGGAAAACCTTGGGGGGGCCTATGTCCAACAGTGGACGTCTTTTGGCTGAAATGATGATGAGGATGATGATCACCCTCAAACCATTAAATATCACCAGGCTTTTAAAATTACATAATTTAACATTAAAAAAAAGAAATTTCCGTTTACCTGTTTCTATGTAAAGTTAAATATGATAATTTATTGCCATTGGTCAAGGATAAGATATTGTTTAAATCTAACTACGGCTAGCGGTTTTGTGAATATTTAAATGTTTAATTGTTATTATGTATATCTATGTACCTATGTGACAAGGAAAATATTTATTTAGTGAAAATTCTGCTGAATTCATGCCTAAACAAAAGTACAGACAAAAGTATTTAGCATTGCCTCTGTGAATTATTGTACAAAATGTGATCTTTTGTGGTTTATGTAGTTTATATTTATGTAGCTATAACCCTGTAGTATTAGAGCTATAACACACCGGGACACCATGGCGACGTCGCCAGCCACCGTAGCCAACTAATTCGTATTGAAATATATGACAGGTAACACCTGGCGACGGACTGGCGACGTCGTCATCAATACAAATTGTTTGGATACGTAGCCGGCGACGTCGCCAGGGCGTCTCGTTGTGTTATGGCCCTTAAATGCAATATGTATGAACTTCCTATGTATGCTTACATTTTTTAACTAACTACTTATTAGATTTAAGTGTAAGTTTCTCAAGTAAGTGAATTTTGTAATTCTTTTGAGAAATAAAGATATTCAAACTGTATAGTCACATGGCATGCAGACACAGTAAACATAAAAACTAATATTTAATTAATAACATTTCTAAATTTGTAAAAGGTTGTAATTTTATATGATAAATCATGGTAATCCATGTAAGCATTCACATAAATTATTTTCTCAGAAAGTTTCTTTTGATATCTTCTAATTTTTAAGTGAAAGTAATCACAAAAGTGTCAAATAGATTGCTTATCATTTACTAATCTTGGTACCTAGGTATTTTGTCGAGGATGGAAACCACAGAGAGAAGGGAATGTCTTATGTAGGAATACCTACGTATTCCTCAATGTAGACCACCATATCTTTCTTTCACTAATAAATATTTAATTTTTTTTTTTTTTTTCATTTACACTTCTTTTGCGAATTTTCCGCGGCAGCCGGTTGGAACCTAACGTCCAATTTCTTCATTGTAAATCCCATGCAAAGTATAGGTCCCACAAAGCACAAACATATCAGGCCTGTTCAGAGCGTCGCTAGTGTTTTGTAGAATATGTCATTTCTCTATTTAAAATTTTAGTTCCTCTTGTAGCCACCGGGCCAGATAAAGTGTCTTCTACTTTGGCTGTTAATGGACAAAAAGCATGACCGCGCAGTATGCGATAAGAATAGGACCGGCCTAGCGCCATGTTGTAACGACAACTGGAACTGTTATGGTAGGAGTTGGTTGCGGGCGGCAGACGGCCGACGGCAGGCGGCAGACGACAATCCCATAGAATTGAGTGCCGTCGTGCCGTCGCGGCACATGTCATCGTGACCATTTTGTATGCAACTGACAGCGGCAAGTGCCGTCGCCGCAACTGCCGCCCGCAACCAACTCCTACCCTTACGGCTCTCGGCTAACTTCACTAATATAAAGTACTGTACAGTACTTTATATTAATGAAGTTAGCCGAGAGCCTGTCTTATTCTTATTTTAATCGCATTGAAGCTCCTAACCCTGCCCACGTGGACTCAAATATGTTGTATGTTGTCGTAGGTCACCACGGGGCCGCGTGGTGCCCGAGGGCGTCTACAACAACGCCCACTTCATGCACGCCGCGACGTCGCACGTCGGCGACACCGTGCAGGTGCTCACGCAGTCTGGCAGCCTGTGGGAGGGGGTGTTCAAGACATTCAGCGCTCAATTTGAGGTAAGCGCAGTTGTTGACTTGCTAGGGTTGTCACCATAGGTGTACCCAGCTCTAAGGGACCTAAATTAGGTATTTCAGTAGATGTACACACCTGCTGCCCATGGATACCAACTTTCCTTTACCACCATACCACCTTAATGGCGGGATTCCGAGCAACGCGGCAGACGGCAGACGTCACTGGATCCTATACAAATTGTCACGATGACACATGCCGCGACGGCACGACGCACGGCATTCAATTTCTATGAGGTCGAGTGACGTCTGCCGTCTGCCGCGTTGCTCGGAAGCGTACCTTTGCTGTCTAGCTAGTTGGTACCTTAACTAAACTAGGCTTAACTAAGTGTTTAGCCAACCTACTCATGTCCGTAACGCACGAGCAAGACAGAAATGTCTAGTTATGTCAAAATTTGTTTAGTTGTTATAATTGATAACCAACCGAATTAGCAGCTTTAACTTTAACGCGCTATCACTTCCAATTTACTAGCTTGTGCCCGCGACCTCGTCTTTGTAGAATTTGTACATCGAGTAGTCTATTTTCTCTAAGCCTTCATCTATCTCCATACTAATTAAATTAATAAATAAAAACTTGAGAAATGATTCGTCGCCCATACAAATTAATTCCCTATTTTGCTTCGAGTTTTATTTTTGCAACAAAAAGTAGCCTCTGTCCTTCACCAAGGTCCTGTCTATCGCTATACCAATTCATCACCATTCATCTAAATCGGTTTAGCGGTTTAGACTTCAAAACGTAAAAGACAGTATAGATTTATTGGAACTAGCAAGAAACAATAATTAAAAAACTCAGACGAAATCGGATTAAAAAGTTAGTTATCAATAAAAAAAAGCCATTAGTTCGGAATGTGTGAACGATTGTGAACGCGCTAGTGAAATCTTATATCTTTCGTACCAATTGGTGTAGCGTTTATTTTAGTATCAGTATGGACTATTTTTGCATGGCTCTGTCGTAATATGCGGTGGCCATTGTTGTGTAATCATATCGATCATTATTATGACTGACTTGTGTCTGTTTGATAGTTTCCCTAGCAGTAAAAGGCTAGGAAACAAAGTCTTTAACGTTTACTGAAATTGCAATGTGGCAAGTTGGTAGAATGCACGCTTTGAAGCTAGGAGTTCAGGTTCATACCCCGGCTCGGGTATTTGGGATTTCCGATATTCATGTGCGAATCTTGAGGGGACCACCAAAAACAAATATAATTTTAAGCCATGTCCTCTCCTCGAAACGGAAACACTACAAGATTCAGTATCAATACTCAAGCTCCATTCCCGCTCTTATATCCACTAGCTAGACCAACAAGACCAATAAACAACGATATGATAAGTAGGCAAGTATTTTTTTTAATAGCAGATTACCTCTATGGATCAAGACTAGGGAACGTACCCATACTACGTGAACCGTTTAGAGGGGAGCAGTTTAGGCAATATCTTCTAGGAAAATCTCGCGCTTTTTCGAGCTATATTCAAATAAACGCGCAGCGTTTAGCGACTTTAGCGTATTTTTTTTCACATATGCAGCAAATATGAGCCGAATTATATTTTTTACCCGACTACGGCGGAGGGTTATGATTTTGACCGGTATGTATGTATGTATGTATGTATGTATGTATGTATGTATGTGCGTCTGTTCCCACCTAACTTCCAAACTACTTGTCGTAATTTGACAAATGAGGTATCGTTAGAAGCGGCTTAATGGCGCGCTGGTTATAGGCTATGTGACGTCACATAAAATTGTATATGGCGCCCTCTAGAGGACATAATGTCATGAATTTAAAAAAAAACTTTTTTTAATAAAACCGTGTGGGGTATCAAATGAAAGAGCTTGATGAGCTCATTCCAAAAATATATATATTGTTACCTATAACTCCAAAATAATTAAATAAAAAGTAAGTTTAAAAACTAAAACCCGACTACTGAAAAATCGCGCTCTAAAAAGTATGAAACAAGAAAATATTCTCATCTAGAGGATAGCCGTGGTCCGTGTTCATATGCCATTTGGCCCTAAAGGACCTACACGGACCACGGCTATCCTCTAGATGAGAATATTTTCTTGTTTCATACTTTTTAGAGCGCGATTTTTCAGTAGTCGGGTTTTAGTTTTTATTTTTACTTTCTGTTTGCAAAAAAAATATTTAATACCATATTTATGAATTACTACGTGAAAACTAGAGGGGGAGGGGGGTCTTGGCATATACTACGGATGGACACCGAGGGGGGAGGGGGGTAAAAAGTTGTAAAAATATAGGTCACGTAGTAGGTTCCCCTATTTTAAAAAGTCCTCAAGTCGCAAAATAATCGTCGAAACAAAGGTACTTTGAAAAATTAATGTTCCGCTATCATGTCTACTCGAAAGGGTAACACTGAACGACACAGTATAGTAGAAGGCTCCATTGCTGGTATTGCAACCCACAAGACAAAGAAACAATGACAATGCCTAGGTACTAATATTTTATGTTATAGTAGTGATTTGAGACTATTTTAAAAGCTCCTCAAGTCGCAATACCCTCCACATCCCTGTCTTCCACTCTTAAGTTCGGCCGTGCGAGGGATGTCTTTGGCAAGCATCTATAGGCTACGGTAACTGCTTCACAACAGGCGGGACTTAGGCTTGTTTGCTGCCGTAGTTATTATAAAACCGGCCAAGTGCGTGTCGAACCACGCACAATTTAGGGTTCCGTAGCCGTTTCAATAACGAAATTTTTTGGGCTGGCTATGATTTACCTACAAATTTAGAGGTTAAAATTTCGCAAATGGTACGGTTGATTTTAAAATGTTGTATGATAACACTATTTGATTAAAAATGCAATTTTAACTAATGCTACATGATGGAGTAACTAAAAAATATCCCAATTTTTCATATAGGGGAAACCAAAAAAAAACTATTTTTCTGTAAAATTTCATCAACTTGCGTCAAAAATTGTAGGTTTGTAACATTGTGACATACTGGAACGGATGGCCGGACGGACTGGATGATCTTATAAGGGTTCAGGGACTACGGAACCCCAAAAAAGGTGTTAATATTTTAATGTTAGTGTCCTTACCACAATGTTGTAAGTGTATATTAAAAGGTCCTCAAGCCGCAACATAATCGTTATCGGTACGCAGCACAATGCATCACGGCAACGCACACCGGGTCCGCGCGCGTTATCTGCACCCCACGTGACCCCCACCAAACCGCCAAATGTAGGTCGAATCAATAAACGCATCGAGCCATGCTTTCGACACATTCTACACAACTACTATGGCACGAAGAAAGCTGATAAAGACTGCATTTTTCTTGATATTTTAAATCCATGTCCACATTAAGCACTCACATCAATAATACCAATTAATTATATCAATCAATTTATTTATTTCTCTCACAATAGATTTGATGCTATATAAAAGTGTACAAGAATAGGTGCAAGACCGGACAAATCTGCATTCTGAGAGCTGGTGCCTGTTATAGGTTTACAAAAAACCTGTATTACAGGTTTTTATCACAATCATAGATTGATTAAGGTTCCGCGAGGGAGCTCCAAGTAAATGGATGTGTACTAGTGCGGCAACTGACAGGCTGAAGTCGGCGTACTTCAGTACATGTCAGAAACCAATGTATGAAACTGACGTGCCGTAACAATAATAAGTTACCGCATTTTTTGGATTGACTTTTTTAGGGCAGTATCTAGTGAAAGCGAGCGCGGGAAACTTTCATAAATCTATGATCACAATATTAGTATTTGCTTTAAATTTGAATATGAAAAACACTAATTATAATAATTGTTAATGTTCCCAAAGAAATACAGATTGAAAACTACGTTCATGAAAGTACAGTGGTTCTGAAAAGTCATACAGCGCATTAATACAGACAGACGGACGCGCGCCAAGGATATGTTTTATACTATGTTATGTTTTTTTTTATGTGCAGAGCATTTACATTTTAGTAACGAAACAGGAATCTGACCAATGCCCTTTATAAATCTGCCTAATAGCTCTTTTATAAGCAGTCATTGTGTTGCGCCCAGTGCTGGAAGTACACTTCCCCTAATAAACGCCACTCAACTCCATCTTAACCACAGCAGCCATTTAATGCTCTCCACTGGTCATCATTCCACCATGGATTTAAAAAATCCCATGGGTTTTCAGTTTTCCACTATCATGTTTTCTCCCAGTGCAGTGTTAAACCTATAGTCAATTGAGGATCCTTAGTCGTCTTAGATTTTTTCGTATTTCCTTCTATTTCGTCCTAGATTTCCCTATTTGGGGTCAACTTCTCTACCCTAATTCGACTGATAACGTGATTTTTCGCCTTTATCTCATCACAATATCCTTTATGTTGTTGTCACTGATAAAGAGATACGGAAAAGATACAAGTGGGAACGTCTGAGGTAACGAGGTTGAATGACCCGACACCAACAATACGATCTAAAGGATTTACAAAGGTTATGGCTCGTCTATACATATTTGCGGAAAAACTTACGTGCGTCGTTCATCAAGTTCAATCAACTCGGACCAATAGAAATACTATTGGGATAGTGGGTAATGACTGCTTTGTTAACAAGTTAACATACATTATTGCCCATTTCTAAAGTCTATTGAAGAGGACTTCTTTATTCCTAATCCTTATTCACAATTTTTCATTCTTTGCGCAGATATTACTTCAACTATAAAGTCCTTTTTTACGTGAGGAAATTTTCATGTATACCCGGGGAGGCATGCGGGTTGTGCCGGACTCCTGCAGGCTAAAATTCCATGGTGGACCTTCTCTCGCTGAACGATGGGGCTACGGGAACACTTGCACATACTTTTTGACAAACTGTAATGTCCTAACCTAACGATTGTAATATTGGTACCGCGTAAACTGGCGTCCTAATACCACCCAGAGCAAATAACAAAATCATTTCCGATCATTGTCCTGACGGGAATTGAACTCAACACCACTCTTTTAGTGAGCCAAGTGGCCTCCACTGAAACCCCTAGACCGAGCGTTTCCATAGAGCCTTTTAAAGTGGTTGCATTTCCAATCAATACAACTAAAACATGACAGAGTTGAATAAACTTGCACAATGAACTCGCGAGACTCATTCACGAAACACCGGCGTGTTGGATGCGGGCGTTTCCTTCGCGCGACCTTCACGGTCTCGGCGGCGACGACGACGCGACGGTGAAAATTCCGAATGGATGACACATGGTAATCACCTCTGGACTGTCGCCGCACCGGCGATTGCAATCCTTGATGGCCTTGCAATTCGAAATACTTTAGCAAATAACACGGCAACGAAAACTAGAACGAAAGGAATGTCTTGCCATCTGATCAGTGTAACAGGCAGACGAAAGAATGGAATGGAACTTTTATAACACATCTATTCCGTTGTCTAATATAATAACGACTGGTCGATGTAAATGATAAAGCTATTACATTACATTTGACTATTTATGTACCTATAGTTCTGGTTTAAAAGGTTAATTTCAGCGCTAAATAGAGACAATAAAACCCGACTACGGAAAAAACGCGCTCTAAAAAGTATGAAACAAGAAAATATTCTCATCTAGAGGATAGCCGTGGTCCGTGTAGGTCTTTTAGGGCCAAATGGCACATGAACACGGACCACGGCTATCCTCTAGATGAGAATATTTTCTTGTTTCATACTTTTTAGAGCGCGTTTTTTCCGTAGTCGGGTTTTAGTTTTTAAACTTACTTTTTACCCGACTACGGAGGCGTTATGATTTTGACCGGTATGTATGTATGTATGTATGTATGTATGTGCATCTGTTCCCACCTAACTTCCAAACTACTTGTCGTAATTTGACAAATGAGGTATCGTCAGAAGCGGCTTAATGGCGCGCTGGTTATAGGCTATGTGACGTCACATAAAATTGCATATGGCGCCCTCTAGAGGACATAATGTCATGAATTAAAAAAAATACATTTTTTAATGTAACCGTGTGGGGTATCAAATGAAAGAGCTTGATGAGCACATTTCAAAAATATATATATTGTTACCTATAACTCCAAAATAATTAAATAAAAAGTAAGTTTAAAAACTAAAACCCGACTACAGAAAAAACGCGCTCTAAAAAGTATGAAACAAGAAAATATTCTCATCTAGAGGATAGCCGTGGTCCGTGTTCATGTGCCATTTGGCCCTAAAAGACCTACACGGACCACGGCTATTCTCTAGATGAGAATATTTTCTTGTCACATAGCCTATAACCAGCGCGCCATTAAGCCGCTTCTGACGATACCTCATTTGTCAAATTACGACAAGTAGTTTGGAAGTTAGGTGGGAACAGATGCACATACATACATACATACATACATACCGGTCAAAATCATAACGCCTCCGTAGTCGGGTAAAAAAACACGCTCGTTCGTACAAATTTCACATTACAGAAAGTGAGATGATTACAAAATGAGTTAATATGTATAATGAAAGGACAGCAAATAATTCCAGTGATTTTGCCCGACCTCTGACGTTTTGCTTGTTATCCACACAGAAATGTTAAAACCCGAGCGACAGATAACTGAGGTTTTACGGACATTTCCGCTGTAATAGAGTTGGTGTATTTTGTTTTAGATCAACACCTAATATGTGAGGGGTTCCCACTAGTTGTCCTCGAGGTCACGCGGTCACGCCTCGATTGACAGTAAATGTTAGTATGAACTTGGACACACATCCCTTCTATTGGAAATAGGAAGAAGGCACTAAACACTGCACCGGGTTCGAATCAAATTAATATGAATGTACGCGCCCAACACATTCATCATTATCAACCTTGTCAACTGCTGGACATAGAGCTCCCCCAATGCAAGTCAACTGTATCGACAGTGGTGTCCAAGGTTGACACCAAGGTTAGACCCATGGACCAATTACTAAGGGGACTGGCCCTAAGCAACTCGGCCGAATGGTCGGCCTAGTACTAACATCGACATAAAACGAAGCGAGTAGTTCAACTATTTACCGGTAGATAGAACAATGAAAATGAAAAAACAATGACCACGTTTTTTTTCATACATATATCTAATATTGACCTTTTTTATTTTTGTTTCTGTTTTATTTGTTTATGGTCTATGTCTTGCGTGTTGTGTCGAATAAATGTTTTTCTTTCTTTCTTTCTAATAAGGGCACCTATTTCTTTAGTTTTTACTCTGTGGTTAGACCCTTGACGAGTCCCGGGGAAACGCGAAGTTGTCTTGAAACCCGCACGAATTTAATTAAAGAGTAATTGGAAGATTATTATCCACTTCCCATCATTATTCTTTCCCAAGTCATGACTGCTAGGAGGCACTGGTTTATGGCTTTTGTCTGTGGTAGACGTAGATTTCACATAAGCGTCTGTGTCTCGGACTTGGCACGATCTGACATAAATCATCCTTAAAAGTTTGTATTTGTAAACATTGCATTGTAATTTAGTCAAAACAGTTGAAAGATGTGAAATCCATTTCGTGTATACAGTTTGGAACTTGGTATAGCGTTATCTTATCTGGATTTGGCACCGTTTGTCATCTCTCCTAAATGAGAAGATCGTGACGAACGACGCCCTTATCAACACGTGTGGTACTCCACGATACGACGGAGATTAGCTGGCAAAATAACATTTTTTTTCCAAACGCTTTTTAACGGACATATAACATTAGCGGCCTCTTCAAACTAGTTGGAATCAAGCGAATTATGTACTTTTTTTTCTATTTTTAATTCACATAACAGTATATTTCATAAATCTAAACTCCATTTATTATAGCATTAGACAGAAGTTAAAAAAGGTTATTTTTAGTGTCCACTTTGTAACAAAAGTACAAATAACATGTTACAGTTATGAATGATGTCGAATTTATTATAATCTAATTATATACCAGCTTGTCACACCTAACTGTAATTATTTTAAGTATTTATATTATAAAATAAATTGTCTTTCATTTAAATATTATCATTTCAGTCCAATTTAAAATTAAGTGTCAATGCTAAAAACCTAAAAGAAGCAGGGGTGAACAATACCGGGAACGTGTTTCGTTCCACTATAATCCTAACAAATCTAAAATGTTACCTAATCCGTTCAGAGGTTATGACAGCAGGGCATTTCTAATTTTGTCGGATTATGTTGTCTATGAAATTGACGTAAATAATTTTCTGTCAGTGTTTGTCATTGACTCATTTCACCATCATTTTATTTTTTCATTAATTTTTTGTTGTCAGCTTAAAATGTGTGATACGATGTTATTATAAATAAAACATAGTATAAAAGTACTTTTATTTTGGTTATCGAAGTATTCAGCATTGTTTTATGTGAAAACAATTTTAATGTAACCACTCTAAATAAAAGTTGTTTTGACTTTGAAATAAAATGTTTTGGATCCCTGCTTCTACGAGCCTCTTATTTCTAATCTATACTAATATATAAAGAGGGAAATGCTGACTGACTGACTGACTGACTGACTGACTGACTGACTGACTCATCAACGCCGAGCCGAAACTACTGAAGTTAGAGACATGAAATTTGGATAGTAGATATATTTTGTGACGTAGACAAGCAATAAGAAGCGATTTTGGAAAATTCAACCCCTAAGGGGGTTAAATAGGGGATGAAAGTTTGTATGCAAGTTCGTCATTTTTCAAGTTAGAATTATGAAAATTTGTGTTTAGGTGTCTTTTTAAAAATAAAAAATATGGTTTTCGGCGTTTTTGAATATTCAACCCCTAAGGTGGTAAAATAGGGGATGAAAGTAAGTTGGGAAGTTTGTATAGATGTTCGTCATTTTTGAAGTGAGAGTTATGAAAATTGGTGTTTAGGTTCCTTTTTAAAAATAAAAAACTTGAATTGCTGCGTTTTTGAAAATTCAACCCCTAAGGGGGTAAAATAGGGGACGAAAGTTTGTATGGAAGTTCGTCATTTCTGAGGTTAGCATAATGAAAATTTGTGTTTAGGTTTCTTTTTACGTATTAAAAATAATAATTTCATCTTTTTTGAAAATTTTAACCCTAAGTGGTTAAAATAGGGGTTGAAAGTTTGTATGGACGTTCGTCATTTTTTGAAGTTGGAATTATAAAAATTGGTGATCAAGTGACTTTTAAAAGATAAACACTATTAATTTTAGGGTTTTTGAAAATACATCCCCTAAGGGGGTAAAATAGGGCATGAAAGTTTGTATGGAAGTTCGTCATTTTTGTAGTTAGAATTAAGAAAATTGGTGATTAAGTGTCTTTTAAAAAAATAATAATAATAGCGTTTTTTAAAATTATACGGGGTATGAGATACGGGATACGCGATATGGGATACGGGATTTTGTATATGGGATACGTGATACGGGATACGGGTTACGGGTTATGGGATGCGGGATGCGGGATGCGGCATACGGGATGTGGGATGCGTGATACGGGATACGGATACGGATACGGGATACGGGGTAAGGAATATGGGATACGGGATACGGGATACGGAATGTGGGATGCGTGATACGGGATACGGATACGGGATACGTGATACGGGATACGGGACGTGGGATGCGTGATACAGGATACGGATACGGGATACGGGATTTGGGTTCCAGAAAACGGAAATGGAATTTTTTAAATATATATTCTGCGCGGACGAAGTCGCGGGCAAAAGCTAGTGTTATAATAAATGGGGTATAAATACGTAAACGGTATTCGTGTGTTTTTCGCCGTAAATCTAGGTTCCGTTTTAAATAGGGTAATCCGGGTAGCTATTGACCACTTAAGGATTGCCAACACTTTGTCAGTATATCAAATATTTTGTATAATAGCTACAGTCTTATTAATATTATTTTCTGATTGCTTATTAAACTAACTTGGACTGTATTAACAGTTTTTAGGTAAAACCCAATTATTATGGAAGTTATAGACATTATGGTAAAATATGATATTTTTTAGCCATTTTCTGTTATTAGCCACCCTCTTGCAGTGATTAGCCGCACCAGGTGTAGTGATTAGCCAGTGCTATAAAGTGTTAAATTGTTGAATTAAACCAAAACAAATACTAATATTAGATACTTCTTGGCCACTTACGTTATGAATAATACGTTATGAATAATAATAATAATACCTTTTCCGGTTCCATTAAACATACAAAATAGTTATTTACTGTTTAAAAAACATTCAATAATTCTAATGAATCAAGTGTAAGTCCTTAAGGAAATTGATAAGATTCTTAAATTTTTCAATGAAACTCACACCCGACTTGATAAAACCCACCATAAGTAATTTATATTTTTAAAAACGCTGTTCATGGAGTATTAAAATCGATTGTCTATGGCTAACAGCGTCACTTAGCCAAGTTTCATTGAATTATATTGACAGTAAATAACAAAAAATAAGTTATTTCCTTAAAATGGCTTATCACTGCCGGATGGCTAATTACCCCCCCGGTTTACCCTACCTAGTATGCATTAATGACGGGTATCGTTTATATAATCTGTGAACATTAGTCGCATAGTCTGTGCACCTTGAGTCAGTTCACGGAGTGGCTGAAGGTTACCTTTGGTACAAGTACTGTAATTATTAAGTAAAGTCAAAAGACTGAGACTAACTTTACTTGTAAAGGAAGGAAAATGTAAGGAAGCCCCTAAAAGGTAATGAATCGTTCAAGTAAAAAGTTTTGTGAACAGAACATAAGCCCTGAACACCATGTTTTTCAGAAATTTCTTGTATTGAAACATTGATTCATTGTAAACTGGGCTATTGACAATAAGTACATTGTTAAAGTCTATATTTCGTGTACTTATTAATCGCAGAGATTAAGGCCTTGTGTCAGACCCACCGAATAAAAAATATTTTTCGTTTTTTTATTCTATGGAAATAAATATTTGGTGGATAAAAGTTGTCCGTCGATTCTGAAGCAGGCCCTAATTATTATCACTGCCCGTCAGTGTTACAGTGTTACTTTTCAAAATGATTCTAAACTAGGGTAAATTACCAAACTTGGAGTGAAGAAAGAATAACTAGTCAACCCTAAACTCCAACATAAGGGGGCGTCCATAAATTACGTTAGGTGATTTTTGAGATTTTTCGACCCCCCCTCCCCCCTTGATGAGATTTCGTGAGATTTTGCTCGACCCCCTCCCTCCCCCTCTAATCTCACGTGAGATTTCTCAAAAGCTATATTCTAGAGGAGAAACATGTTTTACTTAATTTAACAAAAAAAAAAAAGTTTAAAGTTAAGTTTAGTTTTAAAAAAAACTTCATTTATCCCAGTTTTCATGCAATTTTACACTGTTTCTTGCGGTAAAAAAAATTACGTGAGATTTGCCGAGACCCCCCCCCCCCCTCTCCCCCACGTGAGATTTGGTGAGATTTTGCTCGACCCCCTGCCCCCCATAAATGCCTCACGTAATTTATGGACGCCCCCTAACTGCATAGCTGTATATACATATAACTCATATTACACACTTCCTGAAACACTATCTATAGGTCCGTTTATGCAATTATCTTGCGAATTAGCTGACAAACAACATTAGGTTTTAATTACACGGGGTTAAAGTTCACTACGGATGACGTTTCCTGGCCATGCCTATTGTTCATCGTGTTGTTGAGTGAGATAAGCATTTTGAAGTTAATTTTGTATTGTTATGTGTAGAGAGAGACCTTTGACCAGAAATGAGATGTCAAGGTCTTACGGCCTACGGACTACTCAAATATTTAATTTATATCCCACTTAGAAGTTTGAGATGATTGTCGCGTCAGTCAAAGTTAAGTACCTCTCAAATTTGAGTTGCGTTCGAGCATTCGGCGGTTAGCCTGATAGACCGGCATGGTAAGGCATGATAACTCGGCCAAGACTTAGATGGGTTGCCGAATTCGTACTAATAAATGTGAACAGCAAGTGACTCAGACCGGGGCAAATTACCAAAAGTCCATTCCCGGTCCCGGCGAGAATCGAACCTTCAACCATGGGTGCTGAGAGCGAAGCGTTCTACGCTCAAACCACTACACCAACCGGTCGTGAAATTATGACGTCGTTATGACATACGTATAAAGAATCCTGCTATCTGAGTTAACCTTCGAGGTTATTGGTATTTCCACTCGACGTTTACGCAGGACAATCGGCAGACAACTCGTCACAGATTAAAGAATATCACTGCCTCCATTGATCTAGGATTAGTTGGTTGCGCCCAAGCCACTAACCAATCCTACTGCAATGACTGCCTCGGTTTTTTAATGTTACTCTTTTTTTTTATAGGACTTCGGTGGCAAAAAAGCGTACGGCCCGCCTGATGTTAAGCAGTTACCGTAGCCTATGGATGCTTACAATACCAAAGGCATTGCTCGCATATTGCCGATCTGAAGGGGAGTGGGATGGAGGGAAGGAGAGGGGGGTTGGGCTTGCGGCTCTCTCACTCATCGTACGAAACGCAGCTGTAATAGCTACTTTACGCCGATCTTCTGTGAGAGGGTGGTACTACCCCGGTCGAGCCAGCCCGTATATGAGCTGCAGTCAATTGACTACAGCTGGGCTCTACCACCTTCAAATGCGTCCAACGAGCGTAGACCTGAGTTAAGCAGTTACCGAAACTATATGCTTGCCATACCAAAGACCTGAAGGGGAATGGGATAAAGGAAGTCGAACTAGGGGTTGAACTTCCGGCTCTCTCATTCATCGTTCGAAACGCAACTAAAATAGCTACTTTACGCCGATCTTATCTGAGACCTATAGTAGGCGACAGGTTCGGAAGTCCTTTTTCTAGTGATGTGGCAAAACTTACCAGTAGTTTTATCGATATTTTTTTTGCAATATAACAAAATAAGATTAAAATGAATTAAACATTTTATAATAATATTTTATTCATATTAACTCACAGGGTAATTATAATAATTGTTTGTCCGTTCAATGTCACAATTTTTTAATACTTTTCTGGCTAGTTGCCCTGTTTGAGAATAAATTATTGGTTTTTCTGTTTTAATACGTGACGAGGAAGCGACCAACGCCATTTTTAATACACCACAACAAAGAACAATGTGAGCGAGATCGAAATCGATAAGTATCGATAGCGATAATGCACTCGTGCAGCGCTAAGGCTAGGGTAACGCGGGCCAGGTGTCACCTCGCTCGCGCCTCAGCTCATACCCCGAAGGACTTCCGAACGTGTCGCCTACTATACCTTCCTCGGCTGAGTCAGCGCGTAGGTATATGAGCTGCAGTCAGTTGGCTACAGTATGGCACTACCACCTTTAAAACACTAAAATCTTGAAATTATACCTATTTCCAGTATTAGTTGATCGCACAAGAGTTATTTTCGTGTGTTTAAGTTAAACGGGCGACCTTAGATGAATCGATAACATTTCAAGAGGTGTAACCATTAATCATTTGACATTTGGTTCGCCGAAGCCTTACGTGAGTGGGTTCTGTAGGTTCTTACCATGGACCAATTACTAAGGGGACTGGCCCTAAGCAACTCGGCCGAGTGGTCGGCCTAGTACTAACATCGACATAAAACGAAGCGAGTAGTTCAACTATTTACCGGTAGATAGAACAATGAAAATTAAAAAACAATGACCACGGTTTTTTTTTTCATACATATATCTAATATTGACCTTTTTTATTTTTGTTTCTGTTTTATTTGTTTATGTTCTATGTCTTGCGTGTTGTGTCGAATAAATGTTTTTCTAATAAGGGCACCTCTTTCTTTAGTCTTTACTCTGTGGTTCTTACATTTACTTATATTTTACTGAATCCGATAAATTATGGCAAGTGGTACTGACGTCAGTGGCTTTACCACAGACAGTAGAAAAAAATAACCCTTTTTGAGCAGTACCATGAGCAATAAATATCGCCAGACGTGCACACCAACTGTTTGGTTCCAAACTAAGCAACGCTTGTACTATGGCTACCTTACAGTGGAGTGGGGCGATCTAAATGACATCCAGACCAGGGCAAATTACGAAAAGGCCGTTTCCGAAATTTGCCTCTGGCGGGAATCGAACCCACAACCACCCGATCCAGTGAATCTAGCGGCCAACTCTCAAACTACTGCGCCAAGCGGTCGTTGTATTAATGTACATTATTAAATTGCGATATAATATCGGCGAGCGAGCGTCACATGCCGATATAATACAAATAAATAAAACAAATAAATATAAATAAATATATATATATACATTAAATAGTAAAAGGTTTAATAATATTCTAACAAGTAGAGCTTTTACCCTAGCGAGCAAAAGCTAGCCTACTAAACTAGTCTACCTATAAATAAACGCCAAAACTATGAAACCCATGTAGTTTCGCTTCAATACATTTTGGATACACAAAAATCCTTTGAAAATATCCGGAACGTATTTTGAGATTCGGAATCCTAATAAATTATAAACAATAACATTACATACACAGAACAATGCGTTTATAAGTCGATTCGTGTTTATATTATAATGCGCGCTACTGTAAACATTATCGTGTACTAAGGAAATATGAATGTCTAAGTGAGTTTTTAATTTTAAATTAAGTTTAGTATTCGGATCTATAGTTAAATGTATTGGAAACATTTTCAATCAGTGCGTCCAGATGCTTCACAAGCCCCACCCTAGCACTATGCTATGACATTTTGTATATGCGTGTCGACGTCAAAACTGACGGCGGGCGTGGCATGCGTTTCATGTAGACACTGCCAATGAAAAAGAATTGACAATGAAGGCATGGCATGGTATGGTAGACCGGATCGACACAGACAGTATATCTTGAAGTAACACATGCGCACTGAGAACAACAGTTACAACATAAATAACTTTTACCCGCGACAACTTCGTTCGGCACGGAATTTACGTACCAACTTCCAACGCGACCGACCACAGCCACTGGTGGCCAGCGACAAGCAGTTCACAGGCTTTCGCACACGTGTGGCCGGTGGCAGTCACTCTCTAAGCAGTGTCCCCGCTTATGAACTGCATGTATGTTGGTGCCCGGTGGTTGGTGGTTGGTGGCCCGTTTGCGCCGAGCCTTAGGGGTAAGCATCCTTCCTTAGTGGATGCTTACGGTATAAGTTCACATTCGGTACTTAATTCACATTTCCTAATGGGCAGGTAGTATTTTACTGTATGATGTATGCTGTCCCTTATATTTTATTTTTGATTTTTAACATTCTTATTCTACATTGAGGTTGTTTCTTCTTCATTATATTTTTCTTTGTATACTTTAGTCTGTTTAAGTTGATAAGCATAGTTTTAATAGTTTTAATGGTGGTGGTATTGGTTCACTTGTTTCCCTTTCTTTTTGTCTAATATTTTACTATCTGTGGAGACTTGTAAATGGCTTTGTATTGTTATTCTTCTCTATCTACTGTATCTTTTTAGCTGTTAGTCTTCCTTAAAAACTAAATAAATAAATAAAAGGTGTCTAGTGTCAGAATTTGGTGGTTCTAAACCCAGCGATTTAGGCTGTTGATCGATCAGTGAGTAATTTTATTTATACGGATTATTTTGTTCCTCCAGGTGGTATTAGAAGTGGCCCACCGAGTGGACCAAGAAGGCGTGGTGGCGGTAGACTCCGTGGTCGAGAAGCTCATCTTCAAGCCCCAGGATGTGGTCTCCATCAGGGCGAAGGACTCGGACCTCGAGTACGCCACACACGATGTGTTCCAAACAGACGCAGCTATATCTAAGTTTAATGGTGAGTTTGATTGTAGAATAGTGTTGAGGCCAAAAAGGTTAAGCTCACTAGATGTCGCTTGATTCGACTGTGTGACCGTTATCCCAGGATGTCCTACTGAAAGAGGATTGAGTACTATGTGAAAAAAACCTGACGCCAAAGATTCCCAAACTAAGGATTGCATCTCTCTAAGTAGGATGACCAAACCTTGGTATGCCTAGAGACTGAATGAATAATTGAAAATGGTATACAATTACAAGCATTGTAGAAAATGATTTGGAATAGGTAAGTTAGGTGGATACAGAGATAATGGCTAATAAAAACATTTTATTTCATATTTGATCGCAGCCGCCCAGAGCGGATTTTGCACGCACGGTTTAATTTTAAGAAAAATAAAAAGGGACAAGTATCAAGCCAACAAAAGCATAATTAAACTAAAGTACAGGGTACAAGTTCTACATTATGTTCACCATACATTAACCAAATTAGTACAACAATGTCTCATTTTGGGTGCTTAGCTCATCTAACTCTTAAACTATCATTGTACGTTAACAATTAATCAACAATTGATCCGCCACTCGCCAGGTAACGGGCGAACAGGAGAAGAACGGCATCTGGAGCCGTGGGACGGGTGCGACGGCGACACCGCCGACACGCCGTCATTGAACGGCGACGCGCGGCTCGACGAGCTGGAGCTCGACCACCGCGCCAACGGCTGGGACGCAAACGACATGTTCCGCAAGAACGAGGAGGTGTACGGCGTGCACAGCACCTACGACCACTCGCTCGCCGGCTACACGCTGCCGCTGCAGAAGAAAGACACGCAGGATTATAGGTGGGGCGCCGCTTTTAAAGTGCAATGTCCTCTGCAGCAGGGCTGCGGAATGGAGGGTTTGTTGCTAAGGCTGTTTGACGAACTGGTTCTCTATAGCCAGCAAGTGGGGGGGGGTCGTAATCTACGTAAGGCTACGGTAACGGCGTATTGGACGATCCCAGTGATACCCAGACCGGGCTAAGAAAAGTATATTTCGCAAATTTGCTTCGACAGAAATAAAGGTGCACCGCGTATACATTTTTTACTAATCCCCGGAACAGTCTAGTGCCTTATGCGGTCTGCATAAGGTAGTCCATCAAACTGTCAGTTTCTGATAATATGTGGTCGGCCTTAAACACGTCCGATTTGTCTGAGAATTAATAATGGCAATATACTCACACCTCATTGTGTCCTGTGCACACATTTTTGTAATGTCACCGTTCTTTTGAGTACCAGAGGCATACCAATTAATCTGACTGAGCCAACGCCTAAATAATTCGTTCCTTATCCAGAGACGCAGAAGCGAAAGCGGAAGAGATCGCAGCTGAGATTGAAAGTGCAGCGACGTATAAGCAGCGTATAGAGTTAGAGAACGGCGACGAAGAGGAACGTTACGCAGCCGTCGTGCGGCCGCCGGACAGCCCCGCCGCCGCCGGCGCGGGCGGCAAGTACGTCATACCCAACAAGAGGAAGAATATGCAGGTGAGCACGCACACGTTTTCATTTAACTTCTTATCGTATGGTTAGTGGCCAACCTGGTGACAGAGTTATTCAAGCAGCCCGAAGGCTTTACAAGGCTTAACGACTGCTGCCTAGATGACAACAACCGGGACCGACTTTTTACGTGCCCTCCGAAGCACGAAGACGCTCAGTTCAAATGCCACCAATGATCACACATCTCTGCCTGACCTTGCCATGTGTTGCTTAACCTCTGATAGTTTACCGATCAGTGATTGCAGCTGGCTAAGAGCGCCTCAACAATTAGGACCAATTCCAGGATTGTCAGGATTTTCATTTAACAATTAGTACCTATTTCAGAGGCGTCATATAAAGGTTACCAACCAAATAGGTAAGGTGTTTTGACAGTTTTTGCGTAGAATGTGTGTCAAAACACCATATTTATCTGGTGGATAAAAGTTATTGGATAATTCTGAAACAGGCCCTTAGTGTTATTGAAAGGTTTGACTGCCTCGTTAATCTTCGGCTTTTCTCCCACGGTGATATACACAAGCTACGCGACTAAGATGCGATACGCTATCCAAATTTCACTGTATTCCCGACTCCATAGAGTAGCATATCCATCTCAGTCGCGTAGCTTGTGGATATCACCGTGGGAGAAAGGAGTTAGTGGTTGGATGCAAACGAGTCATGATGAACTCCTAAGTTGAATTTCCAGGGCATTCATAATTATACCAGTTCATTAAAATGTCGTTACCTTTTCCATCTTTTTGGAACTCTCCATGACACTATTGTAGGTTCTGGTTTACAAAGCTGTTGATTGGCCTAGCCTAGCCCTAGCGGCAATAATAAAGTACTGTTGTCAGTAGACAATTAGCGGCGTATTACTATTTCCTTTCCAGTTTAATATTTGATTACATTATCACATTAAAATGACTTAACCATCAAAAGTATTTTTTTCAAGACCGGCAAGCTAGTGAAGCCCACGTCGAGCAACAATGGCGGGTCCCCTCCCGGGTCGCTGCCGCGCGCGAGTGGCGGCGCGGCGGGCGGGGCGGGCGGCGCGGGCGGGGCGGGCGGCGCGGCGGGGGCGGGCGGGCCGCCCGGCGCGGCGCCGCCCAAGGACGCCAAGGAGCGCGCGCCGCCCAGGCCGCACCTTACCCCGCCCGCGGACCGCCGACACGACGACCCGGTCAGTATACACCACACACCAGAATAAAATACCACCAAACTATTTTAACGAAGTGGTCACGGTCTATTTTGCTTTGTACAGTCGGCAACGAAAGTCGCTGAACATTCAGAATTTTTCAAATCGGTTATTTTCTTTATTCTACAAACGTTGGTAAACCTTTATAAAACCAAACATTAGCAACATGTCTACATTTTGTTTCGATAAAGAAAAATTATGGATTTGATGCAAAACAAAAGTGTGCAAGCTATTTGAAAAACTGAGAATGTTCAGCGACTTTCGTTGCTGACCGTACCATGGGCTTCCAGTCTCTTAACAATAGACATAATTTCGAGATCGACAAACCAACTCAAAACCAACACTATAGTTAACACTCAGCTTTCCCATCAATATCATTTGAAAACCATCGAAATCGGGCCATCCAACAAAGTACTAAACCTACTCAGTCTCCATTCCAGTCCATTGTTTTCTTATATTTTTTCAATATAAATGCACCATGACGTAGAATAAAATTAATCTGCTATACAGTTGATCGAATAAGTATAATAATATTATTTACTATTCGCTTCACAAGGGTTTTGTACAATAAATAATAATGGCGTAACTAATATGTGCGCACGCAGGTCAATGAACAGAGCGCACCCTAGACAAGTAGATGAGTCTACAAAGCGTTACGCTTAAATATATGTAAATGACATTAAAGGTCGATAAGTAGATCACGTGACTTATGTCATTCCCATACATTAAAGCGTAACGATTTGCAGACACGCTTGTAGACAATCCACTTGTCTAGGGGAGCTAATAGTGACGCTATGCAACATTGTCAAAGCAATTAATTTTTCCGATTATCTAGCAGAATCCTTAGCAATTCCGCTAAATTTCTGTAAAATCGTCCCACATTTTACGCCATTCATGACAGTTTCACGAAAATTTTGCGGATTCTGCTGGAGGGTCGGAAAAAGTAATTGCTTTTGCAGTATTGCTGCAATATTGTATAGTTTCGCTAATAGGCCCCTCTGCCTCCAGATCTGTCATATTAGATTATGGATTATTGATTTTTATATTATGGAGTGGTGTTCCGGCGTTTCCGGTGACAAGTGCCACTGCCAGTGCCAAGTACAGTGACGTGTACTTAAGCTATAATTTAATTATAATATGTATGTTAGTCTTTAAGGTATTTGTAATATGGGCCTTAGTTGCCTGAAATAAATGGTTTATTATTATTATTAGTGTTCGACAGAACCCAGTCTGGGTGAAGTAGTATGTACTAACTTTATTGTGTTTCCAGCCAATGAGCGTGGTGGGTAACGCGGGCGGCAAGAGCTACGCGGCGCAGGCGGGCGGCTACCACGTGCCGCCCTTCCCGCCGCACCAGCCACACGCGTGAGTATCTGAGTATCGCACCGCGCTTCTATTTCATACGTAAAGTGAAGCAAAGTTCCTCGTAAAGGAAGTCTTTTTTATTCTCGTTAACTTTACCTTACGTCTTTGAGATTTACGGATAATTTCGACTTTTTAGATTTTTCGAAAGACCTGTGAAAGTCGTCAATCCGCACTAGGCCAGGATACGTGGTGGACTAGCCTGGCCCGAGTCTCACATCATTGGAGAGAAATTGAATTAACGTCCTCTTGGCACAGTGGTTCGAGCGTAGGCCGCTCGGCTCCCTACATCGGATGTTTGCGGGTTCGATTCTCGCCAGAGGCAAAGTTCGGAAACGGCCATTTCGTAATTTTCTCTGTTCTGGGTGTCACTGGGATAGCCCCCCAGTCCATTGTATGGTAGCCATAGTATAATTGCTGCTTAGTTTGGGACCATACAGTTGGTGTGTTAGTCTGCCCCCTATTCACATTAGGGTCAAATTTACCATAAGCCAAATGTGGGTGAGCTGCAGTATACCTCTGCTTATCCCTCTGGGGGATACAAGCGTGATGGTGATTTTTATCACACCAATAAAAATGTAGAACTGTATTGTCTGGCAGTGTCGCGGCGGCCGCTAGCAAAGTGAACGGCGGCGATCCGCGCCCGCCGCATCCACGACAGGGCTTCCCGCCGCAACACCACCACGTGAGTACACACTTGATGCACATACAAGTAGTCTTCTTCATCAGTCTATTGCTGTCCACTGCTGGACATTGACCTCCCTCAAATTGACTGAAAACAGTGCTGGAGGAGACTGCTTCCTTCTAGCTTATGCTGATCCAAACACCTTTCGGCACAGATGACTGATCTGGGCAACAGAACAAATACCAAACATTATTTAATGGACTGTAATTTAATATTTTTATAAGAATGAACAACAACGTTGTTACAAGCAGAGAATAAGAGACAGATTGACAGATCTATGTACATTCAGAATCGTACAATGACTCTGAGTAATACACCAGCTGTTATGTTATGACCTGTACTGTCTTCATTCTTTGTTCTATAGTCTCCTTGTATCTGTGACGAATAAATGTTTTTCATTTTATTCCAATGCACGCTTATGAGATCAGTTTTCGGTTTCCAACGAGTTTTTTTGAGTTCCTTTCCGCAGGAGTATAGTTTGAGTTGTCGGTTGAATGCACCGGGTGTGTGTATGTAAAGAGTGGTTTGTGGTGTCAGGGCGGGGGCGGTCCGGGCGGTCCGGGCGGTCCGGGCGGGGCGGGCGGCGGCGAGGCGGGGCGGGCGGCGCGCGGCGGCCACCACGCGCCGCCGCCCGAGCCGCGCCGCCAAGACGAAGTCCAGGTAACAACTACACACAGTTTTACCATCTATTACTATCTGTACCTCCAGAACAGGGATCTTGAATTTACAAATTGGTACACTACTTGAAAGCAAAGCAAAACGGAAAGTCAGGACTCCCTCCTCCCAAATTTACAGAACGTTAAGCGTACTACACACTAAAGCCGAAACATGTTGGCGGCTTATTTTGAAGGACGGCGCTTCAATGTGTAAAGCGCTAAAGCCGCCGACATCAACCCGCCGACTTTTTTAGTTTGGGGTCATTGTTTTTATACCTGAAAATTTGTTCTAGTCAGAACTCAGCTTGGCGGCTTATGTAAATAGTGCATTAATAGAAACCCCTTTTGTTGATATAATAAGCATAACTAAACAATCTGAGATGGTAAGCAGAAACTTGTCAAGTTGCCTATTGGTCTCCACTGGTAAAAAGAATGCTAACTGCCAAAGTTCAGTCAACTAAATATCTAATCGGTGTGGTGAAATGATGCTTTACGTTGTATAGGAGCTACGGAAGTTCGGTCAGGAGTTCAAGCTGGTGACGTCACCGGCGCCCGCGGCCGCGCCCGCGCCGCAACCGCAGCCGCCGCCGCCGACACAGCCGCAACCGCTACCACAACCGCAGCTGCCTCCTCCCAACCCGCAGCCGCCGGTATGTTCACAACACTTACCTCCTATAGGAGAGAATAATGGACTTACACTGGCATTACAAATCACTTTTGTTCCTGGAAATTGTAAACTGGTAAAAAAGTTGGATAATCATGTGCTTTGATTTTTTTATCATGAGAGTCGTGTTGATTATCGAATGTCAATTGTTTTTTAATGAGTCAAGTACATGAATGAAGGCCTTGAACTAGGCGTGGGGTACATTTACCCCATTGGCTATTAAGTGGTGAATATTTTACCCACAAATTACTGGGTGTACTTAGTTGTGGATATCCCATCTTGTTCTTTATTTATTTCTACGCAGTACTATGCCACCAAAAGTCATACATATTCCCTAGATGCTCACATGCAAGTTTTCACGAGCACACGCGTTTAAAGCAATCGTGATTCTGCGTATGTGATTGGTAACTTATATTACCACAATGCGACCACCATTTGTATTCTGAGATCCAACTAGTGCTGGGTACTTAAGAGTGGTTTTGTTGGTGCGTGCAGATGCAGCCGGCGCCGGCCGCGTCGCCGCCCGAGGTGTCGGCCAACGCGGGCGCGCCGTCCGACCCGCACGCCAAGCGCGACCGCGACAAGCCCAAGCACCACACGCCGCCGCCGCCGCCGCATCAGCACCAGCACCAGCACCAACATCAGCCACAGCACCAACACCAGCCACAGCAACAGCCCGCGCACAAGGTAACTTTTTTGCATATAAAGAAGGAACAGTAAATAAAAAGCAGACATATACGGGCTGGCTCAACTGGGGTGGTACCACCCTCTCACAGTAATAAACAGCATAAAGCAGATATTGAGAAAGAGTCGGTAGCCCGATAAATGAAAACGTTAAAGAAGTTTGACTCTACTTTGGAAAAAACAGCCTACAAAGTCAAAAACAAGGCAATTTTCTTTGTTTTGACTTCTAGCCGCAGTCGGGAGACATACATAAAAACATGTTCCCTGGCCATAAATCCATCAGATTCATCAAACCAAATAAAATTGCTCAAACTTGTATTGCCATTTTAGGCATTTTTTTTTCTGTATTAAAAAATTAGATTAAATGGAAAATTACAAAGGTGCTAGCTGGAGATCGATATTACACACCTGAGATCGATATTACAAACCTTGTATCCAAAAACGATTACGCTAATATATGTACCATTATTTGATCTACCAATGTAGACTTGACATTAATAAAAAGTTGTGTGCGCAGCCGCCGGCGGGTCCGAAGGGCGATGCGGGGAGCGCGGCGGAGGAGCGGGTGGAGCGGGTGGAGCGTGTGGAGAGGTTGGAGCGAGTGGAGCGGGTGGAGCGCGGGGCGGCGGGCGCGTCGCCGCCGGCGGCGTCGTCGCCGGGCGCCGAGCGCGCGGCCGCCACGCTCAAGAAGTCCACGCTCAACCCCAACGCGAAGGAGTTCAACCCCGCCGCCAAGCCCTTCACGCCGCGCAGCCCCAGCACGCCCAACCCCAGCCGGTCAGTTATCTACACACACATTTAGGGGCCAGCCATAAATTACGTCACACGTAAAGGGGGAGGGGATCGACGACATGTGACATTGTGTGACAAGGGTGTGGGAGGGGGTCCTAAGTTTTGTGACGTCACATTTAAACATGTAATATATCTAATTATTAAAACCGAAATATGAATTATTAACGAAATTTTTTGAAAAATTCTGATAATTGTAAAAATATGTGATGTCACACACAGAGTAAAGACTAAAGAAAGAGGTGCCCTTATTAGATATATGTATGAAATAAAACGTGGTCATTGCTTTTTCATTTTCATTGTTCTATCTACCGGTAAATAGTTGAACTACTCGCTTCGTTTTATGTCGATGTTAGTACTAGGCCGACCACTCGGCCGAGTTGCTTAGGGCCAGTCCCCTTAGTAATTGGTCCATGCGTCACACAGGAAGGGGAGGAGTCGAGCAAATATGACCAGCTGTGAAAAGGGGGGAGGGGTCTAAAATACATGAAATTCGTGTGACGTAATTTATGGATGGCCCCTTACCCCCTTCGCACACGGCGTCGTACAATACACGATACGTTAACGTATCGTAATACGCGCGTAGAACGAGAGCAATACGAGCACATATATTTTCAAACAAGTCCGAAGCGTAGTCTCATACGCTTCGCTGCAACACCGCTTCATCTGCGAACTTGTTTGAAAATGTAAGTGCTCGTATTGCTCTCGTCTACGCGCGCAATACAATACGCTTACGTTACGACGCCGTGTGCGAAGGGCCTTACTTCTTATCGTATGTTTAGTGGCCAACCTGACCCTCTAGAATCCCTCTAGACGAAGCAAATTATCTGGAGTCTAGATAATTTGCTTCGTCTACAAGCGTTTCTACAAATTCAAATGCCACTAAATGGTCACTCATCTCTGACTGACCTTGCCGAGCGTTGCCGATCGTGTACCGATCAGTGATTTGCAGCTGGCTATGAGCGCCTCGACATATTAATTACAATATTATTGTAACTGCGTTTTTCTTTATGCTATTTCCTAAAGAAATATATAAAAGAGTTAAAAGATACCCATTTTTGTGGATTTCAAAAACATCATAAAATAAGCTGTGATATGCCAAAATGTTTGTTTTGACCTGTCAAAATGTTTGTTTTGACTTGCCTAAACACCACTAGCAATTCCACTAGTAGGATCTCAGAGGATATACGGTTAGTTTAGGCAGAGCGGAAAAATCCTCGTGCAGGCGCGATCCGTCTGTGTCGATATTCATACAATTTTCCACTTACTTATTTTCAATGGAGCCAGTAGATTACTCGGGCATTTTTCCGTTCTGTCTGAACTGACCCATAGGCATTTATATTCACCTTTGTTCCAATACGTATCGGTATAAAGTAAATGATAAATAAAATAATATTGTATTGTTTGTGTGTGCAGGCCACACACGCCCGGCACGCCGTCGGGCATGGGTATGGGCATGGGCGTGGGCATGAGCGGCGTGGGCGTGGGGCTGGGCGGCGTCAGCGTCATGGGGCCCGGCGTCAGCTACGTGCAAGCGCAGCATCCGCCGCAGATGGTCAGTATCTTACACCTTGCACTACGCTTGGCAAATATTCTTCTTCTAGTACTAATAACAATAAAAGAGTTCACACTTTCGTTCTTGCCTTGGTAAATTGGAAAGTTCTAAGTGATAATAATTATCATTGATAATTATCAATATATAATGGAAAATTTGTGGCCAAGCAAAAAAAAAAAATTTTTTACCAAAAGTTTCTAATTTTGTGATATCGGCCTAAGGTGGAATGAGCCAAGATGTAGGCAATTGACTGCAGCTCATATATGGGCTGGCTCGTCCGGGGTGGTAATAACACCTTCCCACAGAAGATCGGCGTAAAGTAGCAATTTTGGCCGCGTATCGTACGATGATTGAGAGAGGATATTGTCCGGATAAGGTCGTTCACTGAATGTCAGACAGAACATTTGTGATAATGTGTGTCGGCTTAATATTGTGTATTGTTTCCAGGTGGCCGCGGTCCCGTACGCGGTGATGGCCGCCGCGGCAGCAGCCGCGCAGCAGCCGCCGGCGTACCTTCCCCACCCACACCATCCAGTGAGTACACACTACATACCGACCACACCACGTCTATAAAAACAATCGAATCGAATCGATAATTTAATTTATCAGGGCAAAAAAAACGCAAGCGCTGCGTTGATGTGGCTTTGTAGTGACATTGAATAAAGTGGGAGATAACGATACGTGGTATCCTATACCGCGGACAACGAGAAGCGATACGGTATGGTTATAAATTTACCGCCAAAGTTATAAAGATTTAGCGGGTTTACAATTTTACGAAGCATTTCTGGGAGCAAAGTGATTTGTAATGACATTGTAAGATTACGACAGTTTACAACGGTGTTACAAAGCATTTCTGGGAACAAAAGTTATTTGCAATGACAGTGTAAATTCAAATTTGGGGGTTAGAGTTCGAGTCTGTCACCGCTCGGGTGCGTCAACATTCGAGCGCCCATTTCATAAATATGTCGTACATTCTGTTTCGAAAAGCATAATGTTAAAAGCCAATGAAGGCGAAACGTTATTCTCGTTGGCCATGGTATAGGCCCGCCACACACTCCCACTGTTACTCCTGTAAGCCAGAATCGCCAGTGTTGTCCAATGATGTCGAGGTTTGACCCTCGACGAGTCCCGGGGTGAAGGTATGGTGCGTGTATAATGCGGTGATGTGTTGCGGGCGGCAGATGGAGGTGGGGTGCGAGTGCCGGCAGTACGCGCCGCCCATATTCATGCTGCCCGACAAACGGGACCGCCACGACGCGGTGAGCACACGCCGCGCGCATAGCGGGACACGGAATATTTTTCTATATAAAACAAAAAACATTAAAACAAGCAAAATCTTTAAAAACGTATGGTTTTAATCGTGTTTAAAGAAATTCAAAAAAATTGCATTATACGATATGTTACGAATAAAAGGGAAACGTGCACGAAGCAATGGGAAAGTGCATTTATGACTTGAAGTCGAGACTGACTTTTTTCAGCATTAGACAACCCCTTGTAATAAAAATATATGTAATTGGTTTTGATAAGAAAAAATAATATTGATAAATTATATTGGTATTAACACTAATTACCATTTATCACTAATCAATCCGTCAACAGCGGATTCTAATGTGAACGTCTTAGATTAAAAACTACACAGAAAAAAAATTAAAATAACACAAAAGTAACTTTATTCCGTGTCCCACTTTGCTCGTAAACGTGCAGTGTTCCGAGTTTGACTCGCAGTGTGTCCGTAACTGTGCGTGTGTGGGGTGCGCTTGCCTCGCTAACCGCCTGGCTACTTGTCCCATCACCAAAGATCCGTAATGGTCACCCTACTTAACATTTCAATCGTTTTTTCGCGTGCCTAACGCTTTTGAGTGATTTTTTTACGTTTAACATTGTATAGACCGGCAGTAACGATATAGTTTGGACAATCCTTACGATAAAAATTGAACTAATTAATTTTGCGAGTGCAAGTAACAGAGTTGTTTGAGTTTGTACTTGATTAATGTTTTAGATTTCATTACTAATATCATTGTCGTGGGGGTGGGGGCATGCACCAATGGATGAATTTTCATCTATGTGCATAATTTACAGTTCGCTGACGGTGAGGGAAAACATCGTGAGGAAACCTACCTATCCCTCGGGATTAGGTAATAGTCAGTTCCTGTATACACGGCGACAAGGTTCACCACCTGTCACGTTGGGTTCTGACTATCTGGTGAAACGTGGGCTTTGAGTTGGTTAGTACCTCCACAATGTGGTGGTGTATGGCCACTCAAGCCTCTGACTACCCCTGAATGGGGATAAAAGTCGTGACGTTACATTTATTTTTTAGTTTATGTTTTATCATTGTCGTTTGCCGTGTTTTTACCATACCGGACCTACACACCAACTGTATGGTCCTAAACTAAGCAACGCTTGTACTATAAGTACCGTACAATGGACTGGGGGCGATCCTAGTGACACCCAGCCAGCAAAAAATACGAAAAGGCCGTTTTCGAAATTTGCCTCCCTAAAGCACCCAACGCTTCTACCACTGTGCCAAGCAGTCGTCATATCATAAAAAACATGACTTATCAAAATGAAAACTTTGTCGAAATTTAAACCGAAAAAAATTAAGGTATGAAAATTATTTAATTAATATCATTCTTGAGGTCTAGCTCCGGGTAGGGCCCGCTACATAATCAGTATATCTTAAAACTAGCAATTTGTACACAATTGAGTCTTTGGCAACTAATTGTCGACCCAGACCAATAAACCATAGACGCCTCATAGCCGTGCACCTTCGCTGACCTAACAGACCATTACCACTGCAGAAACACTGCAGTGTAGAAACGAACCAATCAAGACATGCCGTCTTCCCCGATACCCGTCAACTTGTGACGATTGCTTTTTCACACAATAGCGGATGTTAAGAGGCGTCTTGACATATTCGTCTATGGTAACATCTCACAACTCCTCCTCGGTCCGTAACCCCACCATCTTCGAAGACATCTCCCACAATTTCTTCGCCAAACTCTCATCCTGGGCCTTGAAACCCATACTCCCCTCTCTACAATCCACGAAATACCTCCCCGTCACTTGATCACAATCCTCCGATATCGCTAAATATATACTAGTCTGAGCGCCTTCCTCCGGGCTTTTGAAAAAGGTGGACAACACAAATCTTCTCAGTTTTTCAAACACAGTACTCTTGTACAAACATGTGTTAACATGTCCGGGGTGTAAGCTGTTCACTACGACCTCCGTGCCTAACAATCTTCGCGCTAATTCATTACTAAAGAGTACATTACACAGTTTACTGTTGCAAAACGTTTGGATATACGTTTTTGGTTGATTCAAATCGTCAATGCTTCCAAATCTATGCATCGTTGAAGACACGTTGACAATCCTGCTCGGCGCAGACTTCTTTAGCACTGGTGCTAATAATAAAGTCAGAAGAAATGGACCAAAATGATTGATCTGCATGTCTCTTACGATTCCGTCTTCAGTTTTGTCCATACGGACGCCGCTAACCCCGGCATTGTTCACTAAAATGTCCAACTTCGCTTCCGAACTCTTGAACTCCGAGACGAACTCCCTCACAGATTTAAAAGAGCTCAAGTCTAAATATATAAACCTCACTGTATGATTCTTCGTCCTTTTAATAATAGATGCAACGGCTTCCTTTCCTCTTGTATCATCTCGGCAGCCTAATATAACCTTGGCGCCTCGTCTCGCCAGTTCCAAAGCCGTCTCGTATCCAATACCACTGTTGCCACCGGTTACTATCGCTACTTTGCCACTCAATACACTATCCGAATAACATTTCCCGTTAAACAACTTGTTGTACACTTTGAGTAGCGTCAATGTTAATATGAACAATATAATCCACATTTTAAACACGTTACAAGGTTAAATCGTGCGATATTTTGTTGTAATGTTGTTACGATGATGTACGCAATGTGACTGGAAGATTATTACTATGAAATTATAAATCGTATGTTTTATCTCGGTGCCCCGTGGGTTATTGATAATTATCTATATCAATTTATAAGTCTTCGCTCGCGTAAAGTTTAAAATATTATGGACAATATTTTGACTGATCCAGTATTTTGTCTGTATTTAGAAATTAGACCACGATAACCATATTTTTTTATAATAGCGAGCAGGTGTGTCAATATTTACACACGTGGTGATAATGTGGTTACATTTTGTACATTATTTTCAAAATCGAAGCCTGTATAAAGCATTTCTTGTATATGAAAAAGTTTCGTCATTTTTATTGATACGAAAACTATTAAAGTAGTATGTGTGAATAGCGAGGATATGTCAATTGTCAATTAATCACACATACGCAGTCGCGATCATGTCAAAACAATTTCAATGATAGCACGATACGAAAACGTGTTATCTACGTACGATTAGCATTGAAACTCATGGTTGTTACTTGTCTAATGTGGACCTTCACCTGTATTATCGTTTGACACAAAATAGGTATCCTACAAATCATAGAATTTCCCATGCTTTATCGGGTTGTGAAAATAAACTACCTTGTTCCTGAAAAACACGACTTACTCTTCCTATAAAACAACAATAATCGGTTTAACTTAATGTGTGAAATACCATTATTTTAACAGTTTTTATGCCTGCAAGTTTATTTGTTATCTAATGTACATATTCATTAAAATTAATCTAATTTAGAATTTCTTAGAGAAATTGTAATCCACTTACAGTTGCTTTACAAAACTTTTTATTTTATTTCAGAACAAAAGCACTTTGTAAATGGATTATAAGTTTGTATAAATTTGTTAGTATTAGGACCTGTTTGAGAATCGTGAAATAACTTTTATTCACCAAAGAAATACAGCAAATTAATATTCATATTTATTTGGTGGATAAAAAACGATTTTGAAACAGGCGCTAAGTATAATGTTAACGTGTGTTGTGTAGTTGTACGGAGCGACGATGGGAGGCGGCGCGGGAGTCGCCGGCGTGGGGGGCGGGGGCGGCCAGCCACAGATGCCCTCACAGCCTCAGAGAAACTTCAGGAAAGGTAAGATCTTGAATGTTTAATATGCTATCCACTGCTGAATGTAGACCCTCCGACTTACACCACTGGATCGGTCTTCAGCTCCCTGTATTGATATGGCAGCGTCCTAAGCGGCGCGTTATTTGGTGCATCCAAATGCCTCGAATGCCTCGCCCGAACATTCATGTTATGACATGTCTATGCGTTCCGACGTCAAAACTGAGTGCTCGGGCGAGGCTGCGCCTGATGTAAACTCAGACAATTACTTTTGTATGCATTGATTTGACGTTTACTCAACAAACGAAGTTGTCGCGTAATCTCGCACTAGTGGCTCTAGTTTCTGCTAGCCTTTTTCACTCAGTCTAGCAGCAGGGTCTCCACTCGAGAACTTGTCTACCTTTTTTCGCAGTTTTCGGGTAATCGGATTGTCTTATTCATTTGCATTCCACAATGTGTCATAGCTAGTAACTTATTAATCTACCTGTATTGCAATGGAATCTCTTAAAAATAAGTAGGTACCTATTGTATTCAATTACAAAAATATATACATATTTGGAGTACTCTGGAAGAAACCTCGGTCTGCGGTCCCGCTCACCGCTAGACTGAAACTTATTTTAGCCTCGAACTGGAAACCGCGTGTATTATGTGTGTTAATGTGTAATGTCGTGTGTCGCAGTGGGCGTGGGGTCAGGAGTGCAGGTGGCGGCGGCGACGGGGCAGCCGCTGCTGGCGCCGGCGCCGATGCAGCAGTTCATGCCGTACCCGCACCCGCACCCCGGCCCGCATCACGCACAGCAGCTGCAGTACCCGCACATGGTGAGTTCACACACACACACACACATACACACACACACACACACACACACACACACACACACACACACACACACACAGAGAGAGAGAACGAATAAACATTTTATTGGATATTATTGGACAGAGTGGTGACAACATTTCGACATAAATTAAAACACGTTCCCTACTAGTCTACCAAATTTCGTATTATTTTCTTTAGATCCTCTCCATCCAAAGGTTGCCTGGTAGAGATCACAGTTAGTCATTAGGCCGACCATTTTCCAATTTCTGTGTAAAATTTGTATATTTTTATAACGGTTTGTTATTTTTCTTCTAATGGTGAAATAATAAATGATTATCTATACATCGAATACTTTAATATTTTCAAATTAAGTTCACATAACTAAATCAAATAGGGGCACAAAATCGATAGTTTAAAGTTTCCACGATCGCTTAACTGCCATTGATCTAACCGCAGATCAAAAACTAAATAACTTGTTTATGTCCAGGTCCGAATGTACCCCGGCGGCGGTATGGGCGGTATGGGCGGCATGGGCGGCATGGGAGGCATGGGCGGCGTGGGCGTGGGGTCCGGCGTTGGCGGCGACGTGTCGGGCGTGGGGCAGGGCGTGGGCGTGGGCTACGCGCCGCAGCCCGCGCCCTCCCCCGCCGCCGGCTCGCCCGCGCTCTACCCGCCGCCCTCGCCCGCGCACACGCCGCACCCGCACCAGCACCCGCACCCGCACCCACACCACCACTACCAGCAGCCGCCATTCCCGGTAAACTAACATATACACACACACTATTCAACTCACATGACACCTTTATTAAGTACTATATTGTTGTGGTGGTGTATGGCCACTCAAGCCTCTGACTACCCTCGAATGGGGATTAAAGTCGTGACGTTACATTTATTTATATTGTAAACCAATCTAAAATCACATAAAAACGGGTCTAATTAAGAACCTCCTCTTTTTTAATCGGTTAAAAACACAAGAATAGCACAGAGAACTGTGCATGAACACAGTGATCAAGAATAAATAGTGTAGGCAATTAAAACCTAGAATTAGTGTAGGATTTAATCGCTCTATAGAGCCGAATAGTTACTAAAATATATAAATACCGCCTCCAATCCAGAGCGGCAGCTCCCCCTCTGGATCTTGACTGCCACCCCATAATAGATGTGGACTACTGGATTAGTATCGAATTAGGGGAGGGGGGTAGCGTTTTCTCTATTTATCTTTATTTTCATACAAAAAAAACCGGCCCAGTGCGTATCGGACTCGCACATAAAGAGTTCCGTACCACCGTAGAATAAAAACGTCAAAAATATCAATTTCCTGTATGGGAGCCTCTTTATTTTTAACATTTATTTTATTTTTAGTATTTGTTGTTGTAGCGGCAACAGAAATACACATTCTGTGAAAATGTCAACTCTACCTATTAGGGTTCGTGAGATACAGCCCGCTGACAGCTGGACAGACGGACAGCGTAGGCTTAGTAATAGGGTCCTAATACCCTTTGGATACGGAACCCTAAAAACAAGTCTCGTTCGGACCTTAGTACGGCAATTATTATAGTTATTTAAAATAGGTTTGGTGTTAACATACAGTTTCATGTTAACTGTGTATATTCTTGCACAGAATTACCATTCCTACGCTGTGGGTGCCTACTACGAGCAAATGTAAGCCGACTTTATTACGACGACAATACTGCATTAAAAATACATAAAAATGTAGTATTTGTCTATCTATTTATAAAGATGCTAAAATCTTTACGATTGTAATGTACAATAAGCCTGTCTAAAACAGCAGGGCTAGCACGCGCGACAAGACAAGACTTTTGTCACGCATTCCGTCGCACCGAGTCGCTCTCTCTCTTACTAAATGCGTAGGAGAGAATGAGACACAATCGATTTATCTCGCGTTTTGTCTTGTCACAGCCGGCTGTGCTACCAGTGTTGGGAAGATAATAAATAAGACAGGGTTCACATTACATCGCTAAGATTTTAATCAATATTTTGACGTTAAATTAGTGTGCCTGACTGAAAGGCGTTGGGCAGAATTTGTTCGTCACTTTACGTGTTAATTTTATCATGACTGCACACTACGAAAATCTTTAAAATAACGAATCTAAACCTAATCTGCACAGATAGTTGGTGGTACTATTAGAGGCTTTGCACACGGAGCAACTTTAGTTGCCGAAACTATCAACTTTTTAATAGTTTTTTGGCAGTTGCAGCAAACAATTGGTAGTCGCAGCAACAGTTGCCGCAATTGTTTTATATGAAAACAGCTAGTTGCGAGTTGCCAGTTGCCGCAAAAGTTGCATATGTGCATAGCCCCTTAGCCATCTTCTTATTGACTGAACAGCTTCCCATGGAGCTGCCTCGCAAAGCTCAATCAGTATGTGCTTCGCTGCCTTTCCGCAGCTCTCGTGTGTCAGTTCCGGCTATTACGGTCGTTAAGCCATATTGGAAGCCTTCGCGCAGCCTATAAACTCGACACCATTGTTAGCGCATACGAACGAAATTAAATGTCAACCAACTACTTTATTGCATAATCATAAAGTATCTCACGCGATGGCTGTGAAACAGTTTGCGTAATAACAATAAAATTTGCAGAAACACAGACATTTATCCTGTTACCCCCAAATTTATAGAAATTTTAATCCATTTGCAATGACTTTACAGCGATTCTCTAATAAAAGTGTTTTGTTGAGCCGTTGTAGATCGATTATAACTTTCTATAAAATGAGTATCACAATTTTGAACTGTACTGCTCGTAAGACGTCATAAGTGGGTAGTTTTAGCATACTTAAAACAATAGCAATTAGACCATTTAGGGTCCCACTCCTGGGCACAGACCTCTCCTTTATGCGAGGGGATTCAGGCTATGGTCTGAACCTTATTTGGCGTGGATTATGATCCACCACGCTGACCCAGTGCGGGTTGGTGAATTACACTGTATTTCGAAAATGTGTTACATTTTCTAAGACATGCATGTTTCCTCACGATGTTTTCCTTCAACATAAGTAAGCGAATATCTTAGTATTAATTTTGAAAAGTTCTTTCATAATGTGGGAAAACAAAAATGTACTAAATTCGATATTAGTCCGTTACTCTGTTGTTGATATGCTTATAAGTTAGTATAAGGGTCGTCACGTGTGCGTGTGTGCAGGTGATATGCCCGCTGATGGGGCCAGGAGGGTCCGCGGGTCACCACCACCACCACCACCACCTCGCCTACCTCAACCACGCGCCGCCCACCGCCTCGCCGCCGCAGCCACACCCACACTCACTACAGGTACACTCACCCTTATTTTAGACCAGAAAGGCTCTTGGATATCTGCCATTGTAGAGAGACAAGCGGGATATGTCGGACTCCTTGCGGCCTACCGACTAAAGTACTATTCACATTGAAAGTCAACGCAGCGTAGAGCAGCAGCGCGCATGTACATACAATGCGGTATAGAAAATTGAAGTGTCTTCACGTGTGTTGTAACACACTTCGGCCCTTATCCTATTGGGACACCATGTGGGCGCCACCGATTGCGCCACCGTGGTGTCACGGGCTTCCAAGCGAGAAGCACTAGAGCAAACACCAGGGTCGTCAGTTTCAAAATGGAAAACGTGCGAACGACATCGACGACGCACGAGCAATGTTGATTCGTGCGGGAGCGGCGTCCCTGGTAGCGCTACTGGTGGTCGTGTGAGTGAGACGCCAAATTGCTTTATACATATTAGTGTTTTCGCCACCAGCGAATGATTCGGTTGCAGCCACCGAATTGGTTGCGCAACCAAGCGGACTCCAGGTGAGGTATGCTCCATACAGCTGTATGCATTTTGTTGGTGGTGCGAGTGGTTGCGCCACCACTGGTGTCCTAGTGAGCTATAGCTCTTCAAGTGTGTTACAAACACGTTACAAATTTCTAATAATGTAATTATTTCCGTCGTCTTCGTGCTGTACCTCATTATACTTACTTCCTATAATCCCTTCATCATAAGTCTCCTTCTTATAATCTTTATTGAAATGTGTATTAGTTAGAATATTCCTCAACTCGTCATAGGTTCCCACATCTGCTCGATACTTATCGATAGCTAATCTATCGATATGATTTACGCCTGTTTCAGTTCGCGGTATGGCCGATGGACCATGCCGATCGAGCTGCAGGCCTAGCACGCCCGGCTGCGACAAGACAAAATGTGAGATCATAACTTAACGAAAGCCGGAAACACATTACTGTGTCGTGACGCGCCAGAAGAGGTATCGGATACGTATGTTTTGTAGAATGCGTGCCAGCGACAACATAATCCGAGATTGACACCTGATGACAAGCGAGCTGTTTGTGACACAATAGAATAGTCGAATAGGACTTACACAGTGTACTGGTACAGTGACACCAACTACTCTGCACCTTTAGACAAGTGCCTGTCGTCTACCAGCGTTTCTACAAATCGCTACGCTTCATGTATGGAAATGACATAAGTCACGTGATCTACTTATCGACTTTTAATGTAATTTCTATACATTTAAGGGTAGCGATTTGTAGAAACGCTTGTAGACGAAACCACTTGTCAAATGGGACTGGTACAGTGACACCAACTTACCTGTGCGGATTAGTGTCACTGCATACATTAAGACGACGTTATATTAGCGGCACGTTATGGCGGCACTCTTGACATGTAGAGGGGGGAATAGGATGAACCTTATTGCAACGGAATAAGATTCATTTTAGCATTCATTTTTTGACATTCCAAAATTTTAAAACTGACATTCTTATTCCGTTATAATAAGGTTCATTTTCTCCACCCTCTAAATGTCAAAAGTGCCACCATAACGTGCCGCTAATATATAGTCTACAGGTTTACCACATGCATTGCGAAACCAATGGTCGCTCAAGTCGTCTTTGTGAATTATTCATTATAAATCGAAAGTTCTTGGTGGAACGCCAAGAGTTTACGATTTAGAATAAAGAATTACCGAAGATAATATAATAGACCAGTGGTTTTCCATTGGCTTTTAGTTAGCAGAATCGGGAGACTGATAGATAAGTTGATGGCACTGTAATGACATTGGCAGGGTCAATCGGCTAGTTGGCAGATATTTTTCAAACTGGTACATTAGGTGTCTATCTCGGGTTATGTTATCACTGATGCATGCACATGTTTGTGTCACGCCTTCATACTAACGGCCCGGCCACGACCTTGTCGCTATCAGCGACAGCTTAGCGCGGGAGTACTAAAATGTTGCATCGCGCGCGTTGCCGCCGAGAGCGGCAGCTCGTGGCGTGATGCAACATTTTAGTACCCCCGCGCTGTCGCTTTCCGCTAAAGAAAAGTCGTGGCCGGCCCGTAAATGTATAATCCGATATTCCTTCCGTCTCGTCACGACACGACACAGTGATGTGTTGCCGGCCTTATTCTCACCGTTGGATGAATGAGAGGGAGCGCTCGGTGTGTCAGTAGTCTTGTCTTTGCCCGCGTGCTAGCCCTGTAGGCACCTAGAGTAGTATAATGTTGATTTCAATACATTTATTTACCTCTTACTACGTTTTTTTGGCTAAGCACGCGTCTTGCGGGCTTAAGGTCATGGGTTCAAACCCTGGCTCACACCTCTGGATTTTTCGAAATCTATGTGTGAATCATAACTTTAATATGATTATCACTTGTTTACGGTGAAGGAAAACATCGTGAGGAAACCTGCATGTCTTTAGACATGTGCAATCCACCAACCCGCACTGGGCCAGCGTGGTGGATTATGGCCTGAATCCCCCTCGCGTTGAGGGGAGGCCCGTGCCCAGCAGTGGGACGTTAAAAGGGCTACATTATTATTATTTATTATAAGGCATTTTTGCTCTGCAGTTAGATCCCCTATTGTCATTTTTTGAGTAGCGCCGTGAATGCATGTCCTTATTCTTCCATTGATTGCGCTTTCCTGTCATACTTATAGTACGTTTTTTATAGTTGTCCTATTTGGTAAGCAAAAATGGCGTCCAGCGGGGCGATTGCGTAACTTTTTTGTCAATGTTTCAATTGGTTTCGTTCATCCTGTGTCAATTAACATTGACAAAAAGTTACGCAATCGCCCCGCTGGACGCCATCTTTGCTTACCAAATAGGACAAGTATAAAAAAACGTACTATACATACACTCTGCTTAGGTCCACTAATGTATGAGAATGCAATCACCAAAAGTTGGCAGGGTATCGGAGAACCAAGTTGGGTGCTTTCACACATTTGCAGTGGTAATGCATATGTTAGACAAGCGGGACTATTAAAGTGTGACTAGTATGAGATAATCTCTCATTGCTAGTAACTTAAAAATAATAATAATAGATATCGCCAGACTTACACACCAACTGTATGGTCCTAAACTAAGCAACGCTTGTACTATGGGTCCCGTACAATGAACTGGAGGCGATCCCAGTGATACCCAGACCAGTGCAAATTACGAAAAGGCCATTTCCGAAATTTGCCGCTAGCTGGAATCGAACCGCAACCACCCAATGCAGTGAACCGAGCGGTCTACGCTGGAACCACTGCGCCAAGCAGTCAAGCTATGGCTTCGAAAGACACGCCATTATTACATCTACCTCCAAATTTATAGTGATTTTTAGCCAGTTTACAATGGTTATACAAAGCATTTCTAGGAACAAAAGCCAAACGCCAAGCGGTCGTCGAGTGTATATTGTACGTGTGTATTGTCACGTGTGTGTATTGTAAGTGTGTATTGTCACGTGTGTGTATTGTTGTAGCAAGTGCTGATGCCGCCGCAGCACGGGTCGTCGGGCGGGTCAACGACCCCGGGCGTGGGCGGCGGCCACCCGTAACGCGGCGCCGCCCGCCCCCGCCCCGCGCCCGCGCCCGCCCCCGCCCGCGCCCGCACCCGCCCGCCGTGCTAGGCACCCGCCGCCCACACCCCGCCGCTACTGTCACTCCACGCTCACATTATTCATGACATTATGTATACATGCAGAGGTAATGTATACCACCAAATTTATAGAGGCTGTAGCAGGTTTACAATGGTCTCACAAAGGAACAAAAGTGATTTGTAATGCCAGTGCAAGTGGATCATAACTTTCTAAAAATTTGGTGGTAAATGTATAGTGGGTAAGTTCCGTCTAAATATGTATGAGTATTTTTTGTTGTCTATGGGAATGTACGATGAGATTTACGGTTACGAACTCTAAAGGATACGCTTCGTACGGATAGTAATATTGTCGTAAAACTAAGTTGATAATGATACTATTAAGCGTGGGTCACTCGCAAATGAGTTACGTTTTGGCGCAGAATATAAAATGGACATTCTGTGTGTAATAACGTGATGCATTTTTGTTCTCCAGACGAACGCTTGATGGACTGACGGCCATATTCACAAACAGTACTTGTTTAGAAATAAGGAAACCAATGCTATAGTAAGTACTAAAGTGTGTCATTTCTCAGTGCGCCTATGCGGTCCAGCGCCACGACACATAGTAATGTTTGTGAAAACGCTGCTTCGTGTTCAGCAAAATTGTAAGGCGAATTATGAAATTAGACGACCGCTCAGCGCAGCCGTGCGAGCGTGGGCCGCTCGGTTCACTGCATCGGATGGTTGCGGGTTCGATCCCCACCAGAGGCAAATTTCGGAAACAATTTTTTCGTAATTTGCCACTGAGTGTCACTGGAAGCGCCCCCAGTCCATTGTTCGGTACCCAATGTACCCCATAAGCGTTGCTTAGTTTGGGACCATACAGTTGGTGAGTTAGTCTGGCGATATTTATTTATTATGAATGGATTGGAAGTATTCCCTCCTTAAATTAAAATGACTAAAACGTTTGAACTTATTATTCCAATATGTTTTTGTATATTTCCCATTATTAGATTAAGGTCGGAAAGAGACATAGGATATTCTCACATGCGTGACCGTATGACAAACTCCGTACATTTCCGTCGATATTCTATCAACACTTATACATATTTATCGGATCTATAGTACTAGGTTCTACTTAGCTATCTGTTCAGGCGCACGCGTCTCTACTGCATTCACAGAACTGTCAAAACTTGACATTTCGTTATGATACGCTGGTTCCAATTTTGCACACTTGAACAGATAACTTGGCAGACACAGAGGGCGGTTAATTCTCTGTATTGTATTTAATTCATGTATTAAAAGGGGACTGTGAATGACAAAATAAATACTTAGGTGTCGTAAATTTCGACTTAACTTCCAAAATATAAGGTTCTCGGTCTTAAGCGCACTACACACCAAAGTCGACCCGGCGACACATGTCGGCGGCTTATTTTGAATTGCGGCGGCTACGTTGTGTAAAGCACTAAACTTGCCGACAATAACCCGCCGACAGTCGGCGACTTTGGTTTGTAGCGCGCTTTTAATACACACTTTTATGGTGATGTCTCAATATTATCTATCCATAAAATAGAGATAGCAACATAACTCGGTGCATGTTTCCTCAATACCAATGAATTGTAAAGTGATAAAGAAATAAACAGACTTCTTCAGCATTACAAACTTATTTATTCAAGTGATGGTGTCGCCACTGTCTTTACAAAACGGTCGGATATAATGAAATTATCGTAGTAACAATGCTAGTTCCAGTTTTCGCCACCTGAACAGATAAGTCGGTGGTCATAGTGTTTATTATGTCAGTCACAGTTTGCTTGTAAGTGACGGTTTCGCGGCGCAGCGGCGCCATCGCGTCGTATCTAGTTGTGTACAATGCTAATGCGCGTTTTACACGGGTCGATTTCCGCACGACTAGGAAATGAAGTAAAATCCAGGATTTTGTTCCTAGCCGTGCGACTGAAATCGACCCGTGTAAATCGTGCATAATTTGATGGTGCAATGTTACGTAGCGGTGTTCTCGAGGGTAACTATAGTCCCCACTTTGAGCGACGCGAAGGAAACCTTAAGAGTCAATGAGATAGAGCTTAAAGTAGTCGTATCGCATAGGCTGGATGACGTTGTTTAAGCTCTTATCTCCTTGGTTTAAAAACTTTCGCGTTTCGTTTTCCGTCTACGTCGGTCTGAGGTCCCCAAAAGTCAATTTTAAAAGCTTCCATTGTTAGATTACTTATTTTTAATGAGTAAGTAACTGAGTTGGGCAAAATTTAATTGCAATTAATTAATTGAAAATTGCATGTGGTGTCACAATTAACAATTAATTGTGATTTGTTTGCGGTTGACGAACAAATCAAAATTAATTGTTAATTGTGACACCACATGCAATTTACAATTAATTAATTGCAATTAAACTTTGCCCAACTCTGGTAAGTAAACATATAAGAATATTAAGATAAGAACAAATTTTAGTTGAAACCCCCCCTATAGATATTATCTGATGCCAGACAGGGACAGCTGTACTGATACATGAGTCAGTGGCGATAGGTCATCATATCTTGGTTTGAAAATCCAACTTACTCAAATAAACAAAATTATAACATAAAATAATAATCACAATAATTTAATAACCTAGAGAACTTCTCTTCGAAACATTGCACTATCAAATTTTAAACTTTTTGTATCACTTTGTAAGAATTGGCGTAACAACTTTTGTTATAAAAAAGAAACATTCAATGAATGCATTCTGTCGACGGCATTCCATAAAGCGTAGAAGTTACGCGATAGTCTATGAAAACATGCCCTTAACGTGCACATGCCCCTTTGGCATTCGGCACATCGATTAATAATGTATAATGAATAGTTCGTATAATATTATATTGTGTATAATAAGTAGTTTATAAATTATATATCGATATGGAAAACTTTAGGAAGCTTAAAGCTATCATTGTCGTTATTTTGTCACTTGAAGCTGCGATTGAAAGCAATCCAAATGGTTTGTGATTCGTTAATATATCTATGTTTAAATATATTCTCTTATTATACCACTGTGGCAGAATGAATACAAAAAAAAAACGTTTAATAAAAAAAAAACTTTTCAAATTCTCCGCCAATATTTTACTTTTTAAAAGCTTCTACTCAATGCTAAATACTCAATTTACTCGCTGATGGCAGCAATGCTCAATTTAACTTATAATAATATCCAAATTGAGGGCATTTTCAATGTATAAAGTCGGTACATATTAAATTGGTGGAGATTTTTATTTTATTTTAGTCCAAATGCACTCTTAAAACTCATTATTTCATTAGCAACATTGTATAATATAGGATATAATATTTATTTTTAATTATTATACGGGGGCACAGAATTGCTTCTTTTTGTACGGGGTGGTGCCATCGTAAATTACTATGCGCCGGTGGCGACCCCTGCTTACATTTAAGATTTACGGCTTCAGGGCGGATACCGTAATTTGTATTTTTTTAAGAACAACTTAAAGTAATAACTGTTTGCCTTCTTTTGTACTACGATACGTTCATTGCAATAATTGGTGTTAAAATTGATGATTTTTGAACTATTTTATTATACGTTCGGTGATTTTCGCGTGACTCGCTGTTCGGTATATTATACGTACACCAACGGTTGTCGATCACTGGTTACTGCCTCTTAAATTTAAAATGTATGTATTCAAATTCGTTGAAAATTAATACAAAATACGTCGCGTGAAATTTCCGGATAATATTTTCTGAATTGGCAACACCGAGAATTGAAAAGCAAGCGCGCGCAGTCTGCTTAGCACGGCGGGATAAATGGTGAAAAATAATATTATTATATTTCTATTGTATGAAATACTTGTTTGTTTGTTTGTGTGTAAGGATAGCGCGTCCTGTACGGACGGAGTGTGGTCTGCCCGAGCCGACGTCGGGGGCAGATGTATGTATTATAATTAGATAAACCACTCTCTATATCTTAATGATTGATATCGTGAGGATTTTGATAATGTAGTCTTTTTTTTCACCCAAAATTTAAAGCTTATTTATGGCCGGCCAACCACACTTTATTGTCACGACTACCAAAAACTCGATGCTTTGTCAAAGTCCTCTCGATGTTTCTCGGCCATCTTGTTTTCTTGTTCAGCGCGATCACCGCCGCCGCGAGACCGCGAGACCGCGGCTCGTTCGTTTACGCGTATTTATTTAGGTGTTAGTTTTATTATAGTAATGTGAATATACCCTCCGCGATTTGATAACCAGCTAGGGAAATTGAGGTGTCAATTAAAAGTAACTCTAAAACCTGCAATCACAAGGTCGCAGTTTCACTGTGAAAATATGAAACAAATACCTAGACGTTTCCTGCCATATTATATGTTTACTACCTACTGCTTATATTTTTACTAGATAATATTGTTACTGTTAATATTCCGCGACCTACCCATACCACTACTTTTGGCTGGAGCAAATTTAATTTTAGGTCATAAGCAGCCAACAGCATTAAAAACATATATAATTTTTCCATTTCCGTCACTAATTTTGGTCGCCACTTTACCATGTTTCATATTTCCGTAGTGGACTCTTTATAACTTCACGTACACTACGCGAAGGTCACACTTCGATTCAATTCAACAACTTCCTACAATATGTTAGCAAATTTACTAACTTTACAAAGTGCGCAGGAGTGGAACACAACGGTACCTTGAGGAGCATAATCTGTACTATGATTTTCCTAAGCTGCAACAAACTTTTTCCCTTAGAAACCGGTCTGTATTCCTTAATTTAAGATTGCTAAGGAAAATCATAGTACAGTGCAGATCATGTCGGGAAACAAACCCACCTCGTAAAGTTATAGCCATATCGGGCACAGACACTATTATTATTTCGTGTATAGTATTCTATGGACTTAAGTTTTCACACTTCATAATGTATCAAACTTGCCACAGTTCTACGCAACACATGGTTTTCAAAGTTCTAATTCTCTTCCTATGGTTGCTATCGCGTTTCTGCCCCTGTATTCATTCGTCCGCAACGCGAACGACCAGGTTTTTTATTGCAATGTTTTATTTCAAAATTACATGTGGCAAGTACACAATTAGACATTTATATATCACACAACACAACTCTTTTTAGTTTTATTATGAGGAATTAATATGCAACATTTGTAATAAGAATAATAGAGAAAAATATTTAAGAAAGCCAAGCGTTATTAGACTTACACATTATATGAAAAATATAATAAAATCTCTACACACCTATATTTATGGGATATTCGGTCGTATGAACCAATGCTATGTCGTCTACGACATGCACACAATTCCGCCTGGCTTTCAAATACATATATTTCTTCGCATTTCAAGGAATTATAACAGAAGGCGTGAACAACGCAAGTAGATTTGACAATAAAGATTTAAAAATTGATAGATTATAGTGTAAGAAAGTTAGAACGCGTATATTTACGACAACACTGACCTTCTTCACTAGCGTCAGCACTGTCATACAAATGCGTCAATATTGTACGTTATAAGGCTCACAAGAGTTTTGCACGATTGAAAACAACATTTCCGTTTCAATAGTGATGTAAAATGGTATATCGATAAAAGCCTAAGTTTAAAATAATGTACTGATAAGTTTGATAGCTCAATTGAGGATTGTAATATGCTTGACTGGGATTTATAGGTAGTAATATAAAGTGTGGCATCAAGGGGAGCTTAGTCCATGACCTCCGCGCGGTGCTCCCTGGGTAGCGCCAAATGTGGACGAAGATATTCACATTCTTTTCATATAGGGTCTATTCGAGCTGAACACAGTCAAACCACAAATACGACACTAATGCCGTATTTTATAAAAACATGAGCAAAATTACAGTTTTTTACCATTTCAGTTGTAACAATTTAAGAGTAATGGACGATAATATAAAGAAGTAATTTTGGATTGCTCTCAGTAAGTGTTACAATCGGATATAATAATACCTACATGTACCTACTATATGTTATACTATACCGCGGCAAGTGGTTTGTGTAATTGTGTAGATTTAAAAAACATACTAGAAATAGACAAACATTATTTATATTAACAGATAAACAAGACAGATCGCGTTATAAAAAATTATATATAAAATCTTTAACTAAGTCCATGGAAAATAAATAGTTGTAAATATGTAAATAGGAAAATATACAGAAGGGAAAATGCTAGAGTCCTTTCCCAATAAACGGCTTCTATTCGTGTATAATTTGTGATGTATAAAGAGTTATCGATAATGTTAACATTTCAAAAAATCACAAAAAAAAAGTTTGCGGAAAGGGCCTACTAGACCCGTACCACGTTCATGACCTTAGACATGGTTAATCTAGTTTCCTCGAGAACTTGGTACGGAGTCTCGCGAATACTGTTTTTTTTTTTCACATTACCTTGTTTTAATTTAAATTTTTATCGCGTGCGTGAGTACACCGCGTATATTTGTTGCTAAATGAGAGTATGATAATTAAAATGATGTATGTGCGTGTGTTAACTGTTGTGCGCCATATTTAAATATTATCGATATATTATTTTTGTGCGATGCGCCACGACACTAGTGGCGCGAATTTTTATGTTTTAGCTAGGGATGTCCTCTCCTTTCCTGGTGAAATTTTTACGTGCTTACGAAAGACGTTGAGTTCCTTTGGCCATCGTATTTATATTATACGGTTGTGGTAAATTTTTATATGATTACCTTTGATATCGTAATGAAAATGCAACGATGTTCCCAGAGTTGTAATGTACTATGTTGTATGTTATGAATCGCTTACGCACACTAAAGTAGCATTTAGATTGCAAAATTAATGGACCACAGTCGTCAAAATTCGTTGCGAACGAAATGAACAATCATATTAAGACGAGAGAATTCTCGTCTATATTGGAACACATCAGGATTCACTCCTATGTGCCTTTGAGACTGTCCAATCACGGTTTAGGACATTCGAAATATACTTAAGTCTTGATCTTTTGTAATTGAGATGAGTAGGCGTTGCGTGGACTTCTAAGCAACAAATATTTATGTCTTAAGTGAACTTTAAAGTTCAAACATAAGTAATGACCCTGGCTTACAGGAGTAACAGGGGTGGGAGTGTTGGGCCAAGTCCCAATTTAATAAAAAAAAAAGTAAATTACCTAAACTGATGGCATAACATGTACTTTTCATGAAAACTCATGAAAATGTTACCTGTAAGTCCGTAACATTTTTCTACACTGAAGACATTACATAATAACGACTAAATCGTAAGGTCTCGAATCGAGCAGCTTGTTCAGTTTTTATACCTCGGGAATGGCGCTCTCCATATTATATGTAAATAAACCGACAAGATTGTCGGCGAGTATTCATGTACCCTTGTATGTATAGAGTAAATTCTATTAAATTTGCCTTATTAATGTGTGTGTCGCCCCCTCCCGGGGGTATAGTGTGAAAGATAATGTTACCAACGTGTGAACTTGGCGCTTGAGATTTTAGTGAACCGCTTTTTTGGGTTGGCAACATCGTAATACTCAATTTCTAAACGAATTCGTCATCTGTTGAAGTAAGAAGCTCCTGAATTAACTACATTTAAATCTAGAGAAGCGCTTTACTAATATCTTTCGGGGCCAAGTGTAAATTTTGTAAAGACTGAAGGGAAGGATAATCTAAATGTGGATAAACAAAATAATTGTAAAGAGAAATTGGTTATATAGGAGTGAAAATTTGGAGCTTGAAACTCTTACATTGTATTTTGTAATACGTTTCACAAATGATCAGTAGACCTAACGATCATACTAATTTAATGTTCGTTTCTTATCGTATATCGTGAGGCAACCCTATGAAGTTCTTAAAAATAATTATTCTGCTGGCAAGTATTCTATAATCAAATATCAGTGTTGCCACACAATATCTCATGTGAACCTACTGATCGATGTGATACGATATGCTTTGCAATCCGCTTGGGAGATTATGATTTGTGAAGTGCTTTTATTTGTGAGCCCGGCGAGCGCGACGGGCGCGTCAACTGGTTTGTGCCAAATTGGTGCAGCATCGTTTATCGTTTGTTGATAGACACACAACACCCGTGTCGACGAATATTTTTCAATAAAAAATGTAAAAAAATGTGTTTTGAACACAACAGTTGGTTGTTTTATTAAAGCTCCCCAAGGTAAACTTCCTTTTTATCAAGCACAGCCCTATATTGTAATAATATAAATAAAAGTCGACGTGAATAAGTAATAAATTAAATGTATTAAAGTTCTTGACAATTGGTCCGTAAATAACTTAATAGGTAACACAAATCTTAAATCTAAAGATGTCTATTATAGCTATGTACTGAAAGCTAATAAATAAATTAACCTTATGCTATAATTTACAAAATTAAGGCCCTGTTTCAGAATCTTCTGATAACTTTTATCCGCCAAATAAAAACAGCGTTTAGCCAGATATGCTATGGAAAAACTGTCAAAACGTCATATTTATTTGGTGGATAAGTTATCCGTAGATTCTGAAACAGACTCTAAGACTAAAGTATATAAAAAAGATGTTTAACATGCAAGTAATATTGCAATGACTGCAAAAAAGTACTACTTTTTGGCTCGTCTCAAAACCCTATATTGTGATAATTAAGGACATCACTTTCAGAGTTCATAAGCTGCTATTGGGTGATATGACATGCCCACTATTGTTTACAATCACTGAAAATTCAAATAAAAATGACTTGGTAAATTAAACAGACAATTAATTCAACAGTTACACATTCCTGATATGTCGAGTATGCGTTCTATGAACGCCGTGCATCGCCGACTTCACCTCTTCGAAGAATGAAGTGGAATTATGTATCGTGGTTCCGCCCAGCACTACCCTGACTCCGGGGTACGCTTGATTGATCTGGTGAACGCACTGAGCCTCCTCGTAGGTCGCCCCTCCCACTATAAACACTATGATGTCCTGCGGCCGTCTGTTGTAGCCGCCGTCATCACCCCCGAGTGTGGGGTACAAGTTTTCGCGGAGTTTCCCTTTGATTAAGTCTTCGAGTGTGTCTTTTAGGAGGGGAGTGTGCTGTGTGTAGATGTTTTCTACGCCGTTAAGACCCTGGAATATAAAAATATTACATTGTGTTTATCTGTCAATATGCATCTTGAAAAAGACAGAGCAGAGTTCCCAGTTCTGAATACGGTATTACTGGAAACTGAAGTCACTACGAATGGGCGTCAAGAAAAGCGTCAAACCTTTAATCGCGCCTGCAAATTTCTCTGACCAAATGAACCTTAGCTAACGAATTCAGTTATGAAAAAAAAAATTGCACTCATTTTTACTTTATAATATTTATTTTTTAATCTACGTACCTTGAAGAGCCTCTTAGTAATTTTGACAGCGTCCTGCAGTCCGAACAAGTCGCTCTGCCTGGCGTGCGCCCCGCCGTACTCCAGCACGTGCACGGCGCCCTTCACGAGGTGTTCGGGCGCGCCCCTGCTCTTGAGCGCGTCCACAAGCGCCGGGAGCGCGTTGCTGGCGTGCTTCTCGTACCGGAGCGCGTACAGCGCCACCAACTTAGCGGCATCGTGGTGCCGCACTGACTCATTCGATAGCAGGCTCTTGAGACGCTGCGAACGAGATTATGTATTTCTAGAAATGACAACCGTAAGGGCGGAAACCCACCGCGGCGCACGCTGTGCACGCTACGCACGAAATGACGTAATTGACGTCATGAACCCACGAAGCTAGAGGAAGCAACGTCATTTCGTGCGTAGCGTGCACAGCCTGCACCGCGTCGGGTTTCCGCCATAATAGTCGCAATCCTCCATGTATTTCTATAAGGGGTAGGCACATTTACCCATGAGTTCACTTAATTATAGCAAGAAATGATTCTGTGAGAATCTTGCAACGCGCAGTGTTATTCTTGCAGGGCCTGTCTAGGTCTCGTAACGCAATATATCAAGATATTTTGGGCAATAATCGTAGTAGTAGTATAGTATCGTGATACTCGATGACAGCAGGATAGGTGTTGCCTGCTCACATTGCTTTGTTGTTCTTAGGTTACCTTGAAAAGAGTAACCGTTTAGTGTCTTGCCGGCTTTTTTGCGGAAGCATCATTCCGAACCGGTAGTAGGTTCATTACTTTATAAGTGCTTTATTGGGATACCTACATGAATAAAAAAAATAGCTGCCATACACTAGTCTTCTTTTTCTTATCGTATGGTTAGTGGCCACCCTATTGTCAGATTGTTCAAGCCGCCCGAAGGCCTCTGACAAGGCTTAACGACTGCCTCTATGACAACAACCGGGACCGACTTTTTACGTCCCCCAACACGGAGACGCTTAGCTAAAATGCCACTAAATGGTCACCCATCCCTGACTGACCTGGCCAAGCGTTGCTTAACCTCCGATCGTTTACCGATCAATGATTGCAGTTGGCTATGAACTTCATCTACGTCGTTACGCTCTTCACAGAGGGGTCGTAGTCATCATGTGGAGCTACCATGGGCAGATGTTGCTCGCCTCATGATTACGACTGGCTATATACATGAGTGGTTACCTGGAGATGCTTGGAGTGGTCGCTCTGGCAGGCGATCTCCTGCTCGAGCTCGGAGACCGCGAGCAGCTGGTGCCGCGTCACGCACGCCGACAGCTCGCCCACCACCGTCACGTGCTTGGTCACCGTGCCAGACATTTTCTGAATTCACAACAACTGTATTAGCTTTTCATGGTCATTCATAACTTCGTCCGCGCAGAACACAAAATCGAAGAACTAAATTACAAACTTTCATTCCCTATTTAACGCCCTTAGGGGTGGGATTTCGAAAAACCCTTGCTTAGTGGATACCTACAATTCACAAACATCACACCCTCCAAATTTCATGTCTCTTGGACCAGCGGTTTAGACTGTGCGTTGATATCAGTCAGTCAGGACTTTGAATTTTATATATACTAAGGATAGATGAGCGAGACAAATACTTTTAGTGTAATCATACTTTTTTCTGATATGGCTTCACTTTTCAAAGAAAAAATGCTTAAGCACGGTGTCTTTACCTTGAAGAGTGGGTACTGTTCCACGAAGTTCTTCATGTCCGCGATGCTCTCGACTTTCTGGTGGCTCTTGGCTTTCTTTTGAAACTCGTCCATCAGCGACTTCATCGTCTGACCGATCTCGCCGAAGTTCGAGTACAGATTCTAAGATATACAAAAATACACGGTTTTTTAACTAGCAGAGTATGGAGAGATCCGAAACCGTAGGAGATACAGGGAAACTGTCTTAGGGACCATTAGATCTTTATTTTTTTAAACTATTTTGGTAGTTCAATTTTTGGTCAAGCGTGATGTGCATAAAAATAAATAAAATGATAAATTATATTTTTTTAGAATGCTGATTGACTCTGGGACGACGAATACGAACCCAGATAATTGTTCTATGGCTTTAATTATTTTGGCACCAAACAAAATTTATTGCCGTCCTTCTCACTTTCGAAGAGTATCTTAAGCGGAGTCAGGACAGTAAGGCCGTGATCACTTTAGGCACGAATTTTCATCGTACGTCGACGTATGATCGTCGTCGTATGAATTAAGTGCTCACATTGGATACGTTTTCTTCCGTCAAATAGGTTGCAGAACCGCGCGGTCTCAACCCGAGATGAGCGGTAACGCACGAACGCGTTTCAAATCCCAGCAGGTTCGGATTGATTTCGGACGTCGGAACTATACGTACGTACACGTACGACCAATTCGCACCCAGTGTGCGCACTCCCGTAGTACTCGGAAGGTCGGGATCATTCGTGTTGTTCGTACGTGTATGCACGAGTAAAATTCGGACGAAAACGCATCCAAAGTGAGCGCGGCCTTATAGAGCCGCGCGCCCAAGCAGTAATTTTTGACGTCGGAACGCATAGACATAATGTCATAACTGATGGGCCTTGTGGACGCATCTAATTTTATAGGTACTATACATATAAAGCATGAGCGTGTAGCGTGTACCTTGGCGTAGAACTCGTCCTGCTCGGAGGCGAGCACGACCTCGCGGAAGTCCTTGTGCACGTCGGGCAGGTGCGCCAGGCTCACGCGGTTGTTGTTGATCGTCAGCAGCTCGTGCACCATCGCTTGGTACGTCCACTGCAAGCACATACGGTACCAATAGGACAAGAAGCCACTTCGATTTTCTCCCAAGCTCTAAACACTAATATCAATGAGAGAAAATAGTTTCCGTTCACCCATTAAGGTGGCGGTAAACGTTCAAGGAAACACCAATCCGGTTTCACAAAAAATCCTTCAATCAAAACTTACTTCAAACACGTATTTTGTTGGAAGTGTTTGTGTCAAACACCAGCCGATCACACCAAAAACGATAGGATTTTTTTGTATCAAACTGTTTGACAAACATGTTTCAACATTTACCGGCGCTTTAACGCCAGGCGGTACATGAAAGTGTACCTGACTCAGCAAGGGCGTGACGGGGTCGTCCCTCCTGTCGATGATGAGCAGCTGCGGCGTGGGGATCTCCCCGTTGAAGGGGATGTTGTTGTCGATGAGCACCGCCTCGCGGCGCAGCAGGTCGCGCACGCGCTCGGCGAGGCGCGCGCACGGCTCCGAGGCCGCCTCGTAGCGCACCGCCGCGCGCCGCTTCAGCGACAGCACCAGCGCCACCAGCCCCGCCGCGCAGCGGGACAGGTGCGCCGGGCTCCACATGCGACCTGACGCCGATCATTTTGGAAAAGTGGTCATTTTTGGGCAAGCGATCATTTGGGCTAAGGATCATTTTGGGAAATTAACCATTTGGGAATATGATCATTTTGGGAAACTTGACCAATTTGGTAAAATGGCAAATTTGGGAAATTGTACATTCGGGACACTTTAGGCAAGTAGGGAATGTGATCATTATGGGAAAGATTACGCGCGGAACAGTTTTGTAATATCAAAAACATTGCCAGATCTTTTCAGTCAAGGTCGCGTTTCCGATCCGGCCGTAGAATTTAAGGAAAAAAAAAAGTAAAATGAAGGGTCCCCGTAGGACTAAAAAAAATTTACGCTTTGACTTTGACTTATAAAGCCCAATGAAAGTACTAAGTATGTGTACTATGAAGGAACTATGTCACATCCTGTAGTCCACATAATTGATAAAGTGAGATATCCCTAATGTGCGTTATGAAAAAGGAAGTTGGTAGTATAATTTTATCATTATTTTTACTCCATTACAGCAAGTATTCGTACCATGCAGGCATCCAACAATGTTGAATGAGAAAAGGTGTCTGTCGACGGCGAGGTAGTCGGCGAACACCTCCTGCACCTCCCGCACTGTCTCCTGCTCGTCGCACTCGGCCAGCGTCTTGATGTCTGCCTTTGATATCACATTGCTGAAATCTAAAACATCAACATAAATACAACTGCAATTAATTTTCTATAGAGAATTTAAATTAATATAACCACACTCTATAATCTATGATCACATAAAGCTTGTAATATAGGTACTAACTGTGACGCAAGCCAATGACACCAAGACCAAGGTAAATTATGAAAAGGCCACTTCTAATATCTTCCCTGATGGAGATCAAACACTGCAACACTAGAACTACAAGGCTATGGGTTCCGAACTAGTGATGTGCCTAGTCGGCCTGACTTGGCACATATCTATTCCCAATCAAATGTGTGCAGGTTCCTAAACAACATAGCTTTTCCCCAGTACTCATTGTGGACAAAATTCTGGTGTCATCATTGGACACCATTTTCAATTCATTTCTCATTCATTCATTCATTTTTCATTTTCATTTTCATTTTTGTTAGGCGAGATAGGAACGCGTTGCTGAACGAACAGATTAGTTACAACAACTCCCCTTTGCTTAATTTATTTTCATTTCAACAAATAAGTCGCTCAATTGATTCTGCGAGTGGCGAGGGGAGTGGGGACGCTGGTCGCTTTCACTTATAAGGCTGGCTGGCTTTCACACGGTGCTACGGAAACACGTATCGAATTTATTTTAGATTCGCTTTGTCTGCGGAGAATTGCTAATTGTTAGGGTCCATGACTCATGACAGACATACTCTCGACTGACAGGGAGTTAGGTCTTGTTTGCCTCTTCTAATTATCAATCAATTCATTTGGTTTATAATTTTTTCAGGTCGACAATTCCGAGGGTGAGTTGTGGGTCCCACTCTAAAAAATTGTTTACCATTTTCAATCCTGGCTTAACAGTTGTAAGGGTATGTGGCAGGCCTAGTCCAACAGAACAAAAAAGGGACAAAAGAAATATAATCCTCACATATAAAATACACTCCATATTTGGGGTATCTCAGCTCCCGGGAGAGTAGAGAAATATTTTCTGAAGTGGGGCGGAGGAACACGATGCACTTCATGTGCTTCATGTTGTCCCACTTGGAGTGGCTGTCGATCCTCTCAAACAGGTACACTTCCTTCTGCAGGATCTCCGACTGACTGAACACCATGCTCACTATGCTCGTCTGGAAAAAGGAATTAGATATAGTGGGGGATGGAAGCATGGTCATATGTAATAATGGATGGGGGTAAATAAATGGTCTGGTAACCCCCCTCCTAACCTATGCAATAATGACACACAATATATACAGAATATTAGCATCCCTGTAGCTTTATAAGTAAGCGAGAGGGATTGATTGCATTTAGAGCTCCGACTTTTAGTGGCATAATGATATTTAATTGGTTTAGAACCCCCCATTGGTTTGTGAAAGCTCTAGTTACATTTGGGGGTATACCTTAGGCCTAAGTAATAATGCTCACATACCTATATATCGTTGTACCTAAGCTGTGCCTGTACATTGAAGACATTTGAATGTCTCTAAATTTAGGAGTTCTTTACGTTGCTATTATAAACAATGACATCTATAACGCAGCTAAGCAATTGTATGCTAGGGTTCATCACATCAATTTTAGATCTGTCTGTACAGTATTAACCGCTCCAGCCTCGATGATGCCTTATATGTATGCCCCTAGGCAACGCTGAGGACGGACCTATTAAGATAAATACAGGTAGCCAGGCAATTTGCTGGCTTCGCTCAGAGCAAGCAGCATTACAAAAACAGCGCGCAAGAACTACCACCACAGTATTTGATGATATTCAGTCAGCATTATATATCTTAGAGCAACAGGCCCTAACCACCATGGACAGGATAGTGGTACACAGAAGATAGTGTAAAAAGCTAGAAATATATAGCGCCGAGGGCGTAACCTTACTGTTTCCTTATCCATCAAGATAACTTTCATTCCAGGCCCACTCTCCTCAGTCATCTTGGTTATATACAATTTTACAGCCTGTATCACGTTCATTTTGAGTTAACGAGGGAACTGGTAAAGGAAAATTTATTATTATTTGGAAATTGTAATTGTTGTTTTCATGCAATTTTCGTAAACATATAATATAATGTCAATGTCAGAGTCAGACAGATCTCTGACTCTGACTGACTGTCAATGTCAGTAGTGTCAGTGAGAGTTAACGTTTCGTTTCACACAAGTGGTACATCTCTCTCGTTTTCATTCACATTCAAATTGTCCAATCTCAAATAATTTAAATTTGAGATTGATAAAATAGGCTATAAGCGAAAGGATCAATGAAGGCATAAAATAATTATTAACTTGATCGCGGTAAATGATCTGTCAATAAACAAGCAGAATTCTGATGACGTGTTTACCTTACCTTGAAAGATAATGACGTGACAGCTGACAGACAGATGTTACATCACTAGCAGTTATCTTCGAAAGGTCGGCAGGGTCAGGCGAAGTTGTGTGCCGTTGTAACTAATAAAATCTGTGTTTTTCCTCTCAATAAAGCACGTGAACATGTTCTCGCGAGCTCTGAACCCCGTCGCCTGTGTGGCTCTCCAGAATGGAGCCAAGAATTTCTCTACCACCTCGCAGGTATGTCACGAAGGAGGATTTTTCCAATGACCTTCGCTTTTGCTGAAAATTTGCGTTAGTTAGCAATTTTTTCTGCAGAGGAACTTCAAAGTGGTGGTGGCTGGTGCCGCCGGCGGTATCGGCCAGCCGCTGTCGCTGCTGCTGAAGCAGAACCCCCTGGTGTCTCACCTGGCTCTGTATGATCTCGCGCCGGTGACTCCTGGCGTTGCCGCTGACTTGTCGCATATGGACACACCCGCTAAGGTCACTGGACACAAAGGTCCCGAGCAACTCGCCGACGCCATCAAATGTGAGTCCATATTTTTTAATAGTAGGTCCATCGTCACCTCTCCTGGGCAAAGGCCTCCCCTTTACATCTCCACAAATGTCTGTTGGGCCATAGTAACCATTAAAAAGTTAAAACAAAAAAGTATTTGCTCTATTACATAACATAACCTAAAATTTTTCAAGTTCATTGATATTTGGGTTGCCACTAAATTTAGATGTTCAAGGCTGTCTACTGTGTGAAGTTCCTTATTGTGGAACTGGTATTTTGGCCTGTTTATGCCAACCTTGGCATTTAAAGTGGTGTTTGAATTATTCTAATGTCTGATAATAATATTGTTAGATATGCAATAGATATCTATTGTCTCTTGTTATAATGATAATTGTAGCTATAACAAGAATAATTATTTAGTAATACTGAATTGATTATTAAACACTTGACCGGTATTTGAAACTTTATTAATTGAGATAGACTATCTCATTCCAGCTACTCTTCCTTCCCTTTCCACCCATATATTGCCCTCTCACTTGCACACCTGTCATCCCCACAAGTCACTGTCAGGCTTTCGCTTGCCTGCACCATTTCAATTATGAGTTGAAAACACAAAGTAGGATTAAAAGTTAAAGTTTCAAATTGGGTTTTATTTCAGGTAAAACACCGCTATTAAACACTTGACTGTTATTTGAAACTTTATTAATTGAGACTTGTTATCGTCTGGCAGAGTTGGGCAAAATTTAATTGCGATTAATTAATTGCAAATTGCAGTTGCTGTCACAATTAACAATTAATTGTGATTTGTTCGCGATTGACAAACAAATCAAAATTAATTGTTAATTGTGACACCACATGCAATTTGCAATTAATTAATTGCAATTATATTTTGCCCCACCCTGTCGTCTGGTGTGGTTAGAACTGGAAAGAGATAGCCTATCTCAATCAATAAAGTTTCAAATAAGGTAAGTATTTAATACAAGTTTTATTTCAGGTGAAACACCGCTATTAAAATTCTGTTCTAGTATGCCCTAAATCTTCTCCTATGTAATTGATTCCAGGTTTAAACTGTAAATATTATTTCATGTAAACTAGTGATGGGATGTACTTGAGAACATTCTCACCCTCGGAAACTTACTCGTGAGAATTTACGAGAATTTATCTTCTGAAGCATGTTAAACTTGTAATAAACCTCATTAAACATGCAAGTATGGTGGTTTTAATTGTTTTTAAGATTTAAAGTTAGGATAATGTCACCCAAAATACCTATAAGATTCTCAAAAAATCTCACGAGTAAGTTTCCAAGGGTGAGAATGTTCTCGAGAACATCCCATCACTAATGTAAACCCATAAACTTACCCCGTTATTCATAGAGATTTTGCCCAGTTTGCAATGGTTATGAAAGGCATTTTTTGGAACAAATGTGATTTGTAACTCCACTGCAGGTCGATTATAACTTTCTATGAATAAGGGGGTGAGACTTAAAAGTATTTTTCAATAGGACTTTAACTTCACTTTAAAAAATAATGGCTAGTATTCGGCGAGCTTCCTGGCCGAATAGCCGAATATTCGGCAAAAGTATTCGGCCGGTGTGTGGAAGGAAGGGAAGGAAGAAGTGTTTATTCAGAACGTCTTTTCTCTGAACCTGGGATGGTCTACGAGAAAAAAGGAGTAAACTATGCACTTCGCGAAAATGCAGAAAAATCTGTATTTCTGCACCATAATCTATCGCTTCTAAATTTTTATTAGGATAATTCAAATGCATAGATGCATAGAATATACATTTATTTCATTGCTTTTTTTTGTTAAATTTCGTAATGAAGAAGTTGTTTATAAACCCATGACTACTTTCATGATTATAAGAGATATGTTTTTTAAATTTTAACCTACGTTATCCCACTGCTGGGCAAAGGTCTCTCCCAATACGCTACTTCGTAAGGAGTTGAAATTTGGAGGGTGTGTTTATCTTGATAGGCAGAGGTGTACTAAGAACGGATTTTTTGAAATTCAACGCCTAAGGGCGTTAAATAGGGTATGAAAGTTTGTATGGAGGTTCGCCATGTTTGAAGTGAAGGTTGAAGATTGTAAAAGGATGAAAGTGGTGTCAATTGTTAGCTAATATAATTATTAAACTATCACTGAAAATTCTACAGATTCTTAAAATCTGAGAGCCGAGTTATAAGTTTCATTTTAACTTAAGTAAAAGTGAGGTTATGTATAAAAACCGTTGTAAACCGCTGATTTGTATGTGTGAAAGGTCCGATTTAAGCGTAAGCAATAACAAACGATGCGTTTTTTCACATTTCGATGTAAATAGAACAAATAAGGTTCAAATTCATGGAACAGTGACATTTTCAGCCGTCAGTGTACTGCGTCTAATTAAAAATCAAGACTTAGTAGTAGTAGATAGTCAAACAGTCATCAATTATACCTACACCACCAAGCCAACTAGGCACTCGGTTATAAATATCAAATGATAATAAGTCAATCATTCCGCGGTCCATTCACAACGTAGTGAGCCTGGGCCTAGGAACTCCTGTGGCAGTAGCTCCCAATACGTGGTCGAAGGACCGCGGAATCATTGACTTATTATCATTTGATATTTATACCCGAGTGTCTAGTTGGCTTGGTGGAGTAGCATGAATGTATGTGTATGTAACAACCGCAGGCGCGGACGTGGTGGTGATCCCGGCGGGAGTGCCCCGCAAGCCGGGCATGACTCGCGACGACCTGTTCAACACGAACGCGTCCATCGTGCGCGACCTCGCCGCGTGCATCGCTCAGAACTCGCCCAAGGCCATCATCGCGATCATCACCAACCCCGTCAACTCCATGGTGCCCATCGCCTCGGAGGTGCTTAAGAAGGTATGTATTTTAAGGTACCTTTTTTATGTTACTAGGCCCACCACACTCTCCCACCACTGTGACTCCTGTAAGCCAAGAACGACAATGGTGTCCAACGATGACGTCAAGGTTTGACCCTCGACAAACCCGGGGAGACCTATGTATGCCTTTGATATATTAGGCTGAAATACTAAGGCGTCGTCCTAATAGGCTAACGGTCGTACGATCAAACGATGCGATTTCGTCCTGCAATGTAAATTAGGTCCTGTGCTCGCGCGATGACTTGCATGTTCAATTATGATTTAGGACACTTAAGAAATTTATGGGTTTAATCTGGTCTTGCGACGAGACAAAATAATTACACAAGACAAGACACGAGAGACACACGAGACAACACAATTGTCTTATCGCTTCTCGTTGGCCGTGGTATATTAGAAATATTATATTTAACTGATTCAGAATAAATTACTTATACATAAATTTAACATGGAAAATATTATTAAATATTTATTGTAACTTGTATTAAAGTATTTTTAAACAACCATTGCTTATCAAGGAATTACGCGTTTTATTTATGTAAAAGAAACAATGCTTGCAATATACAGATAACAGTCCACAAGCAGACTGATAAACAACATACGTATTGTGATTGATAACATGACATCTATCATAAAAATATAAAATGTTATATTTTATGGACATGATGTTATTCCACTTACAAACTATTAACAAATATTTAGAGCTGCATTAAGCCAGTGTGGTGTACTATCGCCCTAATTGCCCATGCATTAAAGTGAATGCGTCGGGTCATCTCGGGATTTTTTTGCCCGCTTTTAATATTTTACGTAAAATATTAAATCTTTGGTACGATGATACGTACAACACCGTTTTATGTTTATAACCGGACAAGATTGTCTTTATAACAACTGGATTTGTTTTTGATAGTATTTTTTTTTTTTTTGACCACCGCTTGGCGCCGTGGTAACTGGGATCGCCCCCAGTCCATTGTACGGTACCCATAGTACAAGCATTGCTTAGTTTGGAACCATGGGGACCATACAGTTGATTGTTTGGTTGGTTTGTCTAGCCCACTCCACCAAACCAAATAGGAACCTGTCAAATGTGACGTCACCCGCACAACAAGGCAGTGGCGGTATGCGGGCGGGGAAGCCGCATTCCATCCGAGCGCCTAGTTGGCTTGGTGGTATAGTATTTGTTGATTGGTCCAGGCGGGCGTGTACGACCCGGCGCGCGTTCTCGGCGTGACGACCCTGGATGTGGTGCGCGCGGCGACTTTCATCGGCGAGATCAACGGCGTGGACCCGCGCAGCGTGACCATCCCCGTCATCGGCGGCCACTCGGGCATCACCATCATCCCCTTGCTCAGCCAGAGCCAGCCCGCCGTCAAGCTCACCGACCAGGCCAAGATCAAGGCCCTCACTGGCAGGATACAGGAGGCCGGCACTGAGGTACATTACACAAAATATCCCACTTAATATTATAAATGTGCAAGTTTAGATGGAAGGATGGATGGATGGATGGATGTTTGTTACTCAATCACGCCAGAACGGCTGAACGGATCTGGATGAAATTTGGCACAGAGATAGATTATAGTCTGGAATAGCACATAGGCTATAAGTCGCGGTAAAGTCTCGGGCAGAAGCTAGTGCTTTTATAAAACGAACGTCTCCTGTTATGGCAGCTATAAAATAGTAGTTGTCATTGTAATGAGCGTCGAGACCTGGCACATTGACCTTATTAACGTCACTTCTTAATTTAGACGGATTATATTGATAGTCGTTCGTTTCATACACCGCAAATCGTAAATTACTATGGGAGATACTACTTTTCTAATTTTTATATGTATATTCCGTACGCGTCTCTATACAAATTCAATCTGGCATCTTTGTAAACAAACGTCACGACTACGTATGAACGCTTGGTTAGTCAACATTTTCAAGGGTTTGATCAGACACGCGTTTAAAACGAGTTTAACTTTTTATAATCACACCGCTAGTGTTTTATACAGTCAAGTTAGTGAGTTTCCGTTGAAGAGAGTGGGTGCTGTGTATGGTCATACACTTATGCCACTTATGGTCATACAGAACACAACACAAGGATTTTAATGGTCATTTAATCGTGTTGTCTTCTGAGTTCTGACAAATTCGTCTAATTGTGTATGGTGTAACAGGTGGTGAAGGCCAAGGCGGGCGGCGGCTCGGCCACGCTGTCCATGGCGTACGCGGGCGCGCGGCTCACCGGCTCCGTGCTCAAGGCACTCAATGTAAGATCCTTTATCCATTATCATCGTCATCATCATCATCAGCCTATGGTTGTCCACTACTGGATATGACGAACGCTTGGCGCAGTGGTTCAACTTCAAGCGTAGGCCACTCCGCTCACTGCGTCGGGTGGTTGCGTGTTCGATTCCCGCCAGAGGCAATTTCGGTAACGGCCTTTTCGTAGTTTGCCCTGGGCCCTAAGTCGCTTAGACATGGAACTGCCATTGAGCTGCTATAGTGATCGACCCCCTGATTGGTCGGTTGATTCTGACCGACCAATGAGCTAGTCGGTCTGCTGGCCCTTATGGTCTAAGATACACTGAAGAGCGACCTTCACCCATCGACTTACCGTATCAACCCTAGATTTTATCAAATAAAATATGTGTCTGAACACAGATATACCAATAGGGTTGCCATAAAGAATATGCTCAAGGATAAAAAAAGCTAAAAGCATGCACGGATTCGTCGCGCGCAGCTGTTGTACTGCGTCCTCTATCGCATCAAGTAGAACGCGGATGCGCAATGCTTCTCTGTCATACATTTTTGCTAGCTCCAATTTTTTAAATTCATAGCCCGGCTACCGTTATTCTTGACTGGATTTTCGCAAGCAACACTATACACTGTATTCGCAATAAAATTGCCTTCATTTTGATATCATTTTCATTTGGCAAGCAAGTCTGAAAATTGTAAAAAAATAAGAATAAGAATACATTTATTTTAAAACATCAGTTACATGTTTTTATAATTTCAATTAATCATAGCCATGAGCATATTTTTTACGGCAACCCTATTGGTATATGTTCAGAAACATATTTTATTTGATAAAATCTAGGGTCGATCTAAGTCTATGGGTGAAGGTCGTCCTTAAGCGTATCTCGTACTATAATAGGGCCCAGGTCTACGTGTAACTGGAATCGCCCCCAGTCCATTGCACGGTACCCATAGTACAAGCATTGCTTAGTTTAGGACCATACAGTTGGTGCGTAAGTCTATATTTATTTATTGTATTCTGTTCCCAGGGCGAGGCCAACGTGGTCGAGTGCGCGTACATCAAGTCGGACCTGACCGAGGCCTCGTACTTCGCGAACCCCGTGCTGCTCGGCAAGAACGGCGTCGCCAAGAACCTGGGCTACGGCAACCTCAACCAGTACGAACAGGAGTTGCTCAAGGCAGCCATCCCGGAACTGCTCAAGAACATCCAGACCGGCGAGGCTTTCGTCAAAAAGTAAATGAATTTTATGTTCATAGACCTCGTACCCTGTAAACGCCTAAGGATGATGACGATCAATTAAGATAACTCATGTGCTAAGTCTTCGTTGATATTTCTTTTTAAAAAATATGAGATATTTTTAAAAAGATATTAAGTAGTAAAATGAGGACGTACTTTTTTACGAAAAAATTAAACGTCCGTGTTTTTGTCAATTTTAAAGTTGTTTTGGAAATTATTACACTGTTTGTGATCGTAAGATAAACTTTATGTAATTATGCAAGAAGAAAGTCGGCATCCAAATCACAATACTGCTCGTTACATTAGTGAGCCTGGATTTATAAGATCTATTTTCCTAATGTGCTATCTGATAGCGTTCGCCATCTAGGCGTCTACGGGGTATCGGGTCGATGGTAATGTAGGAAAGGCCGGGCTGTAGATCGATGTATGTAGTTGTATCAACTTGTATGGTCTCGAGTTGCAGTGGGGTTAATCCCATTGTACGTAAAAATATCTGTATGAGTATTTTAAAAACGTAAGATTATGCTATTTTATTTAAATAGTTAATTTTGTTATAAAATATTTAAGTGTATTGTAACTGTTGGCAAGCCTGGCCTGTTATTGTAATATTTATTATTTATATAGTAAATGTTAAACATCCGAATATTTATTGAATTTGTTTTTATATACTTAGACAATTTTTTACAACAAACTTAAATATCCGAGATTTCATTGTAAGGTGTAATTACCAATAAGTCAGTAAATAAAATAGTTGTTAATGAAGCTACCTGTGAACCAAAGTCGCGAAGTACGGGATCGTGTAAATAATTGTGATATGTTTGTGCGAATGTATCGTTGATGAAATAAATCAATGCCACAAATAACGTATGTCTATGAATCCCCGACAATCATACCTATATTCCTTTCCATAAGGGTCAGTTCATACTGGGGCGCCGAAGCGCATCGAAGCGAAAGAAATGAACTATTTGAACCACATATTTTACGTAGACCGCTTAGCGACTAGTGAAGGTATAATATAAACCCCTAGTATAGCTACTCCTAAACGGACCAGAATGTGCTTAAAGTGGCGACAAAACGAAAATTGTTTGACGTCTTTGTCGTCGTCGAATCTAAACGTCAAACAATTTGCGTTCTTAAGAAATGTCGGAATCAATGAGAAACGTAGTAGTAAATACGCGAATTTCGTCCGAAATTTCGTTTTCGTTTGTAAAAGAGTAGGCCCTCAGGGCTGGGAAAAATACATGCGTTGCTTGAATTAAAATACAAATTACAAAATACTATCTCGCAAGTATTTAAAATATGAAATACAAAATACTTTTCAGTCGTGTATTTGAAATATAAAATACAGTATTTTAACTACGTATTTGTATTTAAATTACAAAATACAGTTAGGTGTTAAAATGAAAATGACAATTGACAAGATACTGACAATTTGACGAACAGTACAGGTGCAGCGTTGCCAACTTTAAAGATTGACATATTTAGCGGTGCTATTTTGCTTACGAAAGCCATCAAGCGCTATTTACTGCAGAATGCACCCATTGTGTGTTTTGTTTTGAAGCCATAACTATTTGATATACTAACTACAAAATACCTCAGCGTCAGGTATTTGAAATACTAATTACAAATTATATTTTTAAGAAGTAATTAAAATACAAAATACGTATTTGTATTTCAATTACGTATTTTAATTACAAGTAATTCAAATACTGCCCAGCCCTGAATGTAAGTGACGAGGGACTCGGCCCGTCACCGACGCCGCAGTCCGCGGGCGAGCTGCCACCGCCTCCACTGCATCCGGCCCACTCCTGGACTGATGAAGACTTCGAGTAAACAATTTATTATTCAATAAGTATTTACCATTCACGCTAAACATTATTGTAGGATAACTCACGTACTCATAATATGGCACACTACCGCCGCTCTATATAGATTAATAACTGTTTACTCAAAAAAGTTTATAATGTTGTCATTATTTCACAAACCTTCTTCGAGCAAAATCGGATTTGTCGTACTGCAAGAGCTACTAGACATACAATGTATTATTACCCGGCTTTATCGTCATTATATTTGTTATTTGACCGTTGCCGTGGAAACGTAACAAACAGGTATGTTTATGGTTCGTAAAAAAACTGATTGAAGGTTAAAAACGAGTTGGTCGTGCCGTTGCCATGGAAACGTAAACAGAGAAAATACACAACTATAGATATAGTTCGTAAAAATATAAATATAATTGTATTAATTGTTATACCCACTTAGCTAGTTTTGTGTAAGCTAATAGTCGCATTTTTGAGTAAAGCACTATACAAGCCTTGGTCTCTAATGAGTGTACTGCTGACCACGCTATACTGGCCTCAAGCTAAGCTTCGCTACGCTCTCGGCCTCCAAGCTTGGTCATCATTAGCAACCCTTGCTGGCCGCGCTATAAAGGCCTCGACCTTTGGTCTCGGCCTTTATTTTAGCTTGTCCATCAAGTGTCGCAATGCTGACCGCGCTGTGGAGGCCTGGAGCTGCGCTGCGCCGCGCTTTCGGCCTTCAACAACGCGGTCAACAACACACTCATTGGAGACCGCAGCAGTAATGTACTATTACTGTATTAAACCTGTTTGTTGCCATTATGTCTGTGTAAAATTTCCTGAAACTCCTGCTGAAATGTCTTGAGAAGCTTTGGTTTCATAGTTTTCGTATAGAAAGTTACTTTACTACTTCTAAATAAAATAACTACTACATTATATTACTTTACTAATTACTACTAGATACATGAAATAACTACTACTAATTATTTATTGTTACATAACGTACGGACATTTTAAATCTGTTCGCAGTGGATGAATTAATTAGAGGCAAAAATGAGGAATAAAAGATGCGAATACTAGGAGATAACCTCAGAGGAAGTGAGAGAAAACAATTTACGACTGATTAACCTTCCCCTTCAATAGTAGCTGCTAGCCTAGGGGTGAACAGGTTGGGCTAGCAATCGGAAGGTCCCTGGTTCGATCGCCGGTGGGGCATGCACCAATGGATGAATTTTCATCTATGTGCATAATTTACAGTTCGCTGACGGTGAGGGAAAACATCGTGAGGAAACCTACCTATCCCTCGGGATTAGGTAATAGTCAGATCCTGTATACACGGCGACGAGGTTCACCACCTGTCACGTTGGGTTCTGACTATCCGTGGGCTTTGAGTTGGTTAATACCTCCACAATGTGGTGGTGTATGGCCACTCAAGCCTCTGACTACCCCCGAATGAGGATAAAAGTCGTGACGTTACATTTTTTACACACATTTTTCAATAGTAGCTAGTTTAGTAGTAGTAGGTAGAGAAGTTGTTTCGGGACAGGGACGAGAAGAGAGTATGCAACCCAGCCACAATAGCTACCTACTTAGTACCGATCTTCTGTGCAAGTGTGGTACTACCACGGACGAGCCAGCCCGTATAACATTAATTGCAGTCAACTGGTTACAGCTTATTCTTTACAAAGAAAACGTCTATTCGTTTTAAAAATATTTTAATCCTTGAAGAATTTTATTTTTTAACAAAGTTGTAGGTAGATTGTATTTTGTATCACAACTCTGAATAGTCCGAGTTCCCTGTGGCCCGATTCACGTAACCAAAACCGTAACGATGTATCAGCGATATAGTCGTTGATAGCCTTTTCATAATACGAAAAGGCTATCAACGACTACCTATATCGCTGAGACATCGTTACGGTTTTGGTTACGTGAATCGGGCTACTGGTCCATTTTTTTTTAATTTGTATCATGCTAATTTTCCGTGAGTAGCTTCATTTTGATGAGACGCCCAACAATTTCTGTACGAAAAATCTTGATTGTGGTAAGTAAGAGCGGTAGCAGAGATAAAATATGTTGATTTGATGATTCTCAAAGAATTATTACTGTTTTTTTTTTGTTAAATCTGATGATAATTATCTAAATTATTCGAAAAAATATTTGTCATACAAAATGTATGGTTGGTATATTGACAGTTTGTGGTAAATACGCCACGAAAGCAATAGAGTGGACATGTCTTCTGAGATTGCGGATTAAACCAAGCGATAAGGTAATATCCATACAAGCTATCGTGTTTCATTTGACGTCTGCACTGTACGAACTACGTCACGATACTGACGGAATAAACACTGACTGAACGCCGCCTGCGTCGATGGAATGACATCCATCATTATTTACCATACTGACGGACCACAGTATATACTTTACGTCTAGCCTTCGCCTAAGTTTACGGACCGGTTTCCGTATACGACACTACCCAAATAAATAATAAATATTGCCGTCCCAACTGCATGGTCCCAAACTAAATAACGCCTGTATGGCGGCGTCTTCATCAGGCGCATGCCTCGCGCGAACACTCACTTTTGACGTCGGAACGCATAGACGTAATGTCATAATATGAGTGTTCGTGCGAGGCATGCGCGCCATATGGACACATCTTATTATTACAACAACGCTACTCTACTGCACAATGCGCTGTGGCTACTGTACAATGGACTGGAGGCGATCCCAGTCACACACTCTGAACAGGGGCACATTACGAAAATGCTGTTTCTGAAGTTTTCCTCTGGCGGTAATGGAACCCGCGATCACCTGATGCAGTGAACCGAGGAACTGCCTACCTACGCTTGAATTAACTAAATTCGACTGCTAACCCGACTACAGTCGGGCTGTAGTCGGCTTCTCTGGCGTCCCCAGCGGGGATTGAACCGTTAGCATTCCATGGAGTGCGGGTGGTGAGCGACTCACGGCTCCGGTACCATTCTGGATAAATGGTAGTGAGCGATCACGGTGCAACTCACACGTTGAGTACTAGAGTGGATGCTCTGGCGGCAGGACCTACCGAAGATGGTCCCTGACGCCTCGTAAGGGGTTGCCAGGTATAGTGTGCCTCTTTTTGTAACCTTACGGTTGGTAAAGGGGCCACTATAATAAATCTCTTTCCTAATAGGTATGGGTGTTGCTAAACCGACTTCATAGTGCAATTGATGACCTTATAGGTTGCATCTCAGTCACGTTGCTTGTGAATATCTGCGGATAGGGGGGAAGAGACTTAAGATTTCCTTCTTTTAAATTATTCGCCTATTTATGAACTGGAGAACGGATTGTAGTTTAGAAATGAAACAAGCAGTAGATTTGCATCTTATTTATTGATTTGTCCTCCCAAAACTTTGTTTTCGCTTAAGTTCGGACTTACAAGGATTATTTTTTCATCGGCTACTTACATTACATTACAACTTTTATAAAGAAATCACAATGACTGCGCCGCCGCCGCCGCCGCCGCCGCCGCCGCCTCGCGACCCACACACTCGCTCAAAGTAAATTTAATCAGTCGTTTTTTACACATAACTCGAAAACATTTACAAAACTGTCGCTCGCCCGTCGAATGCCGCCACATACAGTATTCAGCCATTTCAAATTTCTTATAAATTAATAAGTCGAACATTATCGTTGAATAGATTGCTAAACGGGCATGTTTAGCGAGTTTGCCAACGGAAAGCGATACGATTAATTAATGGTTTAGTTTTTATTAAAGTTGCGCCTTCATTTAAACATTGCATTAACATTTACAGCTTATAGCAATAGCTTTCACAGAATGAACCACGAAATTGGCAAGCCTAGCGATGACCGACTTGAACACGATTATAATTACTATTTCGTATCGATTGTCGTTGGCCGTGGTATAGTCGAGTCTCACCTATGATAAACTATGTAATATGATAACAAGGTATGTGTGGCAGCATTGGGCGCGCGCGCGACCACAAGTGTAACACATGACAAAGCAAAATGCACCGTAGCAGTCGGTGGCGGCGCGCGGCGGCGCCGGCGGGCGCGGCCGGCGCGCGCGCACGGCCCGCACGGCCCGCCCCCCCCGCACCCGGCCCCTCCCCCGGCCGCCTAACTAACCAAACGAAATGAAATCTCTAATTAAAGTCTTAGCTAACCTGTATAATTACAAATGCATATACATAATAACCATACACTTTTACATATGTATATAATTTATATTATTTATAACTAATCCGTTAACGTTCGCCATATATATAATAAGGGTTTCAGACAGTTCCAAAGTCGAGTATAGTTCAAATTAAATTATCTCGGAAACTGTTCCGGACTTCGCTGCTGCGGACCGATATACACAAACTTTACATACAATACGAGCGAATGATATTTACAATACGAACGAAAAGGAAGAAATGAATAAATTGAACTACGCGTACCTAATTTAAATCTAATGAATGAAGCGACAGCGAAATCCGAAGCGAAGCATTAAAAAATATCTTAACTATAACAGAGGCGCACAGTAAACAGTCGACGCAGGCGCGCGCCGCTCGCGACGGCGACGGCGACGGCTCGGTCGCGAGGAATCTGCGACATGCATGCGGCAAGTGTCGCGTCGAGCGCACAGCACAGCGCAGCACAGCACAGCACAGTCTATACACAATATACAAGTACCTAAGTGTAGCTAAGTAATGGACGAAGTCGCGCGGATATCCTATCCTAGACGCGGGCGGCGCCTGTCGGAGTGGCGATGGAAGACTGGATTAAAAATACATTAATTATTCACTTTCATATCGTTTTAATCATCGAAATATCCGCGTTGTATCTGCCACTTAAAATTATATTATTGAGGTAATTTTGCATCACAGCGGCAGTGCTACTAATTACGTTAGAATCTCCTATTTTTATATCCATCGCAAGATTGTATCGACATTAAACGATGATCCCTAGACGCGCCCGCGATCACCGTTTAACGCCGCACTTAAATTAACTACATACATTGAGAAAGAAAGAAATAATGAAAAAAAAACTTGAACAACTAAATAAATAACAATTCATAATCGTATTCTCACTAATCGATAGCGATTTTCTCATAAGCGTATCGAGTTCCATCCAGAGAATCATCGGCACCGTGCGTGTCGAGATATAATCATGAAGTGGGTACAGGCAGATTCCTCTGGCGCACCGCTCTCCGCGCCTACTATCTGACAATTAAAGCTCAGACATGAACTGTATTTAAAATCCCTGCATTACAACATAAGAATACTAAATATACATCCCAGTACCATCGTCTCTCACAAATAGATCGAACATCTCAGGACGATCACGCGCCGCAAACTGAGATTAAAATACACCCATTGAGTTCAGAGTTCTGTTCAAATCACTTTTGTTTGTGCTCGATGGATTTGTCTTTTCACACCGCCGTAGAAAGTTTTGACACAGCCGAAGTTCTAACAGAAAATAATAGTTTTTTTCACAAAGTTAAGAATTATATTTGCGTATCACTGACATTAGATGTCCGTAGTAATTAATAGTTTTAAAATTAAACTTCGTCGTCGCCACAGTAGTATCGACATCACATTCTTCCACGTTACATCGATCATTTCTTCTCTTCATTGATTTCAAGATGGACGGTGCAGTAGAGAATCGTCCGTTGATGAGTCGTATTCCGAAGATTTGTGGCGTGGATGACGTATGCAAGGCAGCACCTGATTTCCAGTTCAATTTGTTGCGTGTGAAGCTTGCAATGACGTAGGTAATGAGGGCAAACAATATTCGACACACGAGACATCGCCCTGTCATTATCACTTCTTCACTTCACTTCTGTAAGTGTCAGTACAACACCCACGGTAATATGGAGCCGCTGCAACATTTTATCCCTCATTTGCACGCTGGGTCAGTCGAGGCCATCTGGGTCACTCGTGGTGTGTCGCCGAGTGTTGATGTCGGGATGTCGGGTGTATGTCGTTCATGGTTCGTGTGTGGCGTGCGTGTGTTGTATGACGGAGTGCGTGCGGCGCGAGTGCGCGAGTGGCGGGCGCTATCCGGCGGAGTGCGGGCGGGCGGCGCGGCGGCGTCAGTCCTCGTCGGAGAGCGGCTCGTACTGCGCCGACATGAGCGGCGCCGGCTCGGGCGCCGCCGGGCCCGCGCCGCCCGCCCCGCCGCCGCCGCCCCCGCAGCCCGCGCCGCTGCCGCCCGACGTCGTTACCGTGCTACCTGCAGGCGGGATAACAACATAATGTTAGCATGAAATTAATAGCGCGAACGTTCTTGAGCAAACGTAGTACTCGAATATGGGCAAAGGGTTTTGTAATTTTTTTATCTCATTTCAATACCCTGGGCACTCGCATTTCGCGCTGGTAATCCTGGCCCTACACCTATGCCTAAAACGTTAACTCCAACAACCTTACAACATTATTTCCAACCAAGGTCATCACTTGCTGAAAGGTGAAGGAAACAACCTGCACGTCTTTCGAAAGACGTACATGTGAAGTTCGCATCGCATTGAGGGATGTCCCTATTACATTAGCACCAAACACCCATCGGAGAACATACACATCAACTGTGTGGACCCAAACTAATACGCTTGTATTATGGGTACTGGAAAATGGACTAGGGGCGATCCCAGTGGCACCCAGCCCAGGGCAAATTGCAAAGAGGCCGATTGTGAAATTTTCCTCCTACGGGTATCGAACCCGCAACCACTCGATGCAGTGGCTAATGTTCGAACCACTGCGCCAAGCGGTCGTAAGCGCACGCACGCTGTATTATCTTGACTAGAATGATAATAATAGTGTGATACTCTGCAGCGGCGCCACCATGATAAATAGTGACCAATCATAGTAGAAAATGATGTACCCTTAATGCCCATAATCTACTTATATCGTTTATTGATGTACCTTCACGAGGTAACGAGATATTTGACATTTTAGGTGGCGCCGCTGGGTAGTACACTCCCTGGCGACGCCACGGTGTACTCGTACTTAGTAATGATATCGGCAACTATATTCCGTTGTAAATTAATGTACTAATGCTGTATGCTATGTACGTGTTAAAAAATATAATTTTAGGACAGTAGTTTTATTTATTTCAGTCCATTAAAGTTACCTTGAAAACGCCCGTACAGTACCTAGAGACGCCACATTGTACTCATACTTAGTACAGATATTGGCAACTATATTCTATTGGAAACTAATGTACGAGTGCTGTATGATAAGTACATGCTAAATAATATGATTAAAAGACAGTAGTTTTATTTATTTTAGTTAATTAAAGTTACCTTGAAAACGCCCGTACAGTTTGGGTTCATATACTTTTAGTACCGACATAGTAACTGTAATAAAAGATGTCTTCGAGTTATGCCATTGATGTTCTTTAATTTATTAATCTATTCTTTATTTAGTACATTCAATTATATCATTGAAACATCACTGTATACCTTTATCGAATTACACTTTCCATATACGTAGGAAAGGCGGTCAACAATGTCAGCATCTTGGCGGGTTCGGTTCGTTCACGCGGAACCCTAAGCATTTTTTAAAATAAAAGTACCTTAAGTTACTCCTTATAACATCAGCTATCTGTTAGTGAAAGTCCTGTAAAAATCGCTCCAGCCGTTTCGGAGATTATTCGGAACAAACATCCAGACAAACAAAAAATTTTAAAATTGTGTTTTTGTTAATAGCACCGTATATTATATACTTCCATGTATGCATTTAGTATTAAGCTGTTAATTTGACACTAAAACAGACCCTTCAATTTTATTTATTTGTATAGAAGATTTTTATCATTACCAAAATAATAGAAACAAAGTTTAAACTAAATACACTAGACCGCAAAGAAAAAGGGTCGGTTAGAAAATTTTCAATAGGGTAAGGTTGCTTAAGTCGTTCCCCCTAAGGGAATAATGACGTATTTCTTACTGTAATTAAAATGAAACAAAATCTTTTACATAGATGATGGAATCTTTATTCAAATGCCCTTCAACCAGCATTGATACAAATTCAAACACCCTTATCAAAAAACGTATATTAACGTTTTTTAAAAAAAAAAAACTTTGGTACTACTTAGGGGTCTAGTCGCCTATGTCGTAGCTTGCACGTTTTGTAAATAGCGGACGAAATATTAAGGGGTTACGATTTAAGCGGTGGTACGACTTGAGCAACCTTACCCTATCTTCACAAGTACCTGACCTAGCTTCATGAAATAAAGATTAAATTAAAGAATATTTTAATATACTTAAATGAAAATAAAAAAAAAATTGTTAAAGCATTTTATTTTTAATAAATGTAACCTAAAAAAAATGCGTAGTTAAGATATTGATGATTTTCTAACCGACCCTTTTTCTTTGCGGTCCAGTGTATTTTATTAGCAAAATTAGAGTTTAAATCTAATCGACTTATCCTATTCTAGGTGTTGTAGGATGAGCTGAGAAACATAATAATAGAGTGAAAGTACCTACCTACGTACTTATAAGAATACGTAGAATTTAAGAAAAAATGTAAAATGACAAATTGTAACTGCCCCCGTAGGCCTAAACAAAATAAACGTTTTGAATTTTGAATATTACCTAATAAAGAAAAATTTAAAAAATAAATTATAATACTATACATTGTGATCGTTTGTTGTACTAAATGCATACATGGAAGTAGGTACTATTAACAAAAACACAATTTTAAAATTTTTTGTTTGTCTGTCTGGATGTTTGTTCCGAATAATCTCCGAAACGGCTGGAGCGATTTTAACAGGACTTTCACTAACAGATAGCTGATGTTATAAGGAGTAACTTAAGGAACTTTTATTTAAAAAAATGCTTAGGGTTCCGCGTGAACGAACCGAACCCGCCAAGATGCTGACATTGTTGACCGCATTTCCTACGTAAATGGAAAGTGTAATTCGATAAAGGTATACAGTGATGTTTCAATGATATAATTGAATGTACTAAATAAAGAATAGATTAATAAATTAAAGAACATCAATGGCATAACTCGAAGACATCTTTTATTACAGTTACTATGTCGGTACTAAAAGTATATGAACCCAAACTGTACGGGCGTTTTCAAGGTAACTTTAATTAACTAAAATAAATAAAACTACTGTCTTTTAATCATATTATTTAGCATGTACTTATCATACAGCACTCGTACATTAGTTTCCAATAGAATATAGTTGCCAATATCTGTACTAAGTATGAGTACAATGTGGCGTCTCTAGGTACTGTACGGGCGTTTTCAAGGTAACTTTAATGGACTGAAATAAATAAAACTACTGTCCTAAAATTATATTTTTTAACACGTACATAGCATACAGCATTATTACATTAATTTACAACGGAATATAGTTGCCGATATCATTACTAAGTACGAGTACACCGTGGCGTCGCCAGGGAGTGTACTACCCAGCGGCGCCACCTAAAATGTCAAATATCTCGTTACCTCGTGAAGGTACATCAATAAACGATATGAGTACATTATGGGCATTAAGGGTACATCATTTTCTACTATGATTGGTCACTATTTATCATGGTGGCGCCGCTGCAGAGTATCACACTAATAATATGTATGCGTAGGTACTGTGTCAAAATCGTAGCATGTGGCAATCATTAGTCTCTGCCTACCCCCTTGGGATACAGGCGTGAGTATAATAATATGTATGTGTACTGACCGTCTCCAACGGCGGCGGCGGCGGCGACGTTGAGCGCGGAGTAGGGGTACGCGTAGGCGGTGGGGAAGGCCATGGGCTTCGCGCGCTCGTCCGCGTCGCTGCGCATCACCTCCACGATGCGGTTGGTCACGTAGTCGAAGGCGGTCAGCACGCCGCCCGCCCCCGCCGCGCCGCCCGCCCCGCCGCCGCCGCCCGCGCCGCCACCCGCGCCACCGCCGCCCGCGCACCCGTACCTACGGTTCGTGTTGCCCCTGAAACATGGTGCAAAAACAATTTAAAATAAGACCGATGGGAATTTCCATACATTTTTTTATCTTCTACATAGGCCGGTGGACAGTCAGTCAGTCAGTGAGCAAGTTGAATTGTTTTTGTTTAGTAAAAGATTACATAAAAAGTACTTTAAATATTGAGGATAGCAAAGAAAACTGTCCTTTAAATTTGAAAATATACAGCATAATTTTTTTACCAGGGTGCAAATTTTGTTATTCATAAACGAAATTTAAGAATCACATACCCCTTTATAGAATGTTATGATGGACTTACATTGGCATTACGAATTACTTTTGTTCATAGAAATGCTTTTTAATACCATTTTAAATTGGCTAAAAACTCTATAAATTTGGGGTGTATCATTTATATTTCAGTTTTACTAAGTCACTTAGCCCACACTTTATTAATTTAAATTTGAAAAGTATAATTTTTTTAAAGTTCAGGAAAATAAATGGAACATGTTCAATTACCATTATAGAAGTTTATAGAAAGATGTAAAAAAATAATGCACACTGGTAAAAAAAATGTCCTGTATGGTTACTGCACGCACCTGTTTGCGGGGTGGTTGTCGGGCGGCGACACGGGCTCGAGGTAGGGCGCGTGCTTGGGCGCGTCGCGCCGCTTCCACTCCTCGCCGCCCGCGTACGACTCCGCGCCGCCCACGAACCGGTTGCTGCAATACGACACTAGTTACCACATCTCCCTTTAAACATACACTACTATTTAGCAATTAAATAAATAATTTAATAATCGAACGTAACATTTCAGGGCGGTCTGACTAAACTAAAGTCAACGTAAGCTACTGCTTTAAGTCAGAGGGTCTTGTGAACGCGCCTAATGCGCTCAAGGTCACTCTCAGATTTCAGATTGATTTATACAGGACATTTTTTTACTATACGCATTTTTATTGTTATTGCAACATTGCATTATTAAAAATCGAAATTTACGAGAAAAAAATAACTAAATCATGATAAATATGGTATTAATAAAATCAGTGGTGAGTGACCTCACCGCGTGAGCAGCGGGTGATTATAAAATGTTTCAAATTAAAAACTGCGCAAAACTTAATTGAGGATTTTTTTCTAACACCAATAAAATAAATCAATCTATCTTAAATTTCGTTTATGTTTAAAATATGTATAAAAAAATGATTGGTTAATTATATTTTTGTCCTGAATAATAGTGGTGTTGTCTTACTTGTGGTGCAAGAGCGAGGTGGTGGGGCTGCAGAAGTCCCTGGTAATGATGTTGTTGGCGAGCACGCCCAGCTTGATGCTTCTGGTGTGTTCGTTGTGCGCCTCCTCTCGCTCCCTCTCGCGCTCGCGCTCGCGTTCCCTGTCCCGCTCGCGCTCGCGGTCGGCGGGCCCGCGCTCCACGCGCTCGGGCTGAGGGTTCGCGGTGCCGTTGTCGCACTCACGCATCGTCTGCTAAGAAATGTTAACGGTGTTATTTAAAAAAAGATAAACTCGTTTTAAACGCGAGTCTAATCCAATTTCCTTTCTAAATGTTGACATAACTCATGTTTAATTATTTTTTTGTAATATAACACGGTTAAAGGGGTTAACAAGGGCAAACTGTTGACAGATCCGTTTGTCCATTTGTGATACAAAATATATCACATTAAATTTCAGATCGACGGGAATAAAAGGATTTGTATTGTTCAATTAATGCTTCTACTTCACCTGCCGTATTTGCACAAATATTTGCGTAATTCGGCCAAAACCAACCTACCTACATGCGTATTAAGAGTCTTTTATATGGCATGATAAAGCAAATACGCCATTTGAAGTCCGGCATAATATTTTAATGTCGTACCAAATAGTGGAGAAAGCTATTTAAAAAAATATGATATGAATAATTGAGTAGAGATAGAGAAAAGATCGCTTGTATCTTAATTACTATTTGGAACGCGCATTGCTCTAACATCGAGCCGTCGCGTCGGCTCGAGTACTAAATTGATAAGTGCACTGACCGGGAACCGCTGGTCGGAGTTCTGGCTGATCTGGTGCGTGATGATGGCGTCGATGAGCGACGCGGCCGTGAGCGTGCCCTCCGTGGGGCGCGGCCGCCCCTCAGCGCCGGCCGCCCCCGCCGCGGCCGCCCCCGCCCCCGCCGCCCCCGCCGCCGCCCCCGCGCCCGCCACCGCGGCCGCGGCCGCCGCCGCCGCCACGCTCGCGCCGCTCGTCACCACGCTCACGCCCACCGACACTGGCACACGACTGCAAATAGTTATACGATCAATATTTATACATCAATGAACTAACTATCTGACTATCTGGTGAAACGTGGGCTTTAATAATAATACCTCCACAATGTGGTGCCTCCACACTCAAGCCTCTGATTACTTCCGAATGGGGATAAAAGTCGCGACGTTACATATATTTATACATTAATGTCGAATACTATCATAAAATCTAACACTACACCTTAAATGGTAATAATAATTGGTACTGAAACTATGTAGGTAGGTATTTTTCTATGCATCATTTAACCATTATGTTTAACCATCATCATTTACCAATGATATTTCCAAAGAAAGAGACGTGATTGTCGAAAACAGATTGTTCTACTAAACGAAGTCTATGAACCTACCAGCTAAATATGTACTTTTCCCCCGCCTTATTAGGGGGCGTCCATAAATTACGTGAGGCATTGAAGGGGGGAGGGGGTCGAGCCAAATCTCACGTGGGAGAGAGGGGGGCTTTTGGAAAATCTCACATAATTTTTTTTACCGCAAGAAACAGTGTAAAATTGCAAGAAAACTGGATTAAATTAAGCAAAACATGTTACTCCTCTAGAATATGGCTTTTGAAAAGTCTCACGTGAGATTAAAGAGGGAGGGAGGGGGTCGAGGAAAATCTCACGACATCTCACCGAGGGGGGAGGGGTGGTCGAAAAATCTCAAAAATCACCTCACGTAATTTATGGACGCCCCGTTACTCCTATAAGCCAGGATGTAGTGGAGTCTAAAGAGAATTTTACCCTCGGTGAGTCCGGTAAAGCTAAAAAATATTTGATCCAGAATGAAATATAGTAGTGTGTGTGTATAATTCGACGGGCCCGTTAGCGTGGTTGGCGCGGAGGCGCCTTTCACGCTGCAGGTCGTAGTTTCGATTCCTACCCGGGATATGCATTTGTGTGCATGAACATGTCTGTATGTCCGGAGTCTGGGTGTATATGTATATAAAGTATGTATTTACAAATAAAAAGTAGTATATGTAGTAATATCAGTTATCTGGTTTCCATAGTACAAGCTCTGCTTAGTTTGGGATCAGGTAACCGTGTGTACAAAAATGTCCCAGGATATTATTATTATTATATTATTATTATTATAATGTGTGTAGAGACCTGTCCTTGCGGTCGGCGTGGTGCGGCAGCGGCAGCGGCGGCGGCGCGCGCGGCTTGCCCGCCACGCTGTAAGCCGCCGCGCCCAGCAGCCGCCGCTGCTCTTCCGCCGACACGCCCTGTGTACACACACCATTAATCTCAACGATCAACACGCATTGCAACCATGCTCACAAACAGAGTTGGGCAAAATTACTAATTGCATGTGGTGTCACAAATAACAATTAATTTTGATTTGTTTGTCAATCGCGAACAAATCACAATTAATTGTTAATTGTGACATCACCTGCAATTTGCAATTAATTAATAGCAATTAAATTTTGCTCAACTCTGCTTACAAACATGACTCGAGGAGAACGAGATTTCTTTCATTAACTAAATAAAATCTTTAAAAACATAATATTTTGTATCCAATATTAAAGTTTGCCTATGTCATTGCTTCTCAGAATTCGGTCCTCATTAGCGACACCATCGAATGACGTAATAATGGTGTGTTTTTTTTCAAAGTCAACGTGTTCGGTTCCTGGCTAGGAATATTGATTATTGAAAAATCCAATTATGCAGTTTTAGTTCTCATCAAAATCGGCTCCGAGACTCCTTTGAGTACTTTTCGCTATTCCTCATAGTATCGGAATTGACCGTGCACGCTTACTTGAAAAATTCACCCTGTATATGCTTGCAATACCAAAAGCTTGCACGTTGCCGACCATAAGGGGAGTGGGACAGAGGTAGGGGAGGTGAGGAAAGTATGAAAGTAATCCAAGTCTATGTAATTTAAAGGGTCATCGAATGTAGTAGTCACCATTATGGGCATGTGCAGACGTTCGTGCATGATCTGCGCGGGCGGCGGCGCGTGGTGCTGTTGTGTTTGCTGTTGTTGTTGTTGTTGTTGTTGTTGCTGCTGTTGTTGCTGCTGCTGTTGCTGCTGCTGTTGATGCTGCTGTTGCTGATGCTCCAGTTGCGCGTGTCGTTCTTGTATCGCGTGGATCGCGCGCTCGCTAACAACACAATACAATAACATTATTAAAATTCTCAGCCATAGACCACATAACCCGTAGACGCCTATACCTATTAATTCGCAATACAAACTTTTCAGTGTATTAACGTAAGTAGACAGGCTACTGAATGCTCATTGGGCGGAAAAGGTCACGACAAATCCAGACACAGATTGATCGTTACTGGCCAAACTTTTGTGGGCGTGGATTTCTTAGTACTAATAATTACAAAAAAAAAAATACAAGCTATGCGACTCAAAGGTCGCCAATATATATGCTACTCTTTGATGGATGGACTCTGTATGGTCCCAAACTACGCAACGCTTGTACTATACCTATCATACATTGGACTGGTGGCGATCCCAGTGACACCCAAGACCAGGTCAAATTACAAAAAGGCCGTTTCCGATGCCTCCGGCGGGAATCGAACCCGCAACCACCGACCAACCACTGCGCTAAGGGGTAATAATGGAATGGAACAAAGTACTCACGTTTCTCGCCGTTGTAACGATATCTGTCTATCTCTCTCCATATATTGCGTTTGGTGTATTCTTCTATCCAGCATTTGCTGCAAGGAAACATCATATCATTAGGGGCATGTCTATTTTTTTAACCGTGCTGATTGAAACACTATTTCAAGTATAGAGTTGCTATTGATGTTTATCTAGTTTAATTTGAAAAATACTCTGTGATATCTTATACAGGATGGTGACGACATCATGACAATAATTGAAACCACATACTGGGTATCACATTAGTTGTTCGCACATAAAATATTATTATATTATATTTAAAGGTATTGCCACGGGATTGCTATTTTATTTTGACTATTTTAACTTTATGCCTACAAAGATACCGCTAAAAACACCGACACCGAAGCGATGTTGCCACGCTTGTACTTACAGGTCAGTCTATGAGGTCGGTAGACGTTTATAAAGGGTGTTGTGTTTCGTTTAGACTATTACCGCATTTAATTTGTTAGAAAATTTGAAATTTTGGTCTTTGATGTAAACCTAATTTTATAATTTTAATGTGATGTGATTGACTAGCAGGGATCGTGTTTTAATTTATTGTCACTATGTCGTCACCATCCTGTATATTTTTTGTGTGCAAACGTTTTTGTATGTAAGTAAGTATGCACCTTTTATTTTTAGGTAAAGCGAAATTTTTTTTTATAGGACTTAGGTGTCAAACAAGGGTACGGCCCGCCTGATGTTAAGCAGTTACCGTAGCATACTTGCAATACCAAAGGCATTGCTGATTGCTCGCACTTTGAAATCTGAAGGTCAACAATTTTAGACAATGCAATTTAGCTTGTTTTGTAAACTTACCGGAAACTGTGGTATTTGTTGGAATTTCTGTTGCATTGCCAATCTGAAAGAATAACAACAATTTAGTACTGTGTTATCGCTCGCACGACGACAGCATCACGTGACTTATTAGACATAGACAAGTGGCTTCGTCTACAAGCGTTTCTACAAATCGCTACGCTAACATGTATCGAAATGACATTACAAGTCGATAAGTAAATCACGTGACTAGGTCATTTCCATACATAAAGCGTAGCGATTTGTCGCGCTGGCAGACGAGTCACTTTTTATTTTCTTATTAAAAATGGGCTTGCTCTTGACCTCAACCTTGCCGCGGGGGCATAGATGAGGTCGACGGTGGAGCGAGCGCACCCAGAAGATGTCCGTTCACCCTACTTTTGAAGAGATTTGGGTTAACACTCGGAAATATGACGCAGGCAGGGAGTTCCACTCCTTGGCTGTGCGCATTATAAAAGATAATTTTCATCACTCATACGCGGAAAGTAAGTAGAAAGGTGCCTGAAGAGCCGAAAGAAGGTGATACTTTTCTGATCGGGCAAAATCGTGTTTCCAGAATCATCGCAATTATAAAAATATACGAGTTCTATTTTCAAATTTCTATTGACGTCTTGACTTTTATCCCCACTACTACTACTACTCTACTTTTTTTCTTTTTCTTTGTCTTTTTTTTTCTTTTTGTCTGTTTTTTCCTTTTTTATTTTTTTCGTAATTTTTTATTTTTTTCTGTTTTCTTTCTTTTTTTTCTTTTTTAACTTACCTTGTATTCGTGATGAAAAGCACAGTGTTTACCTCGGGTTAAAGTAACTTATTATTGGTCCCTCGAACTATTAGCGTCCTCACTACGCTCGGGCGCCAAACCCCGTCTCGGGACCAATAATAAGTTACTTTTCACCTCGGGTAAAAATGTACTATTGAAGCGCTGTGTGCGAATATGTAGAATATAAAGAGGGGCTGGTGTGTGTGTGTACCTGATGTCGTGCGGCTGGTGGTGCGGCTGGTGCGGCTGCTGTTGCGGCTGCGGCTTGGGCTCGGGCTTGGCGTCGGGCTGCGCGCCGCGCGGCACCGGCAGCGCGGTCGCCGCCGACGCCACGTCCACCAGCGACGTGAACGCCTCGTGACCTGGCCCACGACCACACACGAACATCAATCACTAATCACATTATACCCTCTTCACCACAGAGCACATACGAAGTAGAGATGTTCTTATTAGATTTCCCTATGAAACAACGCTTGACTATTTGCGCGGGTTTAGGGGTCTTAGATTCCCGCCTATTTCTCTATTTACTTATTTCTCTTTACTTACTTTACTATCTACCGGTCAATAGCAAAACTAGTCGCTTCGTTCTATGTCTATGTTACTACGTAGTTTAACTTTTTCACATTAGATGTCATTAAATGTAGGATGGTAAAGAGACGTACAAAGTTGCGCCATCTAGTGTAGAGTAGAATTATATTTAGGATGCGAACGTTGGCAAGACGTGTGCACAGGACGAACGCCGACAGCACACTAACTTAAGCCACGCTACTGTGATGACGTCAGCGGCGTAGTTGAGTCATAAGGCCCAGGGGAAAGGTTTTTTTTGTTCAGTCTACTAAAACCTTCAGTAATTCCAGTGGTTTCAATCTACATGAGGGACTATCTATTTATGACGAAATAAGAACAATCCTGAAAACTAAAGAAATTATGACTCACCGGGCGGCGGATGCTGCGGATGCTGCTGATGCTGCTGGTGTTGCTGATGCTGCTGGTGCTGCTGGTGTTGGTTGTGTTGCTGTTGGTGCTGGTGGTGCGTGTGGTGCGGGTGGTGCGTGTGGTGCGGGTAGTGCGGCGTGTGCCGCTGGATGACGGACGCGTCGCGGCGGTACTGCGGCGAGGCGGCGCGGTCGCGGTCGCGGCGCGCGGCGCCGTGCATCTGCTGCGACGTGATGAAGTCCGCCATTATAATCTGGCGCTGCTCCAGCCCGTACGGGTTCACCGTGCGCGGGTACCCCGCCCCGCCCGTCTACACACACACGCACACACATGTACTGACACTCCGCGACCAACAATGCCGTGTGTCCACTGGCAAGTAACTTCCGCTTTTTGGGGGCGTCCATAAATTACGTGAGGTGATTTTTGAGATTTTTCGACCCCCCCTCCACCTCTAATCTCACGTGAGATTTTTTAAAAGCTATATTCTAGAGGAGAAACATGTTTTAACTCAGTTTTCTTGCAATTTTACACTGTTGCTTGCGGTAAAAAAATTACGTGAGATTTGCCGAAATCCCCCCTCTCTCCCACGTGAGATTTGGTGAGATTTTGCTCGACCCCCCCCCCCTAAATGCCTCACGTAATTTATGGACGCCCCCTTTCTTGCAGAAGTCACTTGACGACGTGTTTCCACTGACTGCAATTTTACACAGACGTGTACATGTGGGACTTGCAGCAAGTTCGGCAAGTCGCAGAAGTCCACTTGCGTGAGTGTTTACACATTGGAAGTCGCTTGCGCAAGTAAACTTGTGCAAGTTTTCTTGCCAGTGGACACACGGCATTACGCTACGGCTGACACTGCACCGGTAAAGCGATTGCGATGCCACGGCGAAGGAACTCTATACACGGTGACCTGACATTTTATCGTAAAGCATACCAATATGTACTATTTATTGGTAAAAAAAACATAATACACTCCTTTTATGTGTGTAAAAATAAAATATTGAACCTTAAAAAAGTTTCAACGTTTTTTTTAATCCGGACGGTCGATGCCACTTGGTAGAAACTTATTTTTAAATCCGGACACCGCGCATTTGGAAACTTTTTTGAAATCCGAACAGACGCCACGCGCTATATTTTTTGAAATCCGGACGGTAAATATTTTTTATTTTTAATTCAGGCGCAATGCGATAAAAACTTTTTAAAATGTTCAATATTTTCATATTTTTTACCAATCGAAATACGGGTTTGCTTTTCTAAGAAAATGTCACCGTGTATAATCATATGGCGGTGGCCGCATCACATGAGCGAAACGTTTAGAAACCGCCATCGCATCGCAACCGCATTACCGGTGCAGTCCCGGCCTACATCTATACTATAATAATATTATAAAGAGGTAACATTGATTGTAACTATACGTCTGTATGAAGTACTGAGATTCTGAAAATTCATTCACTGGAAAGTTACACTATCATTTCTGGTGGGAATTGAACCCACAACTATCCGATGTAATGATCAAAGTGGGCTTCGCTATCATTGACATATTATCCACTGTAATGTAAGTAGTTCAGTCAGAGATGGGTGGCCATTTAGTGGCGTTTCTAACTGAGCGTCGGTAACTTCGCGGGCACGTAAAAAGTCGGTCCCTAGTGTCATTACGATAGCAGTCGTTAAGCCATGTCGGCCTTTCGGCGGCCTGAACAACTCTGACACCAGGTTAGCCACTAACCATACGATATAGAAGAAGTAAAACCCGACGAGCCGTGCGCTTGCTTAGCGCCTTAAAGCATAAAAAAGTATATTTATAGATAACTTACAGGTGAAAAGGAAGGCGACTGCGGCCGCGGTTGGTTTGTCACCGCGCTGTAATACGCTCCACCCGGACTTCTCCGCTTGTAAATATCCAGCCTCCCTACTGTCTTGTCCGGCAGGTGATGGGTGCCATGCACTGGGGTCCCGGCCGTTATTGACCCCGCCTTGGGCTCCGGAGGGGTCCTCAAGCCCTCATACCTTGATTCCACCGGGGTCCCTAGGGTTATTGACCCTTTGGGGTTGGGTTGAGGTTTAAGAGTCGGTCGGGGTGCTGAGATTTGTTTGGGCTTGTTGTTGTATTGGTTCGGGGATTCCCGTTCCGGTTCCGGCTGATGTCGGTACTGGTACTCCGAGTTGCGGTACAATTGCTGCAAAATAAAATTGATGTGTTGCATATACCATCACGAATTTCTTGAAGGGGTTTTGAAGTTGGTTGTCAATAACTCCGTTTAAGGTTGGCTTCCCATCTTATTATAATTAGAGCAGGTTTACAACCCTCAGCGAGGTTTGACGTTTTGATAGATAATCTATGGTAAAGCTGTTAAAACGCCTTTATTTGAACTAAATGTTATCTGAGGAATCACGTAAAAGTGGCTAAACAAAAAATGATATTTACTAGCGAGCTAATTTATGTTATAGAGTAATTTTTATCCTCAAAATGGTATGACTGTAGCAACGAAAAGAGATAAAAAATGTATAGATCATTTTCTTACTTAGTTGTTTTTAACGTTTCGCGTTCATTTATTTTTAATTAACATTACGGTTTTCGATACACAAAGAATTAAGAGTTTATAGGACGGCTATCCGCGACCCTGGCGGTGACAGATATGAACTCAAACATTGGTACCACGTCATACGTATCGGTTCTTGTTGGCCGTAGCACAGTGATGAACATTCATGATTTGTTAAATCACTTGCATACTTGTTTTCTTGTTCTAAAGAACATTGAAATATGTTACTAATATTTGGTTTTGACAATGTTCACCAACGTTTGTAAAATAGTGTAGTGTAAGTACTGACCGGTTTGTTGGGGTGCGGGAAAGGTTGGTCCTGGCGGCGCTTGACGCTGAGGTCGAGCAGCGGCTCGTGGCGCGGCTCGATGTGCATGAGCATGACGTCGGCGTCGGGCGGCGCGTGCGCGCCCGCCCCCGCCAGCGGCGTGATGGTGGCGCTGCGCTGCGGGGACCCGCCGCCCCCGCCCCCGCCCACGCCGCCGCCCGCCCCGTGCGAGCTGTTCACCACGCTCAACGTCGCCAGCGCCTCGCGACCGCCCGCGCACGATGACGTCACCTACGACACGAGTGTTTAGAGTGAGAATATGGTTGGTGTGTCATTGGGAGTACGAGGCGCGAGGCAAAAAAAATATAGCATGAAAATACTCAAGGGAGCCTCGGGGCCGATTTTGATAGACAAAATAAACGAAATTGCATCATTATTAAACGGTTTTATTTAACTTCACTTTGTATGTTTTTTTTTAGAAAAAATACAAAATACCCTGTTTTTTTGCACCAGCCGATAGTGTCACCCCTAAGGATCAAATTTGAAGAAGTATCAAAAATTTTAAAAATCATACTTTATTTAAGACATATTTTATTGACACAAAAAGTTCTACATGTGCCCCGAATTCCAGTCACTTGAGCATTGCCCTTTGACAAAGTCAATGAGCATATAAACCCGTAATGGTAATGGTACCTTGATCTGGTGCGGCTTGATGGTGGGATGGTGCGGCTGCGTCTCCCGGGTGAGGCTGATCTCGATCAGGTTGAGCACCACGTCTCTCACAGTCTGCGGCGCGGCGGGGCGCGGCGCACTCGATGACGTCACCACGCTGCACGAAGCCGCACTGGCCGCACTGGCCACCGCCACCGCCGAGCTCACGCTCGTGATGCTGGCCGGGCTCGGCGCCGGCGCAGGCGCGGACGACACCGTCGTCGGGAGCGACGTCGGTGGTAGGATCTGCGGTATCATTCAACATTATAGATAACAGTAGTGTTTAGATAGGTCTAGCGGTCGAACGCACGCTTCAGAAACAGGGTATGAAGATTACAATCCCAGCTCGCATCTCTTCTAATTTCAATAAATAGTTAAGTCATACAAACAGTTGGATTCAATTTCAATGACGGCTGTGAAGTTATGCGCGAGTCACTGCCTAATGGTAAAACTCAGTGAGCGCGGATGAAGGAGCTAAATTTAAAAAAAAAATGGTGAGGGTTGAGCCCCCTCACCATTTTTTTCACCATTTAAAAAAATAATCGTAAATTCGCTAGAAACGTCATCGACTAGTCAATACCATAGCTGTCATCAGCCGCACGTACCCCATGTATGTTAAGTTATAATGCGTGTTTAGTGTGTGGTGTGTGTGTGTGTGTGTGTGTACCTTGGCGGCGGGCGCATCATTCTCCTCGTCGGCTGTCTCGGTGGCGGAGGAGTCGTACTCGTCGCGGCGGTGTCGGCGCGGCGCGGCGGCGTCGGTGCGCGGGCCGGGCGCGGCGGCGGGCGGCGCGGGACTGGCAACGCGCGCGCCCGCCGCCCCGCCCGCCGCGCCCACCCCCGCGCCCGCCCCGGCGCCCATCCCCGCCCCCGCGCCCGCCCCCGCCGGTGACCCGCCGCTCGCCGTGTCTGTGTCCGCCGAGCTCAGCGCAGACTCCTCGCTCGAGCTGCGCGTTTGCGCTTGCGTCTGCCGCTCGCCCACTACGCTGTCCAGTTGCAGCTTTTTTCTAAAAGGAATTGATAGTGAGAAAGTTGCATTAGAATGCTTAACAAACTATTTAGATATTTCATGCACATATCTTAGGGGTATAGGTGCGTCTATATCAGGCGCATGCCGCGCCCGAGCACTCAGTTTTAACGGCGGAACGCAAGACATAATGTCATAACATGAATGCGAGACATCTAGACGCACCAAAAATGCAATTACGTGACTGTCTTTTAGCCACCCGTCCAGATAAGTATGTGGCTCTATAATATACTTAAATTTTATTGACGTAATGTTAAGACAATTAAGTACCTACTAATTTACATACTTATTTAAATCAGCCAGTAAAAACAACTAATTCAATAAAATAATCCCATCATTTTCGTATCTCTTCTCGTTGGTCCATGCATAGTTGGCAAGGCAATATCATATGATACCTGTATGTGAAGTAGAAGGCCTTGAGTGTGGCGGGCGTGCGTCCGCTGAGCGCGGCGAGCCGGTCCCAGGCGGTGCCGTGGTCGCGCAGCAACGCGCGGAAGCGGGCCGCCTCCTCCTCGCCGGGCTCCCCCCCGCCCTCGCCCACGCCCTCCAGCCGCCGCGTGATCCGCTTCAAGCACGTCAGGCAGCACTTGCTCAACTCACTCGGGATCTCTGAGGGGGAGATACGTGCTCAGATATTGGGAGAATTTTTAATAAATCGACGATACATAACTTATTTAAGAAATTGATATTTTCCGAAAGAGCGCGCCCTAGGAAAACTTCACGCCCACAACCGACGGCAGTGCATGAGATGTATGAATGTGGATGAAGCAAAAATCAAAAATTCGTATCAAAATCGTAGCATGTGGCAATCGATAGTCTCTGCCTACCCCCGTGCGATACAAGCTCACGCTTGTCACGCTCACAAGCGTGAGTATATGTATGTATGTATGTACGATTATTTTATTCAGTTTTTGAACTGATGACTGACTTGATGTTGCAAGCATACGGTACTATTAGAACAATAATCCTTATCATAGATGTTTCGTTTTTTATTTAGTGAGACTCAAAGATCTCACCGCGCACTCGCACCCAGAGCGTTGTTCGGAAAACGCTCGTAAACTCGCAAACCGCTAGTGTGATAAGGCCCTAAAGATCAGCAGGCCACGCTTGCTACCATTAAACCCCCAGTCTAATAATATGATATCGCCAGACTTAAACACCAACTGTATGGTCCCAAACTCTGCATACAATGGACTGGAGACGAGCCCAGTGACACCCATTAATACCCAGGGCAAATTACGAAAAACCCGTTTCCGAAATTTGCCTCTGGCGACAATCGAAGCTAATGAATGTTTGTGAATGTTTGTGTTCATAATACGTGTGGGGAACACAAACATTAAGATTCAAATTAAATCGCTCACCGAACTCGTCCATCAACGGCCTCTTCAACTCCAGCGACAATTCATGCCATCTCGGCGGCAAATGCCTCAGCCTTTTCGCCCTAACCCTGGGCCCGGGACACGTGGGCACCGGACACCTGGTGTACCGCGACCGCACGCAGCGGCAGTGGCAGGGTTCGCACACCCTAGCCCCCACGGCGTCCTCCTTCAACCCGTAGTGCGCCGCCCGCGACCTGGACACCGTCCGCGTGGCGCCGGGCATGCTGCACACCGCACAGTTGGAAGACGTGGTGGTCACTGTCGTGGTGGTGATGGTGATGGTCGATGATGGTGTGCCGATACGCTCCGTCACCGCTGTTGGCAAGGAAATTGTGGAAATTTAATGTTATGTTAAGTTTGTTTCGTACGATGAATGAGAGAGCCGGAATCACCTAGCTAATGGACCTCTTAGGTTATCGGTAGTATTAATAAGTTCGTTCCTTCCACTCGACACCACCAAAACGACACCATCGGTGGTGTCGTTTGGAATCTCTAGTCCATACGACACCACCCTAGTGATGTCCAGAAACGCGTATTTTTGACAAACAGCTCCCAGTTCATTAAAATAAATAAATAAATATCAGACAACATCACATACATTGATCCGACCCCAAAGTTATTATTTCAAGTTATCTATAGTTAAACGATAATTAATAAAACAGAGTTTATGAAATAAATATAAACTAAACTAACTAAACTAACAGATAAATATAAACTTTATCAAATGACATACCTCATTAATGAAACTGCTTGAACTTAATTGGAGTTTTCATATCAACAACTTTGTATGTAGGTAACCTCACTAATAGTCGGTGGTGTCGTATGGACTAGAGATTCCATACGACACCACCGGTGGTGTCGTTTTTGTGGTGTCGAGTGGAAGGAACGAATAAGTTGGGTCTCAGGCAATTACTCCTGGTTAAAATAACTGTTATCCGATTTACCGATAAAAGTACAGTAAAATCTATAACAGAAGGTCTAGACAAGTGGCATGAACGCTAATCGAATAGAATAGAATAGACTTCACAATGTATGGAAATGTCAAACGTCGCTATGTAGATCAACAAGAAGTTGCTATGTGGATCACGTGACTTATGTCATTTCCATACATGAAGCATAGCGATTTGAACGAACGCTTGTAGACGTCAGCCACTTGTCTAGCCCTTCAGAGGAGTTAGTCCTAAGGAGTCAGTCGTCCTAAAAGGAGTCCATGAGCATAGTACGACTCAGTTGCTTGCGGAATATAATGTTGACAAAACGTCGGTATTGTCAATACGGCTCATCTGATGTCCTTCTTATATACTAATTTAATAAATTAATTGTTTAATTGCCAGTGCGATAACAGATGAACAAGTTTAGTGATTGCGTTCGATGTAATAAGGTACCATATCTGCTAAAATAATATGCCGTGTGTCCACTGGCAAGTAACTTCCGCAATTTCTTGCAGAAGTCACTTGCCGACGTGTTTCCACTGACTGCAATTTTACACAACAGTGTACATGTGGGACTTGCAGCAAGTTCGGCAAGTTGCAGAAGTTCACATGCTTGAGTGTTTACACATTAGAAGTCGATTGCGCAAGTAAACTTGTGCAAGTTTTCTTGCCAGTGGACACACGGCATTACATCAATGATCCTATCCCAAATTGAACCGAACTAGGAAACGCAATACACGCAAAACCAATAATAGTTACCCCTAAATCAAGAGCAAAACAGCCAAATCTAAAACATACAATCCAGCGCAACGGATCCAAATCTAAATTCACTGTAACCCTAATCCATCAGTCTATTTAGGCATTAAAATCTAGTTTCCATCGGATGCATAATTGAGGGTAGTTGCATATTAACGGGAGCGAGGTGATCAGTGAATCACGGCAGCCGGCTGCTACAATATTCAGTAGCGCGATGGGTGCTGTTTCCGAACGAAACACTGATTAGCCCGGATTTAGTCCGATAGAATATAAAGTATTGAATATGTTTTTTTTGGGTTTCGTACTTAAAGTGTGCTAACGGAACCCTATTACTAAGACTCCGCAATCCGTCTGTCTGTCTGTCTGTCCGTCCGTCTGTCAGCGTGCTGTACCTCACGAAGTAAGGAATAGTAGGTAGAGAGTTGAAATGTTCACAGAATGTGTATTTCTGTTACCGCTATAACAAATACAAAAAATAATATACAATTTAAAAATAAAGCGGGTCCCCATACAAGAAACAAGATATTTTTGACGTTTTTATTCTACGGTGGCTCGGAACCTTTTATGTGCGAGTCCGATACGCACTTGGCCGGTTTTATTACAAAAGTGAAATTACTGTTTCTGAACCCAAAACTGAGTAGCCCAAAGCAAAGAGGGAGACACGTGTCTGTCCAAAATAGTTTGTCCCACTAAACGGAGTCCATGGACACAGTACGACTCAGTCGCTCGCGATAAATAATGTTGAAAACATGTCGATATTGCCAATACGAATCATCTCCTGGTGAATAATGCCTTCTTATGTATTTAATACTAGTTTTTGCCCGCGACTTCGTCCGCGCATAATTTATCCCACGGGAACATAGTATCGGGATAAAAAGTATCCTGTGTGTTAATCCAGGTTATAAACTATCTGTGTTCCAAATTTCATCCAAATCCGTTCAGTAGTTTTTGCGTGAAAGAGTAACAAACATCCATCCATACTCACAAACTTTAGCATTTATAATATTAGTAGGAAGTAGGATAGGATTGTCGAATTGCGAGGGCCATAACAGATGTGTTAATTTCGCTGCAGTAATTGTTCTGCTGTCGGTGCACTGCTCGCAATGCACTGCAACGATGCAAGTTAATAATTAACTATTGTACGGACGGACGGGCCGCGCGCGGATTTGTGCTAACTACCACTCCGACAGTTTATTAACTTGAATTTGTTGAACTTAAGTGCAATATCTGTGTACGGCTTTCATTATCAATCTAAATCACGAAACTATTATCACGATCCGACTGGTTTTCTCGCGAATCGTTAATTCTATTGTGATGTCAATCGTGATAAGGGTACCAAATATTTGTGATATTCTTTTCTTCTTCTTTTTGAAACAATCAACATCCAATGCCGAGTGTAGGTGTCTTCCATAGCACTCCATTCCTTGCTGTCTTGTACTTTCCGCATCCAGGTCTTTCCTGTCACCTTCACCAGATCTCGGCAGGCAGGCCACCAGCGAGATGGAGCTGTTGGCCTGCCTACGCTTCTGCGTCCAGTAAGAGGTCTCGACTCGAACACTCTTTTCCCATCGTCAGACCATTATACGGCATTTCCTGGCCAACCCTCATCCACTTCATATTGCTAAATAAATAAATGTCGCCAGACAAACACACCAACTATATTGTCACAAACTAAGCAAAGCTTGTAGTATGGGTAGGTACGCCACAATGGAATAGGGCGATCCCAGTGACACCCACACCAGGGCAAATTACGAAAAGACCGTTTCCTAAATTTGCCTCTGGGGTGAAGAAATTGACTTTAGGTACTAAAACATACCTCCTTGCTTCATAACGATAAAGGGAAGATTACGATACATTTAGTTTTAGTACTAAAAGAATTGACGCCAACACGGTATTCTTTCGTGCATGCATAATGCCGACACCGCCTTCTGCTAACGCTAATTAGCTGCGATCCCTGTGCAAACCCGACATCGTTTGTCTTGGAGATTCCCGACGTTGCCACTACGAGGCGAGGCTTGATCGTACGACGAAGATGATGAAAAGCTGGATACGACATGGACTACATTGAGATTTCATGCGAGATATTTTCTAACACAACGATTAATAGTAGCGAACTCCTCTTCTTCTTGTCTTTAGAACAAAGTTCTTAGTTTTTGAAACTACAATGCAAGAATGCAATACAGGAAGGAGGCCTCCTGCTTTTTTTTATGTATAACGAATTTTATGGAAAATAGTAAACAACAAAATGTGCATCTAGAATAAATAAAATGTTAAATTATATTTTATGTAACTTTAAATCATTTGGAGATGGTACCAGTCAGGTAGGTAAGCGTATCCGAGTACTAGACTAGTAACTCCTATCCAGTATTTCCGCGTCTGCGGCTGGTACTGTCGATTAAGAGGAGGGTTCGAAATTTGGTTGATTTTCTATTCTACTGTTTCTTTAAGTAAGTATGTGGACTAGGAATCTTATATTTAGATGTATGATTTTTGACTATATTATCTTGAGTATCTTTAAATCCAAATCACGATTTGATGAAATTTTCTCGATAAAAAAAATTTATGAAATGAGCTCTAATTATTTACAATTTTCCTTGCTACCACGATGTTTTTACGATTTAGATCACGAAATTATTTCTAAAACATAGCAAATAATGATATCTAAACTACCCTTCAACCATATTTTAATTCATGAAGTAGTTTTTTTTTAATTCAAGTAAATGTGGTTTGGCGCTTACGTTGTTTATTTCCGAGCGCGCGCACAATATCGCCATCTCACATTTTAAGTACTTGAACTAACCATGTCTCTCTCTAACTTTGTATTGTCAGTGTCCGCTCGGACTTGTTCGACGTCGGACCTGTGAAGGATTTTTTAAAAAATATTACGAAAAAATATTACGGTCGTGCCACATTACAGGTACAGTACAGTATTTACAGTCCGCCGACGCCTATGATAAATAAATAAATATCCTTGGAAATTCTTTTACACATGACTACCTGATCCCAAACTAAGCAGAGCTTGTACTATGGAAACCAGATAACTGATATTACTACATATACTACTTTTTGTTTGTAAATACAAACTAAATATACACTTAATTACACCTAGACTCGGGACATGCGGACATGTTCATGCACACAAATGCATGTCCTGGGCAGGAATCGAACCTACGACCTGCACTGCAGCGTGATTTTCGTTTGCTTTTCCTTGTCTTGTGTAATTTCTTTTCCTTGTCTTGTGTAATTTCTTTTCATCTCTTGTCATTTTGTGTCATCTCTTGTCATTTTGTGTCATCTCTTGTCATTTCATAGTTATTCGTGTCATTTCTGTAAAAACTCCCTATTTCGCTTACTGTTATATACTTGCAGCATGGTCTTGGGCCGACAGTGGGAATACATTGCTTGTCAAAACAATGGAGTCGCTTTATTGCGTTTGTTGTAGGTATGGATGGGCAAGTAATAAATATATCATACATCAATAAATTATCGTAAAAAATAACATTACAGATATGGATAGGAAAATGTTTGTCCGTCCTATTCAATCTATTATATTATAAACGAAAGTAACTCTGTCTGTTACCTTTTCACGGCTAAACCGCTGAACCAATGTTGATGAATTTTGGTATGCAGATAGACTGGGTCTTGGCGGAGAACATAGGCTACTTTTTAAAGGTTTCTCAATTCGACCGTATATATATAGTTATCTAAGTTATCCGCGAACACACATAAAAAAAAAAAATATATATATATATTTTTTTTTTTATGTGTGTTCGCGGATAACTTCGTCTTTTATGAACCGATTTTGATGAATCTTTTTTTGTTGGAAAGGAGATATTCCAGCGGTGGTACCATGATAAGGAAACCAGGATCTGATGATGGCATCCCAGAGAAATCGAGGGGAACCTTCGAAAATCGTAGGGGCGACTAGTGCGTTTGTAATTTTAAACTATTTTAAAGCACTACTATTTTATGAAGGTCTGGAGTCGATCTGATGATGGAGCCGAAAGACAGTCGAGGGAACTCCTCAACGATTTACAGCAATTACCTGGTGTTTGGGCTTGATTAATTTGTATTGATGAGAACTTTACACCTGGATGGGTTGTGACTGTCATTAGGGGTCTGATGATGAAGACGTAGGACAGTCAAGGGAACTCCTCAACGATTTACAGCAATTACCTGGTGTTTGGGCTTAATTCATTTCTATTGATGGGAACTTTGCATCCATATCGTTTATAAGTGCCATTACAGGTCTGATGATGGAGACCATACACAGACGAGGGAATTCTTCAACGATTTACAGCAGTTACCTTTTGTTGGGCTTACTTCATACGGTTCAATATGCCAAAATGTTCATTGGTATGGCGCCACTAAAAATCGTGAAATAAAATTATTTTTATAAAAAAAAAACCGACTTCAAAAAAACCTGATGCACTAAAAAGCCTGAAATAATATTTCTATTACCACCTCTGCCTACCCCTTCAGGAAAACCAGACGTGATGGTGTGTTATCGAGTATTTGAAGTCGGTGCCAATCTTGGTATGCCAAGTCTACCTACTATAAAAGTAAGAAGATAGATTGGCACCGACCCCAAATACTCGATAACACACCATCACGTCTGGTTTTCCCGAAGGGGTAGGCAGAGGTGGTAATAGAAATATTATTTCAGGCTTTTTAGTGCATCAGGTTTTTTTGAAGTCGGTTTTTTTTTTATAAAAATATTTTTTTAGGGTTCCAAAGGGTGCTAACGGGACCCTATTAGGTACTAGGCCTACGCTGTCCGTCTGTCTGTCTGTCCGTCTGTCAGCGCGGGCTGTATCTCACGAACCGTAACAGGTAGATAGTTGAAATTTTCACTGAATGTGTATTTCTGTTGCCGGTGCAGAACAAATACTAAAAATATAATAACATTTAAAAATAAATATCAAGTCTCAAACTTGATATTTTTGATGTGTTTATTCTACGGTGGTACGGAACCCTTTATGTGCGAGTCCGACGCCTTCAGATCTTATGAACGTTTTCTTGAAATAAATATAGTGTATTTTAAGTAATTAACTGGCCAACCCTCAGGTCCTACCTACCATGTTAGGATCTTTTTCGTTCTAGCGGGTGTAAACCGTGATTTAACGAGTTAATGTGATAATTTTTGTATTTAAATTATTCAATTCAATGTATTTGTTTCAGACATAGTCCAATATTGATTATTAAAATTATTATAATTCACAATAAATATAAAACAATAAATAAAAGTTAAATTAAATTAAAAAAAAAAAAAAAAAATATATTTTTCATGTTTTATCATTAAAATACAATATAATATAACATAAATTAAAATAAAATACAATAAAATAACAACCTACCCCTAATTAAACAAATACCGTCCGCGTGGGATACTGGCTGCATGTCCTCCCTGTATTCAAGCTGTTCCTGTTGTCAAGCGAATTTTTTGAGCAAGGAAAGAGCCAGCCCTCTTGTCACCTGTGGCGGTAACCAGTCTAAGGGTGATTTTGATAGATAAAAAAATAAAGATAAAAAGATAAACAAAAAATAAATGCATGGTTAAATCAATAAAATTAATAAAAACTGAAAATTAAATTAAAAAATAAATTAAATATGGTAAAAAAAAATATTATGACACCGCTGATGACTTCATGATCGGCATCGAAGTTAAGTACCAAAGTATTCCTTTGCCTACGAAACATGAAAAAGATACTCATATCCGGCAGTCAGTCACTGACACAGAGTATGTACATTTTTACCCGACTACGGTGGGCGGAGGGTTATGATTTTGACCGATATGTATGTATGTTCATCTGCTCCCGTATAACGTCCAAACTATTTTTATCATAATAATTTGACTAATGAGGTATCGTTGGACGCGTCTGGATCGTCCGCTGGTTATAGGCTATTATACGATCGAAATATTGTTATACGTATCTATCAGCATATTGTAGGTATCGTTTGTCTTCTTTTGACTTACTTTGTCTTCAGCAATAAAACAACATAGAAATTAAATTATTTTTTTCAAATACACTCGACATAAAAATCCCATATAAAACGAAAAAAATATATTTGAATATTTTCATCCATTTCATCTATTTTAAAAGGTGCACTGGGACATATTATTTTAATTGTACGAATTAAACAATATTGTTCCTTCAAAAAATAACTATACTATAGTCTACTCCATAGCTGTTCTGTCCTAGCTAAGCGAGAGGGATATATCCTTCGGCAGCTCACGCGACGCTAGCCACACCCCGAAACTAAAATTCATTTTTTTCTTGTATCGTCTTAATCCACCAATTACTGATATTTGCACAGAAGCTAATTGGATCCCGATCCAACGCTTTATTCGTTTCCAGCGTTTATTTGATATTTTGATGAAACGGCGCCCACCGTGGCGTTAAATATTCTAACTTTTAACTTTACTGCTTTAATTATAAAGCGTACTAAATTAATTAATAATGCTTTATCTATATATATAAAAATGAATCCCTATTTCATGTCATTACTTGACGCGAGAACGGCTGTACCAATTTAGATGTTTTTTTTTTTAGATTATTCCGTGAAGTTTAAGGAAGGTTCATACATTTAAAAAAATGGAAAAATTGCCCGGAAAGCGCTAAAAACCCATATTTTACGTATGATTCAAATTACTTTCAATAGATGGCGTAATGAACGCCGGTGTCAGATGGCGGATGGCGACTATAAATTCTTCCAAATTTATTTCATGAGCAATTCATCACAAGATATAGATCCGCGTTGTGCACATAAAGCCGAAAACCCACCGCGGCACACGGAGAGGCCACGCATACGCTACGCACGTGGGTCAAGCTTCGCTTTGCACGAAAATATATGTCACCGTGTCCACCGCGGCGCACGGAGAATGACGTCATCCATACATTTTTTTGCAGAACGTAGCCGTGGCCGTGTGCGTGGCCTCTCCGTGCACCGAGGTGGGTTTCCGGCTTAACAGTTCAGTGTCGAAAAATAAAGGGATTTATCGCTAAATTTGTTGCTAAGCGCAAAACTCGAGAACGGCTGGACCATTTTTTTCTTAATAACCTACTGTATCCCACTGCTGGGCAAAGGTCTCTCTCATCTTCTTCCATCCATCGCGGTCATGGGCTCTTTCATACCACCCGTCTAGATGAGCGTGGAGGTCATCGTGCCACTGTTTTTGGGTCTACGTCGGCGATGACGGTCGTGCTCTGGGACCGCACTCGGTGATCGCTTTGGCCTACCTTTCTGAGCACATTCGGCTCAGGTGACCCGCCCAGGTCCACTTAAGTGTAGCTGTTTTCACTCCTACATCCGCGATAAGGGATATGGAATGCAGCAAGGTGTTCCGCACCCTATCAGTGTTTTTTACACCCAAAATGCTGCGCTCTAATGCTCTATGGTAAACCTTCAGTTTGGACTTCTGAGCCTCGATTACTGACCATGTCTGGGCGCCGTAGGTAAGAACGGGCAGGATACACATGTCGATGGGTCAGTGGAAGGTTGCCCTTCATGATGGACTCTATTACTAAGCTTACGCTGTCCTTCCGTCATCCATGTCTGTTAGCGGGCTGTATCTCACGAACCGTAATGGCTATAGTTGAAATATTCACCGAACGTATATTTCTGTTGGCGCTACAACAACAAATACTAACAATAAAAAATAAATATAAAATTAAGGGGGAGGGGGGACTCTATTACTAAGCCTACACTGTCCGTCCGTCTGTCATCGGGCTGTGTGGCGAACCGTAATAGGTAGAGAGTTAAAATGTTCACAAAAAGTGTATTTTTGTTGCCGCTACAACAACAAATACTTACTAAAAATAAAATAAAAATTGAAAACAAAGGGGGTCCCCATACAAGAAACTTGATAATTTTGACGTTTTTATTCTACGGTGGTACGGAACCCTTTATTTGCGGGAAAGGAGAAGAACAGACGACGAACGGGGAAACGGGGGGGTTAGTTCTTTTTCGGACAACATTAATTCTGAGGCGGTACGAAGTTCGCCGGGACAGCTAGTTAGTATATAGCTTTCCATTGGGGTATAAAACTTACTGATGACGCATCTCCCTAGAATGGGGTATACAAACGCAACAGACAAATTCAGAGCTTGGGTATCTATTGGCGCCCAACTTGGGACTTAAATATATATATTTTTTTTTTTTTTTCATTTAATAATACCATTGATACGAGAGGAATACTAAGAAGACCGATAATGTTTCAAATGTCAATCAGGTAAAGACAATACTTATAAAAAATTTACTTAAATTTTTTTGTGAGTAATATAATGTTGGCGCCCAACGTGAGACTAAATTAAAATAATAATACATATCACACCTATTTATATTCCCCGAAGGACTAGACAGAGGTATCTACACGTGCACCCACATTTCAACGGTATTTTAGTCCTTATCAAATTTAGACCAAAATATTGATTTAAAATTATTATTGGCCCCCATATTGGGACTCCAAAAATCCTCTCTGTAATGACATAAACGTAGTAAATTCCGTATATAAACGTTCAATATACCAAATGGGCTAGTCAACAGCTCTCATACACCGTATTACCCGGTAGGTAGACCCAAAGCGGTGGATGTCACCAGTATTTGCGCACAGATGTGCGGCGTAGCGCGAGAATTTAACGAGGCCGGCTATCCGACTGTTTATTTGCGGCAAACATTGAGAGACATCTTGTAGATTAAATGGTGGGGTGCTTGGTGGGTGTAATTTTAATATAATGTTATTGAGTTATCATATAAGAGTAGTTTGCCAGAGAATATAATATGTAGAGACTAATTAAATACCAAATAATGAAAGAGAAAATATATGAATGTATGAAGACTCAGGATATTAATTATACCAGACTCCTTACGCGCGGGGTTGCTAAAAATCTAACCTCATTCAAACCCCTACCGCAGGTTTAAAATGGTTTTACAAAGCATTTCTAGAAACAAAAGTGATTTGTAATGCCAGTGCAAGTCGATCATAACTTTCTCTAAATTCGGGGGTTAGGGTTTGAAGAACAAAAATATTTTTTTGCGAGCGTTTAAAAGCAAGGGAACCAAACTTACAAGCCAAATATCAAGTCTATAAACTCAATTTTAATAATAAAATAAATGAGTCTAAGTAATTTTAAAAGCATTGTTGTTAATCCCCTGCTAACATGACAAGGGAATCCCTCGCAGGGTTGACAGCGTTAAACCCGCCAGTGTTCACACACAGAATTACAAATCGTGTGTCAAGTAGGCACACCGTGATACTCTCTTTGTAAGATTAACAGATCACTCTATGACCGCTTTGTATCGCGCTGTTATAATTTCGATAATTAGTACAGGTAATATTCTAAAATAAATCGTATCTTGGTCACAAGTTCACAAGTAAACTGGCTAAAATCTCTGGATAAATATGGAGGAGCGTCATTTATAAAAAAAAAACTTCGAATATAACACGGAATTAGAAACCCTAGAGGTAATACAAAATTCTCCAACTAATATTAACAAACAAAAACTCCCTTTAGTATGAAAATGCGTACTTCTTTACATCGATCCCCCTGCCCATGGGAGATGTGAGAGAATAAGTTAAACAAGCCGTATTGTCAACTGAGCGGATGAAATCGTACCTACAGTTATTACGTATTCGACAAATCCCTAGCGATGGACCGCTTTGTACTGTAGTGAGACAAGATGCCTTTGACAGTAATTTAAAAAAAAGGTGAGTCGATCAAAAATCATTTGAATTAACTTTTTTTAGGAGCGAAACTCAAGATTAAAAAAAAAATTAATTTGAAATGTTTCTTTTATCTTATCTTTTTGTTATAACTTATCTCATTTCAATTCAGTCTTTTGAATATTTTGTGACGTTAATACTGACATTTTTCAATAGATGACGTCTCACAAAGACAGTGGTGTCAGTATCGAGGGAGTTCTAAGTGGATTAACTGTAAGCGAAGTCACAGTAGAACGAGAGAATAGTCGCCGGTGCCAGGGGACTGGTGTACAGTTACACTTGATATTTCGCTTTGTGGGAAAACTGATGGAAAGCTTTAATAAGAAAATAACGCTAAGCGAGACATACAATTTTAATGTGCTTCTATTCTAAACTATGAGTATTTCAAATATGAAGTATTCAATTTTTAAGAATTAGTTTATACTGTTTAATGCCATTCTAAGTATCTTGTATGTGTGTATTCAATTAGGCCAAAGCTAGAACACATAAACGGAAAACGAACAAACTGTTCCTAATAAAATCATGAAAACATATTTACATAAAAATCCTCCCTAAATCCTTGTAACTTCAACCCCGAACATCATGTCTATATAAACAGGGGGTGATATTTCGCGCGCCGCAGTCGTCCACGGAGCGCGGTCCGAGCATGTTGTCTCTGTACCGCGCGTGGCTTGGCCCGAGTCCGTGCGTGGCCCGGCCCGCGCCGCCGCCGGGCGCGCACCGGCCCGTGCCACGCCGGGCCAGGGCACCCTCCCCGCCTGCCTCACCACCACCACCTTCACCCTCTTCAACCACGTCCAGCGAACTAGACGTCGAACGAATCGAGCCTTCAGACCCGCCGAAAGGTCCAACAAACACAGTCTTAGACATCGCATGCTGCGACGGCCCCGTGCGCTTCAGCCGCGTCCTGAACGTCGCCTGGCAAGAGACCCCGGATCGCAACTGGCAGTGTCGACATCGCAAGTCGCAGACGCGCACAACCGTACACTACTACCCGTGCAAAACTTGCGGATCAAAGTTCCCGTCGTACTACTTCGTGCATAAACACCGCAAGAGCTGTCACGCCGAGGAGGCCGCTGTGACCTTGGACGACGTGCAGCCAGAGCCGGAGCCGGAGCCTGAGCCATCGACGTCGACGGCGAAGTGACCGACGCCGCGGCAAAGTTACATCGTAGTGAATTCGTACATATCAGTATTATGGAAGTGATCTCAAACGAGCTTAACGTGTGAAGGAGGTTTATGTGTATCGGTTTGATTGTATAGTTGTTATAATAAATGTTTAAAGGTATGTGCAGTATTATTTTATACTACTCCATTAATTCGTGTAAAAGGTTCTGAAACTATTTTTATGCTGCTTCTTGGATTGATCAACTTCTGAACACTTTTATATCTCAAGTTTGATTACAGTTTCACTTAAAACTATAAATTATTTTTTATAGTATTTATAGTTGATTTTAATAGCACTGCTAATCGTATAACTTTCGATGTTATACAGTTCCTTTTTATGTTTTAAAGCTTTTTTTTTTCTCTGAGAATCAATTTTTTTACTGGTCAATACACAAAAATAAAATACGCCATACTTGTAAAATGTACGCAAATCCCTAAAAGTTTAATAAAAAAAGATTCCCTAATAACATGCAACAACATTTCTCAACATCAGGAAAGTGCTGTCCAGTGGTGGGCCAGCTGTCCCAGTATAAAAATGTTATGTCCAACATACCTGTCTCTGGCGTGGGCGGCGGCTGCGTGGGCGTGGGCGGCTGGGCGGGCTGCGGCGTGGGCGGCGCGCTGCCGCCGGTGCCGCCCGGCGTCAACGCGGACACTGTCGTGCACCCCGTCGACGACGACACTGTCGTCGTTGACGACGTCGGCGTTGTTGACTCTGTCGTTGTTGATGCCGTCTGGTTGCGAACATGAGAGAATATTATTCTAAAACTTCAGTTAAATCCATAAATTTTCCGGTAACTTAAAAGCGTCACTGAAAGTTGTCTATTTCATAATTTATTTATATAAAGCAAAGTTTTGCAAGAATAAATTAAAAAAAAAATATATTTTAGTGGTTTTGTTAACGGGCTCCCTGTATAAAGGTGAACTTTTTTTTAATAAAAATTGGTCGTTAATTAAAAACTTTTGACAACTATCCAAGATTGAACACGGAACTCCAATGGTTATCTGGGAATTCTGTTTAAAAATATTAAGATCTTAAGCTTTAAAGCCGACCATCCAACTCGACCGGGAGGGCTAGCTGGGCTAGCTGGCCCGCTCGCTTCGACCAACAATAGGATCGCTTCAATTACCTCAGCACATACAAATTATGCGATCCTATTGATCCTCATGCTGCCAGGTCGAGGTTGACCTGCATATCGACTTGCCCGTTTTTCCATATATGAAAAGCTCGGTTTGATCTGTTCTGTCAATATCCTTACCGTAACAGCGGTGATGGTAATGATGGTCAGGTCCGGGGTGGAGACCGAGATCATGTCGGGTGCCGGCGGCGTGGGCGCGGCCGCCGGGCTGCCGGCCACGCTGAGCGGCGTCGGCGTCGGCGTCGACGTCACCGGCGCGGGCGGCGCGGATGACGCCGGCGGCGGCGACGGCGGCAGCGGCGGCGTTCGTGTCAACTCCGACCTGTTGGGAGAGAAGTATCATTATTTTATTTGTTTTTAGAATTCTATAATAAATCTAAGTAGAGTGGGTCTTGTCTTCACCTAGGGCGGCCAATGACTTTTTATATTAAAGACCTGGCATACACAAACATTAGTGCTCTAAAGAGAGCACATTAATCTTTACCTACTTATCAATGAATACAAGCCATATAAACCACTGTTGTTAGAAAGAGATGAATATACACTGTAGCGTTATTAGCTACATAAACATTAGCGCGGGCGTGCGTGCAACCGCGATGCGCGGTGGCGCGTGACTAAGTGGATTTCAGGCAGTTACCTTGCATTCATGTTGTCAAAATAAGCGCGGTAAGTCGCATTAAAATCGTTTCATAAACTCAATTTATTCGGAGGCTTGAATTATTCAAAAACCGATCTAGTACAAACTATAGTACCTCTATTAATTATAATTCATCTCAATCCTGTGTTAATTATGAAACCAAAACGCAATCACGGCGTAGGCCGGCGGAGGGTGGGTCGGGGAGGCACGGCAAACATAATTAGCTCAATTCAGCTCACTTTTAATTAGCCCACGCTCACCCGCGGGGAGATTGGGATCATCCGCATCACAACTGACGAATTTCGTTTTTTTATTTATAATCATCATGAGGAAAAATTAATTGATATTTTAAAACATGTGTGAGACTTGAAAAAGGCCAAGAACCGATTGTAATAAAACATACTTACAAAATACCCAACTACACAAACTGTCAAACCCAGAAAACTGCGTTGAAACTGTTTAATCTGTTCTGGAGCTACAATGACACCGATAGGCTAAAACGTGGTGTTAAAGTTTACACATTAGACTTACGAGACCCATATTTGACAACAATGTCTGTATTTTCCTAGACATCATTTCTGTATACGGGCCGAGTTCACGAACAAACTGACGGAACTTTAAGCTCTGTTTTCCTAGGAAAGCGGCACCGTCATATAGCGGCCGTAATATAACGGTGAATGACGTCACTAGAACGTTAGCTATGTAAACAAAATGGCGGCGATGGAACTTTCCCGATGTCGTCCTAAAGACGGCCGTCTTTTTGCGTCCGTAATATTGCGTCCGTTATATGAAGGCACCGCTATCGGAGGAAACCAGAGCTTTACAGCAGTAAACGGACTGTCACCTGAACATCTAACAATCGGTAACTGCTCCAACGCGGTCTGGTAGTGTGTTGATGAACACGACCATGTATGGCCATGTATGGAAAAAAACGTTACTTTCAGCTGTGAATGACGCCCCAAAGAGGATTTAAACTTATTTTTATCGTTGAATAAAAAGCGTTGCGATAGCAATAATTAATCCAGTTTATAATTTTTTGACGGAATTTTCGACACAAGCTAACACGACTGGTATTTGAACATCATTAAAATTCGGCCAATTAATACTGAACTGCAGGGGTGGTAATTATCCGCGGGGAGACTCGGCCCGCTCGACAAACAGCGGGTCGACGCGGGTAAACCCGACAATCAAATTAATCCCAACCCTTTGAATACGCGAATATCGCGACGATATTTCGTATTTTTTTTTTACTTTCGATTCACGTTTCATGGTGCAATGGACACGGTAAATCCGCGGTATATTTGTTTATGGAAAAAATAGTGTTTTCCATAACCGTATTTATGTGAACACAAAAAATATGCTCGATTGTATTGTGAAATTGCTTAGCGTAAGTAAATATATTGTTGTAAGTATATTGTTTCTATTTTAGATTGCAATATAAAATATTGAATAACATGTTGCACTGACATGTTACTCAACTAAAGACAGACACAGACATGAATTTATGGATGACCTTATGCACTCCATCACATAAGCACAAACAGAAATTTGCCGGACCGGTTGGTTGCTTTATGTGGATTGCATAAGGTCGTCCATATCTGTCAGAAAGTTTCTGATGATGTGCGGCCGGCCTAATAGGACTCATTCCTCTGCCTTACCTTTTCCCATTATCCGGGGTCATCATGCTTTTCTGTCATACTTACATCCACTCCAACCTCATATCACTCTTTAACTTTATACCATCCATCCATCTTTTCTTGGGTCTTCCTCTCGCTTTGTATCCTTCCACATTCATATTCATCACTCGTTTAGTCACATACTTTTCATCTCTTCTCATCACACGCCCAAATCATTAATAGGCCTCAGTATAAGGGTCAAATATCAATAAATAAAACTTGGTACTACGCTGCGATAACATATTCAAAACGAAACGAACGAATCAAATAAGATAGGTAAAACATTCATAACAAATACAAAAAACCGTTAATATACCAATTGGGCAAACATTATCGGGAAATCAAAGTCAAACGATTGCCGAAAAGCCCCTCTGATTTTTACCGGCATCTCATCTCCTGTACCGGTTGTGTTCGCTCCCACTATTGGCGCATGCTTTTAATTAAGGCAATTAGAAATATGGCTCGGAACTGTTTGCGTAAAAATCTAAACAAGCTATGTCGGGAGAAACGTTGGCGGTAGTGATGTCCGCGGTTTGTATTTGTCGATATCGATATGAGCTTCATACATAAAAGAAGTCGAAGCATGGTTAGGAATCACGACCACATCGCACATCATAGAAGAACGATTGATTTAATTCCTTCAGCAGGAAGTAACAGGGTAATAGAGGGGTGCAACAGGGGTATTACCTACGAACCCGGACAATCTGTTTCGTTTGTTCGTGATTTTAACACAAATTAATAAATTTTCTTTAAAATTCGAAGCCGTATCGAAATGGATTATTAATTTAGTCGTAATAGCAACCCTTCTCCAGTTTATTGGCAGTCTATTTTAATTGAGAACAATGTCGGATTTGTCCCACTGCCGAGCACCTCTATCCTCGGCGACATTTTGCAAATTCTTCTCGAAAGCGTCATCATTACTTTTTGAAATCTTTAAAAAAAGCTGGGTTTACTTCCGTAAACCTAACCGACATGAATAAACAGCGCCATCTATTATAATGACCAATTTGGAATCATATTTTCCTAACAGTAATACGTTCCACAAGTTATCGATAAAACAGTGTCGGCACAGCGCGTATGCTGATTGGATCCCGGCTGATTCCCGCGGGAGTCTTGTACAAATAATCACCAAAGTGATTGTCAACACAGGCACGCAATACATACACGTTATTATTACATATTTTTCTTTATAACCGTTCTAAGGAGACCTACCCAAAGATCCCTAGTGGGTACTGAGAAATCAAAAGCAAGTACTTTATTAAAATCATAGGTTTGGTACGCACTGAATTTATTGCCGTCCTTCTTATGGTCGTAGTAATGTTTGAGTTAGCAATTTGGTTAAGCACGCGTCTTAAGGTCCAAGGTTCAAACCCTGGCTCCCACCTCTGGGTTTTTCAAATTCCGTAAGCAAGTTATAATCATATTAAAGTTATGATTATGTGTGAATCATAACTTCAATATGATTATCACTTGCTTACGGTGAAGGAATACATCGTGAGGAAACCTGCATGTCTTATGTCGTGTGTCCACTGGCAAGAAAACTTGAACAAGTTTACTTGCGCAAGCGACTTCCAAAGTGTAAACACTCACGCATGTGACTTCTGCAAGAAATTGCGTAAGTTACTTGCCAGTGGACACACGGCATTAGACATGTGTAATCAACCCGTACTGGGCCAGCGTGGTTTATCGCCTGAATCCCCCTCGCATTGTGGCGAAGCCCGTGCCCAGGAATGTGACGTTAAAAGGGTAAACTGTACTACTTCCATATAGATCTTATATAATAATAAAAAGCTCTGAGATGAAGCCGAAAGAAATCCGGCAAGTACCGCGGCTACAAGACGATAAGAAACAAAAAAGTATGAATTTTAAACGATTAATCCCGTCGATGAAACATCGAGTTGTTCCCGCTCGTTGTCTGACTGAACCTCATAAAAGTGAGTGGCGGTGCAAACAGCGGCGACCAGGGCCAGATTTGACTGTTTCTAGGACTTTTTGGGATTACGCCCCACATATACTCCTACCATTGTTATTCCTGGCCAGAATCGACAATGGTGTCCAACGATGACGCCGAAGTTTGCCGTCAATGAGTCCCGGGAAAAAGGTAAATTATCTTGGAATCCGCACGTATTGCTCGCGGTCGCGTTCGCAATACGTTTTGCTTACAAATCGATAAATTATGACAGATGCCTCGTACACAATTTACTGTCCGTAAACAAAACGAATCGTTTCTTGAATATAGTGACCGGGCAATAACTAGCATTATGAAAAGCGCTCTCGTGAAATAATGAGTGCTTTCTAATTATGTCTTTCGATATCGAAATATGTACGATATCTAAAGCCTGTTTGCCTGTTGTAAGTAACAACGAACCAGACAGTCTATAGATAAAACTCCTGAATATAGAAATGTCAGTCGCATAAAATTAAGTTCCACTCCGGCCCTGTACGCAGGGGCTAGTCGAATCTTTGCTTGATAAAACAATACGTCTTTTTGGACTGAATTTTCGCATCGCTTTATGGAAATTAGATTTGGGAATAGCGTAGTTGGATGAAATTAAATTTCTAAAATTATATAACGTTGGCGTAAGTTATGTTTTTAAAAATATGAAATTGATATTTTATTTATAGCAAACTACAGCGCAGCGCCCAGCCACATTGCCTATTAACAATACTCGTTCACACGATATCGAATAACGACTTCCAGTAAACGCACAAGCTCATGGTAGACCTACAGTTCTTCCTCATTCTTTCAATTCCATGTGTACAATCGAGGAAAAAAGCTCTTACTCGAAGAGAGTTCGCAAAAAAGCGGCGCGTCTTTCCAGAGCGATCGTTGAATAATTCATTGGGCGGGGAGCGCCCGCGTGTTGACATTGTGTAATTAAAAAGCTTCAGCTCCGCGGAATCGTTGTCGGATCCCTGTATTGATATTGTAGGAAAAATTATGATGGTTCCGAAGTGGTTTTTTACGCGAGTGTACTTTTGTGAGAGGCAGGAAATATTGTAGGTACATTTTTATCAAGAGATTGGTTGATATTGAAGTGTGATTTGCGATGCGATCCCTTATCCTATCCTTATGCATGTGGGTTGGAAAATTAGTTGTACTTAGTAAATATTATCTTCCGTACTTAACTACCTCGAAACGCACGGTAATATGAATGCGTACTTATTATTCGAATGAAAGAATGTCTAATGTTTGTTATGTTACTAAACTGTGAGGAATATTTTTATGCTACAGATAACAGTTAACGACTAGTACACAAAATTACCTACTCCTGTTTTAGACGAAGAGTTGTTCAGATTTTTCACTATGCACTTATCAATGTAATTTTTATACCGCTATTACTGGAAACCTTTGGTAATTTGTCTTTGTATGTTCGATCTAACTTTTACTCCTGCTTATATTAACTTGTATACTCAACAGAAGCTTTCTAGAATGGCTAACGCGAACCACACATGTAGGACCGACGACATCGCACGCGTCGTCGGAAACCGGTGGATGCGAGTGACTGCGGACCGTGTAGAAGTCATTGGGCGAGGTAGGTCCAGCAATCTCGCATAATACCGACCTAGGCCCGTATTAATAACTCCATCTCAAGATTGAGATCAAACTTAAGATGCTGTTTTTGACAGATGTTCCATACATTAAACGTCAAAATTGCATCTTAAGATCGATCTCAACTCTGAGATGCATTTATTAATACGGGCCCTAGTGTCTCATCATCATCAGGTCAAAATCATCGAAATGAAGTTTTTTTTTTCCAATGTGAAGTGAATCATATACCTACATATTTTGACAGCGACAGGTATACATGTTGATAAATTTAGATATAAGGTGCTTTCAAACTAGGGTTTTATACAAGCTAATTTTTCAAAGCGCGAGTAGACGCGCCTTTTGCCACATTCGCATATCGTACGAGCGTCGACGCGCTTATAAGCTCGTATAGGCGCGAGACGCCTCCGCCGGTTCAAGCGTACACGCCGGAATAAGCCCATGTACGCGCGTTCGGCTTTTTGAAGCGCGCATGTAAACGCGTATGCGTATGGTAGTCTGAAAGCGCTTATAAGTCGTCGCACGTACCTCTGTGGTTGCGCGGGCGCCGCGGGCTGCGCGGGCTGCGCGGGTTGCGCGGGCTGCGCGGGCCCGGGCGGCACGGGGATGCAGGCGGGGTCGGGCGCCGCCTCCTCCATACTAGACTCCTTCGCCTCGCCGCCCGCCACGCGCCCGCCGCCACCAGTACCTGAACAGCAATACCGTCATTTAGTGTCATACACTTAGCTATTCTACATAACCATCAGTTCCTTGCATTGAGGAGTGTGCGAATAAGATTTTATCTTAACTGCAATTCTAAGCGGCCAGATTTCTCGATCCCTTAGTCTGACAGCGCACCTTTTTATTTTACTCATAGAATTTTGTTGGTATTCGTCAATTCTACCATATAGCCACATCTGGCGACTTTTGAACGGCCTGTTCGACATTGGCTTTAGCTTAGTCGGCAACACTGTGTGTGCGCTATGTCGTCACTGCGTCGGCGAGTGTGGACGTAGACGTGACGACGTGATACACGGTTGTGTATTGCCGAGTCAGTGAGTATACGAGGACCCAGAGAACACCACGAGTATATCTATCTATTTATGTAGGTGGTTAACCCTGCGATCGCTGCAGGCGGGTGGTGACGCCGGCGGACAGCTCGGGCTCGGGCGCGGGCCGCGGCGGGTTGCGCGCAGAGCGCCGCTGCCGCGGCTTGCGTAGGAGTTGCTTGTAGTTCTCCGCCTTCTTCGACAGGTAGTAGAATCTGTTCACAATATGAAACACAATTACAAGAAAATATTGGAGATAGGTTGAAAGTGATGGTGCTTCCAAATGCCTCGCATAAACATTCATGTTATGACATTTTATCTCTGCGCGGTATGCGCCTGATGTAGACACACCCCATGATTATAGCAGCTATCTGCCAGTGAAAGACCCGTCAAAATCGGCCCAGCCGTTTCAAAGATTAGCCGGAACAAACATCCGAGGCAAAGTCGCTTAGCCATAACTGCCACTGTAGCGTTCGGTCGGCCAGAATGAACCAACCTATAAGAGGGTCGGTCAGAATAGTAAAACGCTACAATGACAGTCCAATGGCTAAGTAAGTCGACGCCCAGACAGCCAGACAAAACATTTTTAAAATGTTTTTTTGTTAAGTAATATGCATTCAGTGAAAATGCCTTATTTTGACATTACAAGCAGCAACTTCAGTTTTATGTATTTGTATAGATAACGGTGTGTACCTGACGCAGTCCCGGACGGTCTTCCGTGGCAGGAAGGAGGCGATCTGTCCGAAGTTCTTGGGATGCTGCAGATACTTCTCCTTGAACAGCTCGCGCTCGCCGCGCGACCACACGTTGCGTAACTGAAGCTCCTTGTGTTCCGACTCCATGTCCATACAGCGACCTGACGACCAAGATGCAGTTGTTAGTCTTACGGCCGAATACTCAAAGACTACTTAAATATTTAAGTCCCACTCAGAAGTTTGAGACGTCGTTAACTGCCACTTTTTGTATGGCGTTGGCGCCTCACGATGTTATCCTTCACCGTAAGCAAGTGATAATCATATTATAGTTATGATTCGCACATAGATTTCGAATAATCCAGAGGTGTGAGCCGGGGTTTGAACCCTGGACTTTAAGCCGGCCTGGCCTAAGCGCCCTCTCGCACGAGGACACCAGTGGCAGCGCAACCAGTCGCTCCACCAACAAAATGTATAGAGCTGTATGGAGGGTATCGCACCTGGTGTCCGCTTGGTAGCGCAACCAATTCGGTGGCGGCTATCGAATCACCCGCTGGTGGCGGAACTATGGTTGCCTCGTGCGATAGGGCGCTTAAGCCCGCAAGACGCGTTCTTCGGCCAATCGGCTATGACCATCATCATCATCATTTCAGCCAAAAGACGGCCACTGTTGGACATAGGCCTCCCGAGGATTTTTTTAATTTTCGCTATAGTAATCTAATAACGAATTGATGGAATCAGGCGTAACTTTGCGGAAATCCATTGTTAAACAATTATAGAGAGGGACCTACCACTCACCCTCGGAATTGTCAACCTCCAAAATTATAAACCAAATGAATTGATCGATAATAGAAGAGGCCAACAAGACTAACTCCCTGTCAGTCGAGAGTAGACAATTGCGGATTGTGTGGAGAATTGCTAATTGTTAGGGTCCATGACTCATGACCGACCTACTCTCGACTGACAGGGAGTTAGGTCTTGTTGGCCTCTTCTATTATCGATCAATTCATTTAGTTTATAATTTTGGAGGTTGACAATTCCGGGGGTGAGTGGTGGGTCGCTCTCTATAATTGTTTATAGTAATCTAATAATCTAATAAAATATATTTTTAAAAAGTTGTGCAATAGCTATGTACGTACGGTTGGTGTCGACGTAGACGGGCGTGGCGTCGGTGGGGTCGCGCAGCAGCGGCGGCACCACGGTGAGCGAGCGCATCTTCTTGTCCTCGTGCTCCTGCTCGTGCAGCCCGTCCGCGATCTCCTCCAGCTCGGCCTCCGACTTGACGCGCGCGCCGAGCCGGTTGAACCGCTCGCGCTCTTCGCGCTGCTTGCGGAGCTCCGGGAACACCTGGGGGCAGAGATGACCTGTTTCATCCATCTATGCGGAAAACGACGTGTTGTTCAAGTACGAGCAAAGTAAGTATTTTCTCCACTTTCACACAGGACATGAATACTACTTTAGTGTTCAGCAAGCAAAGAGATCGGCAAAGTAAGTCCTTTCTCCACTTTCACACAGGACATGAATATTACTTTAGTGTTCAGCAAGCAAAGAGATCGAACCCAATCTTGTTTTTATTATAGCCAAGGATGGCACACTAGCAGACAGTCCATCTGATGGTAAGTGGAAGCCGCCGCCCAGAACAGGACATTTAAGGGGAGCAGACGCGGCGCCAATCTTTTAGGGAAACATGCCCTTTGATTATTGTCCTTTGGCAATAGTGTCAATAAAGTTACTGGCGACTTTAAACAAAATAAAACGAATGAATAAAGCGCGAATTATGCTATTTACTCATACTCAGGGGGATGAAAAGTGGAGTGTTATCACTCGGTCGCAAAATATTTTTTTCTCGGGCGACCTAACTACTTTGAATCCCTCGCTCGCCCTCTTTGTGATACTCGCTTTTCGTGTGTTACAATCTAATATATCACGCTTGTATATCCCGAAGAGGTAGGCAGGGTTGAGGGTGCTCCTAATGGGCGTGTATACAAGCAACCGTGCCCGAGCAATCAGTCTACGTTGGACCACGTAGAGGTAGACATAATGCGATTGTTCGGGCGCGGATGCTTGGTGTGGTTCGGATGCAGCAATTGGTATTTTCGGTCGGAAGCGAGCCTAATGCCATTATTAGATTCGGGTCATCATCCACCAAGCTGGCCCAGTGCGGGTTGACGAACTTATTACACGTGGCGCCTATAATGTGTAGTACATATTATCTCGATGGGCCGCTACTGAACATACGAATGCTCGCATTTAACATGTTACATTACGTTGAAGTTGACGCCGGCAGATTTCCGATGTCGGCGTATACTACTCTACAAACTACTAGGAACCTGTCAAATGTGACGTCACCAGCACCGCGGCGGCGGTGGCGGTGTGCGGGAGGTGTGGCGGGCGGGGAAGCCGCATACCATCACAGTTGCTAGTAGGCTTGGTGGAGTAGAATTAACTGCTCACATGCAGACTGACCTTCTCAAAGAATTCCCGGTTCCTGGCGTCCTTGGCCTTCCTCTTCTGGCCCTGTTCTATCCTCTCCACGCGCCGCAGCCACTCCGCCGCGCGCCGGCTGTACGCCTCAGCTAACGCGTCTTCTCGCTGACAACAAACAATACCCATTATACAACGTATTTACAAAGAATTTATCATGACCAAAAAGTCTACCCCTTTACAGAAAGTTATGATGGACTTAAGCCGCCTTTCCACCGCAGCGCACGCTACGCACGAAATGACGTGGCTTCCACTAGCTGCGTTCGACAATGACGTCATTTCGTGCGTAGCGTGCGCCGCGGTAAAAAGGCGGCTTTACACTGGGATTAATGTAACGTCACGACTTTTATCCCCATTCGGGGGTAGTCAGAGGCTTGAGTGGCCATACACCACCACATTGTGGAGGTTTAACCAACTCAAAGCCCACGTTTCACCAGATAGTCAGGACCCAACGTGACAGGTGGTGAACCTTGTCACCGTGTATACAGGAACTGACTATTACCTAATCCCGAGGGATAGGTAGGTTTCCTCACGATGTTTTCCCTCACCGTCAGCGAACTGTGAATTATGCACATAGATGAAAATTCATCCATTGGTGCATGCCCCACCGGGGATCGAACCTGGGACCTTCTGATTGCTAGCCCAACCTGTTCACCCCTAGGCTACAAATCACGTTTGTTCCTAGAAATGCTTTGTAAAACCATTGTAAACTGGCTGAAAATCCCTGTTTTTTAATGTTATTAAGGTGGCAAATAAGAATACGGTCCGCCTGACGTTAAGCAGTTACCGTAGCTTATAGATACTTGCAATACCAAAGCCATTACTCGCACGCCGACCTGAAGAGGAGTGCGAAGAGGGAGGTGGGTTGTTCTTCCGGCTCTTTCACTCTGATCTTCTGTGAGAGGGTAGTACTAACCCGGTAGAACCAGCCCGTATATGAGTTGCGGTCAATTGGCTACAGCTTGGCTGTACCACTAATAAAATTTGGCGGTAGATGTTATAATGGGGTGTCCTCCGAAGCCATATACTAAGCGATTAAAATAAGAATAGGACCAGCCTAGCGCCATATTGTGACGGTACAACTGGAATTGTACAGGCTCTCGGCTAACTTCACTCATAAGTACAGTACTTGGTACCGTACACATAAATAAATAACCTGGTACATTCTTTACACACGGCTACCTGATCCCAAACTAAGCAGAGCTTGTACTATGGAAACCAGATAACTGATATTACTACATATGCTACTTTTGTTTGTAAATACATACATAATTACACCCAGACTCGGGATATGCAGACATGTTCATGCACACAAATGCATGTCCCGAGTAGGAATCGAACCTACGACCTGCAGCGTTAAAGGCGGAATCTCAACCAACCACGCCAACGGGCCAACTTCACTCATATAACGTCAACGTTATATGAGTGAAGTCAGCCGAGAGCCCGTCCTATTCAGAGGGCCTACTCTTTTACAAACGAAAACGAAATTTCCCGTATTTCCTACTACGTTTCTCATTCATTCCGACATTACTTACGAACGCAAATTGTTTGACGTCTTCGTCGTCGTCGAATCTAAACGTCAAACAATTTTCGTTCGTAAGAAATGAGTCGTATAAAATCAAAGGCGGCTATCTAAAATTTTTGGCAAACTTAAGTTAATTAGTCTAGTTTTGAATTCCACCACATTATCTTGGTGCTACCAGTAAGAAAAGTAGCCATAGATTATAATATAGTTTATACATTATTCATCAGTCGCACAGTTTAGAAGACATTAATTTTTTTTTAACTTTTACCAAAAAATTGTGAAAGTGTAGACAGCCGCCTTTGATTTTATGCGACTCAAATGTCTGAATGAATGAGGAACGAAGTAGGACATACAGGAAATTTCGTTTTCGTTTGTAAAAGAGTGGGCCCTCTTATTTTATTCGCATTGTAGGTCACCTTCTCGCCCTCGAGCTTGAGCCTCCGTATGTGTTCGGCGAGGCGGCGGCGCAGCGTGCGGTGCCGGCGGATGTTCTCGTGGTACAGCTCCGTGTCCTGCGGCTGGTTGTACAGCGGGTACGGGACCGCCGCGCCCAGGTGCGACAGCACCGCGTGCGCAGACGACGCCTGCACAACACACACACACCGTTACAACCACAGAGTAAAGACTAAAGAAAGAGGTGCCCTTATTAGATATATGTATGAAAAAAAACGCGGTCATTGTTTTTTCATTTTCATTGTTCTATCTACCGGTAAATAGTTGAACTACTCGCTTCGGTTTATGTCGATGTCAGTACTAGGCCGACCACTCGGCCGAGTTGCTTAGGGCCAGTCCCCTTAGTAATTGGTCCATGGTTACAACAAACGAAATAATACTACAATTACAGTAAGTACCTGTTGCAGATAGCGAAGAACTTTAAAAATATTAGAGCACCCAGCACTAGCACAGGCGGCCGTGACAAGACAAAACGCGAGATAAATCGATTTTGTCTTATTCCCTCCTATGCATTCAGCAAGAGAGCGACTCGGTGCGATGTAATACGCGACAAGTCTTGTTTTGGCACGTGTAATAGCCCTACAGGCTGGCTTTTTCTTGCAAGGGCAGCACCACGTTGGATTGAGTTGGTGCGTTTAGCTGCCGCGCGTGACTCGCCCAAGCACTCATGTTATGACATTATGTCTATGCGTTCCGACGTCAAAACTGAGTGCTTGCATGCACTTGATGTGCAGACACTAGTGTACATATGGGGGGTGCGTATGTGTGTGTCGCGATAATTGTGTAGTATTGTATAGTGACACCGACACAAGTGAAGTGATAGATATCATCATCCAACGGCTGCATCTACATCAGGCGCATGCTACGCCCGAGCACTCAGTTTTGACGTCGGAACACATAGATATAATGTCATAACATGAGTGCTCGGGCGAGGCATGCGAGGCATCTGGGCGCAAGAATCAAACCAAGCTACATCTGGTGAGCTGAATATTTATGCCCTCATTAGCTAAGCATACACACACAGATCTACCTGGCAGTTGTCTGGCGGACAGATCTGCTGGTGTATGGCGAGAACAGGCACAGATTTGCCTGCCTGATGAGGCATATACCAGCAGTTCTGTCCGCCAGGCATAACTGTCAGGCAGATCCGTGCTATGTTTAGGCAGTGGGATTGCGATTCTCCGGCCCCTGCAGGCCCTTCTTCAGTCCCGAGGGTCTTCAGATACTAGCCTTCTTCCTGTTGTCTGCGTAGACGCACTGCGCGAGGCTGCGGTGTCGCGAGGGCAGCTCCTCGGGCTCCTCCGCGCGCGCCGGCCGCGACGCCGACTGCTGCAGGTCCTCCTGCTTCTTCTTCAGCTTCTGCAGCGACGACTCCGCCAGCGCCATCTCGCGGTCCACCTCGAGAACGTCACACAAACATTTATTAACACAATGCTCGTCAATAGATACTAAAATTAATAAGGAAAACAACAAGATTGAAGACGATTGGTCAAGATTGGTCTTGTGGAGCGCACAATACCAATAATTGGTGTAGAAAACTTTGGGAAAGACCTATCTACAGCCATGGACAGCTTCCTATTTCGGTTGAAATGATGATGATGATGAATAAAAAAGTCACAATTGAATAACAGACGAGCGTGGGTAGGCCTCTAGGCCTCCCACAAGGTGGGCCGACGACCTGGTGAAGGTCGCAGGAATCCGCTGGATCCGGGCAGCGCAAGACCGGTCATTGTGGCGAACATTGTGGTCTTTCGGCTGCCATGATGATGATGACTGACAACACAGCCTAACCACCAAATTTAAAATGCTTTGTAAAATCATTGCATCTAAAACTAATAGTAGAGCCAAAATACCATCAGCCATAATGACAATAGCTGTTGTCATTATAAAGTTGTTATTTTCAATGACACTAGTAATCATATACTTGTAAAAAACACTGTGATACATTTATAATAATTTAGTATGAATACCTTGGATATTTGTTGTAATAAGTCATCCTTGGTGGTTCTAAAGCTCTGGTCTTCTATCGTGGGCTCCGAGGGGGGGTTCGGAGACAGCACCTCCACGGTGCCGTACGCGTTCACCGGCTCCTGAAAACAATAATACAACAACAATTAAAAGTAAATAATAAATATCGCTAAGCAAACACACTTACTGTATGGTCTCCTAAACTAAGCAAATCTTGTACTATGGACTGTACAATGGACTGGGTGCGAGCCCAGTGACACCCAAATGCCAGATATCCAGCCAGAACCACCCAATGCAGTGAACCAAGCGGATGGCAAGTGCTCTTGCACTTAACAAGGCGTATCATCGAATGCATACTGATTACTGAACCTAGTTTCCTCACCAGACACCAACCTCATCGGGCGAGATCGACATAGCCCCACTTCTGCTAATAGGTTCACCTACGCGCCTAGAGGGCCTAGACGCATCTAGGCATTTGACAAGCCCGCTGAGTTTCTTGCCGGATCTTCTCAGTGGGGTCGCGTAGTGATCCGGTGGTAAATTTGCCCCCATTCTCTCAAAGAGATAGCAGCCCAAGTGGAGGCCGTGCCCAACGTGGCGCCCTTGAGCCAGCTGACCCCTGCCCCTATGGCTGGAGCCCTCTGTCCAGGTGTAGTTGTATAGGCCACTTTGGCCAGCAACATATAGTCAGTCAAAAAAATACTGACCCTGGTATCAACTCTGAGCGGCTGATGGTGCGGCACCGAGGTTCTGTCAGCGGTGAGCCTGATCTTCTTGAAGGGCGGCGGGTCTGCAGGCGGGGGGTGGTGCGTGGCCGGCGCGGGCGGCGGCAGGTAGGCGCCGCCCAGCATGGACACGCGGCCGCCGCCGCGGTACTCGCCGCCGCCCACCGCGCCCGCGCCCACGGCGCCCACCGCGCCTCCGCTGCGCACGTAACTACTGTCCCTGGAAGGAGAAAGATAATGGTTAGTACACTATACTTTTTTACAGACTTTTTCTGCCACCAGAGCGGGGCGCCACGTTGGATGTCATGACTCATGTCGGACGCATGTGTGTGTCGCGAAATTTATATTTGTGTGACACCAACAGAAGTGAAGTGACAGATAACGTCACCCAATCGCATCAAGCGACCTCTGGTGTACTGAAAGTAAGTACCACTGCACCCTACTTAGCCGGCCGTGACAAGATTAAACGCGAGCTACCGAAATCGATTTTGTCTCATTCTTTCCTATGCATTAAGTAACACAGATACAGGGAATTCGGCGCTGTATTGATATCACGATCCAAAGGTTTTCTCGAAATATCGTCACGAGACTTGTATTACTGATAGTGTAATACCTCCCATTGAGCAGATAACACGTAGTTCTGCCTGTGTTAATTGAGAGAGGCAGATCAGACGTTTGAACTAGGTACTTTGAACGTGGGTTATGGAAAGGGATTTTAGTACGCGTCTTACTAAGGATAACCCCCCTAACATTAATCGAACCGAGACAAGTCGGAAATAAAACCAAGTGGTTTTATACATCGTGAATTCTTTTGAAAATAAGTGCAAAAAATGCCCCTAAACTGCTGGTGTGTGCAACTGGTACGTATTGATGTTCATGAATTGATCAACAGATGTCACTACACGGTGTGCAATGTAACTGGCGACAGGTTACCAACGGCGCGTCAACGACCTCGGGCCGAAAAACTGTTTCGCACATAACGCAATAGATGGCGGCCGTGACGCTGTGTAGACAATTTTTTACTAATTTTAATCTTTAATTTAATCTTTAATTTATTAACAAGGCAGGTACCTAATTGTTTAATTTTTTAACAAATAATTCTAGCTAGACTGTTAATAGCACTGAAAATTGCTATCAGTTTTGGGAATTTCAATTTAAAAGTGAATGGTAGGTATTTCCTTTAGTGATCTTTGGTAATCAAATCACATACATATGAAGCAACATAAAGAATTTAATGCATTAATACCTATTAGCATAACATTTTCCTTTCCAAAATTTATAAAAATTGTAGAACATTTTTTAGTTTTATTCGTCCTTTTTATCACTTTTGTCTTGCATTACAACTTACACCTTGTATTACTCATTATGAGTTACTTTATTATATTCATTTGGACCCCAAAAAGTACCATAAACCTATGAATAACTATCTTAGTACGTGCTTATTATTAAAAATGCAACAAACACAAATTTAACCAAAATTGGATTAATGGCATTAATTGTCAGTTTGACGTTATCTGTTTGACAAGTTGACATTTGTTATTTTTTTATCAACAAAGAAATAAAACTACTGTTCGTTCACAGTGATTTTACCTCTGACGTTCCTCATTTTATTTTTGTAAAACGCAAAGTAAGCCTTTAAACTTGGCCTTTGAGACCATGAACTGTAAATTAGGCTTTATTCTACAGGCTACATGACTTATAAAAACCTAATATCCACTACGTTTCTCAAAAATAAATAAATAAGGTAAATGTCAGAGGTAAAATAACTGTGAACGCACTGTACTGTGTATGCAACTCTTGGACATAGGGGATTATTCATGGGGTATGACGACCTACACACTTCCTAGCATTTCCATAATAAACCAGTATGCTCTACACCCCTACCCTGTCCCCCAAATTCATAGAAAGTTATGATCGACTTGCAGTGAAATTACAAATCACATTTGTTCCTAAAAATGCTGTTCAAAACCATTGTAAACTGGCTAAAATCTCTATGAATTTGGGGGATAGTTATGTAGCCAGTTTACAATAGTGTTACAAAGCATTTCTACGGGCCCGTTAGCGTGGTTGGCGCGGAGGCGCCTTTCACGCTGCAGGTCGTAGGTTCGATTCCTACCCGGGACATGCATTTGTGTGCATGAACATGTCTGTATGTCCGGAGTCTGGGTGTATATGTATATTAAGTATGTATTTACAAATAAAAAAGTAGTATATGTAGTAATATCAGTTATCTGGTTTCCATAGTACAAGCTCTGCTTAGTTTGGGATCAGGTAACCGTGTGTACAAAAATGTCCCAGGATATTATTATTATATTATTATTCTAAGAGCCTGTTTCAGAATCGTCATATAACTCTTATGCATAAAATAAATATGCCGTTTTGAGTAGTATTCAATACTAGAACATACCCAACTTGAGTTTGTCGCTACTAATGAGGGATGGGGTAAACTGCAATCCTATATCTATTGCCTATGATTCGCTTCTATGATTGCAGCTCTATGTTCATATCTAAAATTCATAGAAGGTCTATTTAAAATATTATTAATTAAAATTAGTATGATTGCAGCTTCCCCCATAATCTACAAAGACGTAATTAGTATTTAGAGATGTGAAAACGCGTATTGTTAGTAATCTGTGATCGATCACATGCCGAGACGCAAAGGCCAAGGTTGCGTGCGGGGCGGGGGGCGCGGGTTAACTGTAGCGCCGCCGGAGAGCGCTAGGGCTGACACTCGGGATACATTTTTTTTTTAAAGATATTGCTCTAGAATCTAAATTACTAACATTTTAATATATGTAAGCAACTTTACTAGATCAAAAAGTATTCCGATTCAGGGACAATATTTTAAAGAATCTTAAATATGGTCTGAAAATAATATTCAAGTCTGACCTACACTTAGGTATCAATAGAGGTTTATGTTCAGGGTGCAGGATCGACTGCGACAATATCACATCATTATGCCCAATATACAAAGCCCTTGGGTGCTTGTGTTGTGATTTACTTTTTCGGATTTTAACTCCAGCCTCCACCTTCTGTCAACCCTATCAAACAGACGCGTTCAATGTTTATTTTTTTATTATTATTCGTGGCGCGTCGTCCGCGCTTCTACCACGTGGTGGCCAACGTGGCGCGCTAAATACGGACGCGATCGTGTCGTGGCGTACTTACGTCACCGGCTATGGATGCGTTGTCGAGGAAATTTCACAATAAGGGCCAACATCCGAATGTCGCATTTAGGTTGTGCTGAGCCTATACGTTTTAGGTTAGGCATGGCACAGGCGATGTAGCTACTTTATGAACATTGGTCCATACTCAGATTTCACTTTGTTTATAAGGTATTGCCAACTATTACATAAAATTGGCTGCGTTAAGCATTTCAACGATATAGTACATACAACTCTGCCAAAGATTTTTATTGTCTTGTGTAGTCTAGCTTGGCTTCATTTTCAATGTCCATACCATTGTATAGAGATAGACACAGCCCCATGACCTACAAACGACCATAATGACACGTTGAAAAGTTTTCAAATTGGTCTCCACAGTGGGTCATCTCATCACTGGTGGTGCTATTCGAAGTTTGACATCATTAGCCAAGACAGCTGACAGTCTATGAATAGCAAACCAGATCTTAGCAAATACTGAAATAAAACTTTGTAACAATGTTTCTGCCACGTGCTTACCCACTGCAACACATACGATACGACGATGCGAGGTGATTGCGCTCCCGCCAACTCCGCATCGCGTGATGATGCTTTTATAGTTTATTATGCGGCAAAAAATAGAAATTCGCAGGAGGTGGAACTAATATGAATTCTCACACGTTTTTGTCTTGCTAAATTGGCAGTGTTTGGTAAATTCGCCAAACTTAAACCAAAAGTTCTTTACAACAACCAAAATATCCACCGATTTTATTTCGATTTGCACCTTCACATATGAAAGCAGTTATTATCCATATTTGTGGATTAACCCCCAAATTGATGGAAACATAAATCCATTTAGAATGGGTTTATCAAGTGTTTTTCTGTACTGGGTCGATTGAGACTACCCGAGGTTTACCCGTACAATATAAGTTAGGTATTGAAATGTTTGCCAAATATTTTAGTCCATGCCATTTGAATTTGAATGAATCTAAGGCAACCGCTAAAAGGGAAGGGTATCGCATTCCAACAAGGTATCAAATTAATTCAATCAAGTCTGTTTTATAACTCAACTTGTTCAGCATAAAAGGACATGAATTCCGTTCCGTGTCTTAAGGATCTACAGAGGTATTATTTAATATATCTTGTTGTGACTCCAAGCTATAATTAACTGCAATGCTCAATCACCGCAAATTGCTAGGTAACATAATTGCATACAATAATAATAACATAACGATATAAAAACAAGTAATATTGTCTGCGAAGTAGCAAGAATCTCGTTATTGTCAGGGTCAATTGCTTATCTCTATGGAGACAGAATGTTGACTTCCAATACTGAACGCTACTGGCTTGTACTATTTCCATAATAACACTTATTTGGACTCCTGTGTCGCATTACATCTTGAGCATGAAAAACGAGGTTACCCCTACCTTTACTCTCGACTTGCAAACTTACCCAATTACAATCCAAGAAAGCTGATCAATAAATAGAAAAGGCAATCAGCCTGCCATCCTTAGGTCTTATTCTAAAGCCTCCACGTCTGCGAGACATGACCTTCAAAACGATTAAAAATCTTCCACGTTCATATTATATTTAAAGAACTCAGTAAAACGCAGGTGTCATTGCCAGAAATACGATAACCTGAAGCGTGTGAGTGCAACCAGACGCCACTTAGGCGATCTATTTCTGATGCTTCATAACCAACCTCATTGGAACAGCTCCAAATGTTTGTTTTTATAAAAATGCAAGCTCAAGTGGCCCGATCGGAGCTAGATGATGCATTTTTAAAGTCTTGGCAGTTAAAACGTTCCGGAATTGATGGCATATTTCTTTAAAACCCTCATAAACCCCCTTTAAGATCATAATGTTCCTTTCGAAAAGATTATGTCTACTAATAGCAATCAGTTCAAGAAAGGAAAGCTCTTTAGTCGTCGACTGCCTTTTTAGTCCTGGTGATGCGGCATGACGGTCATGAGGTGGGTTTAAATTAGATTAAACTGTTTAGAAATTTTAAGGACGACAGTAAGCTACTACCAATCTCTTGAAGTATCTTGAAGTAGCAATCGGCTAAGACAGTATTGCTTTCTGGTAATACAGGTATAGTGGTGTTTTTTTTGTGTGTTACCAACCAACATTAACTGTTAATTTGGTCAAATACTGAGAAAATCCACCAAACAGGATGCTCAATTCTGTGCATTGCAAAACAGAGTTTTATAACAAAAACACAATAAGATTGCTCACACAGTAAAATCAGAATCCAAATTGCTGCTCGATGGAATACTTCCCCTACTTCTTTAATAATAAGAATCGTTTTCGCGTACGATCGCGTAATGAAACGTCAGCTATTAAGTTGTATTGTGCAAAAACATTGTAATCGTTTCCCATGGTGTGCACTGCTAGACAGGCATTATATCTACCATCGCAAATGCGATAGGGTTGCCTGTAGTCTCATAAACCAGGTCACGAGGGCTCCAATCTCTTATAGATTTTTAGACCACGTCTTGCAATTAAGAAATTTGTACCAAACTTCCATTCTATTTAGTTTATATAAAATTTCATAGCATTGTTGAATTTATAATTCAACGAAAAATATAATTCACCTCGTTTACCCGCCCCTGGGAGATCGTAACCTTTTTTTTCGACAAAGGTTTGAAACAGAAACAACATTGAACGGAGTTTTTTTGCAAATTACCTTGCCCGGGGGCGTATGAAGCGGTGTTTCATAATTTTATCAAAATATTTGCGTACCGACAGCCCTGGGAGTACAATAGCGCCGCCATTTCCTTATCTCTGCAATGTGGGTTCACATTGTTTTGTCTGTAAGTATGTACGAGGTGTATAAGGAAAACTGTAGGTATGTTTGTCGGAAACAGAATTAATATACCCACCTACTAGATGCATAAGGATAAATTGTGTTTTCGTACGTTGACTACATGTTTATGGGGAACATTTCGGTGTATTGGAAACATCCGTAACAACGTAATTAAATATTGGTCAGTAGACTAGTGAGCCAAAAGGAAAACAAGACAGCAGGGCCTCAAGTCCCTTAACAATTGTCCATTACGAAACCACTGGTCTCTGAATTCTTCATTATAAATCGTAAAATTTTAGCGGTCGGTATGTTTTCGACCAGAGGACTGCTAATAGATGGCCATGACCATAACCATGACTGCTAAAACATGTCGACCGCCAAGAATTTGCGATTTATAATGAAGAATTCACGAAGATAATATTAGTGGTTTCGCAATGGATAATTGTTAAAGGACTCGAGGTACTGTAACGTTATTTCAGTTGTGTTGGTTATCGGGGCAATCTCACTCACTGGATTTCGTTCACCTCAGTGTGAATATCAGTAAGCCAAATCAGAGTAGCTTGGAATAAATGGGGTAAGGGGGAAGATTGCAATGATAAATTACTTATTTCTTCAATGGGGTAAAAGAACAACGCCTTCAGTTGATTGTGCTGTTTAAATAACTTATCACTTTATTTAATTAAAGATAACACACTTGTTTTTCCCTTGAGATCAATAAACTACCAGGATTAGAGGGATTCATATAATAAATACATTTTCACATGGTACCTTACTCTTTACTCTAGCAGAGACTATTGTTCAAACTTGCAAACAGGGATAATTGTTTTCCGATATTAATTGTGTTTTAAGGTCAAGTTAGCTTCTTGCTGGCAGCACAGCCGGCCGTCACAATACAAAACTTGAGATAAATAGATTTTGTCTCATTCTCTCCTACGCATTAAGTAAAAAAGAGTGCGACATAATTTGTGACAAATTTATTGTCTTGCTAGCTCTACTGGTAGCACCAGGGGGGTTACTTTGAAAAACGAAACGAACGCTTCGGCTGACGGATCGTCCGAAGTACGGACTCGATGATCGTGATTTGACGTTACTTCTTTCGTGGATCCTACTCTGAAAGTTATTTGACATTTACGATTTCAGCGTTTAACATGGTTTTGATCGTAAATCGAATCCGTACTTCGGATCCGTAACACTTTCGGAGTAGGAAATCGCCCGATCCGTCAGTCGATGCTTTCGTTTCGTTTTTCAAAGTAACCACCCAGGAGTAAAGACTCCATAGTCTTAGTACCGGTACTGAAACCTTCCAGTACCAGGAATTCCCGGGAGCATTGGGTAGTGGGCCCTATTAAAAAAAGTGCTTAGCCAATCAGTCATTTAAATCTTCTTATCGTATGGTTAGTGGCCTACCTGGTGTCAGAGTTGTCCAAGCCGCCCAAAGGCCTCTAACATTGCTTAAGGACAATCGACTTTTTGCGCGCCCTCCTAATAACGGAGACGCTCAGTTCGAAATGGTCACTCATCTTTGTCTGACTGGTAATCCATCGGAGATTAAGCAATGCTTGGCAACATTGCTTAGCCTCCGATCGATTACCGATCAGTGAAACCAGCTGGCTATGAGGGTCTCTAGTCATGAATGAAGAGGTACCTGTATGACAACGCAGCGGATCCATAGCCGGGCTGGTGTAGTCGCAGCTGGGCGGGCGGGTACGGCTGGGGCGCATAGGGCGCCGCGGGCGGCCGGGGCTGGGGCGGCGCGACCACGGCACCCGCCGCCGGCTTGCCGCCGTACGCCAGCGTGCCGCCGCCGTGCCCGTGGTCCGTCTGCCCGGGCCTGGAGGCAACGGAAACGAGACATAAGATACTGATGGGCGGCGTAACGAGCAAATCACGGAATAAGGAATAACTGGAATGAGCATGTTAGTAGGTTTCGCCACTATTTTGCAAATCTTGCAATCTCGCAATTTTAGCCAAACTGTTGGCCGTTCGGATCCAACCATGTCCGAACGTGAGTGTGACAGATAAGCTAAGTTTGTCTACTACACTTTACAATGTAGTTTAGTATTTTGGGCTTTCATCGGACGACTGTATTATTTATTAGACTGTGGTTTAGCACCTAGTGGAAGATTTAACACAGACAAGATGATTATGGCATTAATGAAAATGAGTGAACCGACCGAGGACAAAAGAATTAAAAATAACATGTGAGATTTGACTAGGCTCATGAAACTAGATGAGTCATTTCCACGGAATTAACAATCGTAAAAGAAAGAATGCATTTCCGTGAGTCAGAAACAACGCGTGATGATGAAAGTTTATTATATTAATCACATTTTATAAGCGCAGATAAAAAACTCGCAAACCTATATTTTCCTCAATTACAGACTCACGGTAATAATTCAAAATAGCTCAAAGCTACACAAAAAGTGTTTATTTATGCAAATTTAAAAATGCCCATAAAAATATAACAGCCTACCAATTCGGCGTATAAGCGTATTTTTCCCGTTACGCGTGCGTAATTATAATAAGTTATGCGAATGTACGATATCCGACCGCGAATAGCTGTGACGCATGGGTCAATCATCCCGCGTCCATCGCCACGGGATGTGCTCCAACGGAAACATATAAAAAGGAGTTGTATTTTCGAAACTGGTATTAATAAGTCTGAGAATTATGTTGCTACACTGAACCACGCTTCAACTGAACTCGACCATCTGTTCGCCCTCTGGCTGACATGTCAACTGCCAAGGATTTACGATGAAGAATTCACTAAGATAATAGATGATGATGATGATGAAATTGCAGACTTCGGAACACAAGCCTTCTCAGTGCCCAGGGCACACGTAAACGTAACTATTCACTCCTATTTAATTCTTCTACCCTAGGAGCAAGAATTGTACTTCTACTCTTGAGCTTTCTGCGCACGAAACAAAGGAGCAAAAACCTTGTCATTATTTGTTTGAAGGTTAATATTCTTAATTCACTAAAATTTACTTTCAAAGTTGTGAAAGTGTGTTAATAAATATTTTAATTGACATTGGCTAAACGCGAAAAGGATTAAATTCGTAACGAAGTTATTTGACAGAGAACCAGAGTATTCGAAATAGCTCGAATGATTGGCCAAGGATTGGCAAACTGAACTGGCAGTGGGCTAGTCCATTGACCATAAGAAAGAGATAAATCTATGGGCTAGTCACATTTCCCGAACTGACAGCCGTTAGAGTAGAAAAGTTCTTGAGTGGAGACAACCAGTAGGCAAACGTATGGCGGGCGCCCTGCGGCCAGCTAGAGTGACGACCTGCGGAAGGTGCTGGCAAAAACTGGATGCAAAGAGCTGAAGACAGAGCTCAGTGGCGTGCGTTGGGAAAGGCTTATGTCCAGTAGTGGACAGCAATACGCTGATGGTGAATTGCGAAACCATAAAAAAATCTATAAACAAAATAACGAATGCTTTCAACAGTTGTTTTTTATACGATAGGTAGATAGATACCTACAGATAGATTTCAATCATTGATTGTGTATATCGATGAGTTTAATCAAGTGAAAGTATTGAGGCTGGTTTGAGGCTGCCTAGCTGACTTCATAGTCGACAAACTACATCAAAAATATCTAAAATGATGGTTTTTACGCATTTAAACTGAACTTGCTTCTCAAGTTTCCTATTATAATTAAACACTGGAAGGTTAAATGAAAACTGTTAGAGCACCCATATTTGCACCCATTTTTACAGCACCTAGCTACGAGTATCTTTTTCAATATATTTTTTTTATAAAAATTACGTTACATTGACACATTACTTTGTACGCAGAATTTATAGCCGAAGTACATAACAAGGCCTTTCAATCTGAGGACGAAGAATTTATTTCTTTTCGCGTAATATTGCGTTTTCACCATTGATGTATTATTTTAGCAGATGTGGCAACTTCTAACATGCAATCAAAACCTTGTGTTCAACGCACCACTACATGTAGCGACATTCGCATATCTATTATCGCACTTGCAATTCGACAATTCACTTAATACATAAGGCATTATTCACCGGAATACCGACTTGCAACGTTATTTTCTACGAGCAACTATGTCTCATTGTGTCTATGGAATCCGTTTGGTAGGGACAAACTATTTTGGACGGTCACTTCTCCATCTTCTTGGTAATGTCTTTGTATTTCACGTTCCAACTTGTTTCAGATTTTGTGGCGATAATATCGCGTGTTTTGTGATATCGACATTAGGTTAGCGGTATAAGGCAATTTGACTGTTATTTATAGCACGCGTTTAGTTTTTGCGTGACAGGAGAACCTACAGTTGGAATGAACCTAGTTTCATGGACTTGCGTGTCGTGATTTTAGACGGTGGTGCACATTGTGTGGGAAAGAAAGATGATATTTAACTCGGGTTACCGTACCCAAAAATAACCCGCAACTAAATTAACCCTATTGTAACGCCCACCTTGCCCATTGAATCTGCAAAATCGATATGACGACAGACGAGGACCCTGCGCGATAGGGTTGCCACCTTTAGTGAGTATAGTGGTTCATGGTAGACCCATAAAATAGTAGATAATGTAATCAGTGACCTTACTTCGCTGAAGATGGTGGAATTGCCGAAGTATCCTGATGTACAGAGCCAAGCAGGATATGTCGGATCCCATCTGAATAAAGACACCATGATTGGATTGGGTTGGCTTTCCCCAACAGACAGGTTTGGAGACCTGGGGGCTTACCACAAGCTCTTATTACGATTCAATTACAGGAACGTATTAACGTTTCAGCGACTTTTTGTGCAATGACGTACCTTATTGTCATGACAATAAGAAACGTCATTAAAACGTCGTTAAAACGTTCCTATAATTGAATCGCAATAAGAGCTTGTGGTAAGCCCCCTGGGGGCTTACCACGAACTCTTATTGCGATTCAATTACAGGAACGTTTTAACGATTCAGCGTCTGTTTGTGCAATGATGTACCTTATTGTCATGACAATAAGAAACGTCATTGCACAAATGGCCTCTGAAACGTTAAAACAAAACTGCTATAAGAGGTGGTGGTAAGCCCCCAGGAAGAAGAATTAGTGCTTTTAGTTAAAGATTGTATTGTATGTAGTTGGCAATAATAACATTAAATAATAATAATAATAAAAAGTCTACTAATAGCTATCGAGAACTCAGCGTCCATCAAAATATATTAGAATCCGCAAGGTACTCCTAGAAGCTTCCTAGGAAGTCATGTAAAAAAATAGTATTCGGTGCCCAAATATTATAAGTAGTTGGTAGTCCACTATATTCAAACTCCTATTATTTCTTTTGATTAAATTCGTGCGGGTACCAAGACAACTTAGATTTTCCCTGAGATACGTCGAGGGTGAAACCACCGCGGTAGAGCGTGGAGGGTCTAGCCCTATAGAAAAAAAAAGGTCTGGGGTAGCAGCCTGTCACTTTTTTGAGCTTTTTAGGGCTGCTGCTTGACCTTTTTTACTGTGCGATGACCGGGCAGTTACTAAAGTACCATCGTACCATCTGATATGCATCTTTCCTTACAAACTGCAAAAGTAAGTACCTTGTTCAAATAACAAGTCATGCAGCCACCCCGACAGATGTGCACTGAGTCACGTTGTCATTGTGTGATCAACCGGTGATTGACTCACCGCCGTGAGCCGTGACACCTTACACGGATTGAATTTGAAGCGGATCCGCCATTCAAAATGCGGTACCTACGGCTTTTATGGAGGCAGAAGTAGTCTTCGAACTGGTTTGGCAATCGCCACGAGCAAATCGTAGTAGGTAGCACGTACTCTATGAGCTAGAGTTACATATTTTATGGTTAAGAGCTTGATGAGCACATTTCAAAAATATATATATTGTTACGTATAACTCCAAAATAATTAAATAAAAAGTTTAAAAACTAAAACCCGACTACTGAAAAATCGCGCTCTAAAAAGTATGAAACAAGAAAATATTCTCATCTAGAGGATAGCCGTGGTCCGTGTAGGTCTTTAGGGCCAAATGGCATATGAACACGGACCACGGCTATCCTCTAGATGAGAATATTTTCTTGATTCATACTTTTTAGAGCGCGATTTTTCAGTAGTCGGGTTTTAGTTTTTAAACTTACTTTTTATTTAAACACCGTGTTTAAAACATGTTTTAAACACGGTGATTTATTCCTTCTGATTTAAATCAATATTTTAAACACGTTTTAAACAGTTTTAATTTAAAATTTCCTGTTTTTTTGCAACTCTGGTTCTAGACCAGTTCTATACCCCCTAGTTTAGATTGTGTGCTGTCAGTCGTTTCGTGGGAATTCGGCTAACTGTGTACCAAATTCTTCTATTAGATCATGCTTAGATCTAACGGGTGCTACTAGTTCTGACATCATTGAATGCAAATCAATTAAAATTTACATTTGAATGGGAATCGAATTTTGTTCGATTGCTTTAACATCTATAAAGGTATTTTCCTTAGAGACGTTAATAAAAAACGGCTTCTAGCAGTTCTGTACAAACACGCCTATAAACGTTATTTATATCGTTATTTCTAAGAAACGGAGAGATCTATGGGCAATTATGGCGCCGACTGTATAATAAATGGTGGGCAAATTCAGTGCGATAGCATATAAAACTTGATATCTAGTAGGAACGACACTCCCGTTTCTCTTTTTTTTCGTAGCCAACAAGGTCAACAATAATAGCGCAAAATATTTCAAGGTCAATCGGTACCTAAGTAAGTTACTTTATTATAAGTGGATAACTTATCCTTATTTCCAAATAACAAACAACATACAGTGCACAGTGGCTATGTAATGTACTATAATAGTAATCAAAATGTTATGCAATATTATGAAAACACTGCTGTCAGCGGTCGTGGGGGAAGTAGGTATTTTGTTAGCAGCAAATCACAAAGTAAATGAGAGTCAATTCTACTAATTCCTCATTATTCATATATCTACAATGGTTTCTACCGCGTAGTATCAGAGTTCCGAGGCGAGTGAAAAACAACTGTGTTATAGTGTTCCCAATACAATGACCCGGTGATTCACATTGCTATGGGGTATGACGTCAGCACCATTTAATATCGCTAACTGTTTCGTATTTAGCACAGTTCTATTCTGAGGAATACCTTTTCTTCGCCATTGCTTCGCTTTTTGCATATAGTCAGTGTCAAGTAAATTAAATTATATTTCAAGTTTTTGGTTGCGTTAAGCACAGGCAGAGTAAGGTGGCGGATACTTTACTGAAACGCAGCTGCTGTAATACTTAGCTGCTTACGCCGATCTTTTGTAAGATGGTGGTACTACCCGATCGAGCCCGTATATGAACTGCAGTAAATAGGCTACAGCTTGACTCTATCACCAATAACTTCGAATAGCGTTGTTCGTAAACAAAACGTATCACTCCGTAATTTGGTCGCAACAAAACGTTTTGTTGTCAAAAAAATGGCGTTCAACGCTGCGCCCGCCCCCGGACTGTTTACTCTGTGCGTGACGCGGTCCGCACAAATCGGTCGTGACCGGCAGCTATTGTTTGAAATGCCAAAGCAAGCATACAACGAGTCATGTCCATTAGTCCACGAGATAAAACATGTGACAGTCTGCACGACCCAATGTCCCTCAGTCCCCTTATCGTGTCAATTTCATATTTGTAACTAGCCCGCGACTTCGTACGCGTTGAATTTAAAACAAAATGTTTGATAATGTTTGCTTCATAACATCAGCTATCTGCCACTGAAAGTCCTGTCAGGATCGATCCAGTTGTTTCGGAAATTAGCCGGTTTTTTTTTTTTTTTTTTTTAATGTATGTACTTAGGTAGCTTAGGTATGTAGGTATAAACTTTTATATGCATATTTAGTAAAAAGCTATTATTTCGACATAACAATTACAGATCCTATACTTAGATGAAGAAGTGAATGCAGACACACTTGATTCGAGGAAGTTTCGAAGTACTTAGTTCATTATTTATTTTCACAACAAAAGCCGGAGAAACTACACTCTCCGGCGCGGCATAGCAACATGCGCGTGCGCAATCGCGACGCGGCGCAGGCAGCGCGAACGAAGTGCCGAACGCTGCCGGCCGCCCACATGCACACGACGCGACCTTGACGCCACGACGCGCGACGCCACTGTCAACTTTTGACATCTTTCTGACACGTCACCGCGTCAACGTGTTCTTTTGGTTAAAATTGTAATAGATTTCAAGCTATATTTGGTACGAATTCATAAGGACTAGTAGAACAAGTTGTAGTCGCCAAAGTTATTGTAGGTATCTCGACAATATTCTGAGTAATAACGGCTGGCCTAGCCTTTTATGACTCAGAAAAAATTACAGTTAATGATTGATTACTTAACTAACAAAAAAAATTGCATGATTCCTCGATGTCAGTAGGAGGTAACTAACTACAAAAATCTAATTCGGTTTCTCATCTTCTTGTAGGCAACACCGAAAGCACCTACCTACTAAAAATACATAATTTGATATAATCAATCAAAACTCCAACTGTCAGACTCAGAGGGGCGCTGTTAGGTGAACCATTTTGTAGGCCGTACACACACGTAGCGTAGCGTCTGCGAAAATAACCTCTTCCTTTTCTCATATCTAGCGTCCTATAATCCAATGTATATTTTCTTGAAGGGTGCACATGCTTAGCTGCGTCTACAAAAGGCGAGCGGCGCGACCGAGCAGTTGATTTTGTCGTCAGAATGCATAGACAAAGTCATAATGTCATAACTGATGACTTGGGCGCGGCTGTTCAGGGCATGTGTACTATGCGATTAAAATAAGAATAGGACCGGCCTAGCGCCATGTTGTGACGTCACAACTGGAACTTGGTACAGCTCTCGGCTAACTTCACTCATAAGTACAGTAGGTACTTGGTACCGTGCTTATATGAATGAAGTTATTCGAGAGCCCGTCCCATTATTATTTTAATCGCATTGTACGCAATGATTCCATAATTTATTTTTATCTGCCGTTGCCATAACATCGGACTCCGCAATCTATTTTACTTACACAGATGATTTGCATTTTCACAAGTAAGTAAACACTATTTTTATCGTATCTGTTTCCTTGATACATACTGCGGACCGTGTTGTTTACTCAGAATTAGTCAGAAAATAACCATTAATGAGTCACTGATTATCATGAACTGAGTGATGACTGACGCAATACAAACAACTCGAACTTTAATTAACAAAAAATATTTTTAGTTAATCCTGAAGTTGAATATTTAAGGCCCTGTACACACCTAAGTAACGTGACAGTAATCAATGACTATGACACGTTGACAAGTGACTTGTCACTTGTCAGTCTTGTCACACTCCATGGAATCTACAAGAAATTACGTCGATGTCACGTCACGTGACGTCACGCAGATGGCGCTGCTAGAGTGCATTGAGTCTTGGCGAGAGTGACAAGTCACTCCGTAGGATGTCATGCCACGTAAGTGAGTACGGCGCCTTACACTGCACCCTTCCATATTGAAATGAAGGCAAGTAAGCACTGCAGGCCAGTTAATAAAATACCTTCCTCCCAATATTAATAAATTGCAATGCTACTTAATAATAATTTTAATTATCTACCTACAAAAACCATACTATACTTACGTATGTATGTCATATAAATACCTAGTAAGTATAGCCAAGACAGCGAAATCACCTCTCGGGTGACCTTCGTTCGCTAGCAAACAGCCGGCTGGCAACGCAGCGTAACGTAAAACCGACGTTCCTACATACACATAACTACAATGTATATGTGAGATCGGTTCAAACAGCGCTATAGTTATATTTATACACGTGTATAAGCTCGATGACCTGCGCGCCACCCGCTCGCACGGCCGCCATTATGTGTGACGCATGCAACTGCACGGAGAGAAAAGTCATAACAAACAATGCACCGAAAACTATACCCCACCTTATCGTTTGTAAATAGAGTTCAAATTCTAATCTACAGTGTTTGTAGGTTAAGTTGCGATCTGCTATGAAATGTCGAGAAAGCGTTCATTGTTTTTTTTATTTCTGTAGAGCGGCACAGTGCAGTGTTCCAAGTAAACGAAAACAGATACTGTCCGGTCCGCGTTTAGAACCTCGTTGATGCGAAATGCAGCTGGCTGTCATTTATAAATTACGTGTACTTTGTACTTTATATTTGAGATAAGCGGTGAGAACTGCTAATCCTGTCTGCCCGGTTTCACTCTCATTTCCTTTTGATGCCAAAAGGTTTCTTGCTTGAAGGTCCTTTGAAGTTGATGTTCGTGGGAAAAACCCTGCCTTGTGATGATAAACACCTTGCAAAAGAGATAGTGTAGGTACCTACTTTTATTACTGAAAATCTCTGATGTCAGAAAAAAACTCCAATCCCCACTCATTCACTGTATAGGAGTTAGGAGCGGAGCGTGGAAGCGCTACTCTATAATGATTTTCCGTCCACAAGTGACTGGAAACTGGAGTGTCATTTCTAGAGGTTATAAGTTTTCTATGGCAATGATAGTTAAAGACAACTCCACTCCGCGTGAATGTTGTTTTTATCTCTCTCGGGAAACCTTGCTAATATTAGAGCATCAGCTAGATTTTAATTCGAATATTATATAGTTTTCGTAAGCTGTCAAAACCCGAATTACTAGTTCATTGTTTTCCCCTAAAAAAAAATACAAAAAAGGGTTGTCTGTACATACGAAGATTTTTTTTTATTCCAATCTGTGTCATAAAATAAAGATGTTAGGTATAATTAGCAATAAGTACAAAAACAAAGATAATTGTTTCCATTGCTAAATCAAGGCTGTATTATAATTATATGCGATATCGAAATAAGTGTATTTTCTTCATAGAACGCCGGCCGTCCCCGGCCGGTACAGTCATCGCAAACAGTTACCAGTCATTTTGGTCTGTTTGTTGGTTCAACAACAGGAAATCGAATAGGGTTGACCACTTAAGATTGTAATAACTTAATAGGTACGTAAATAATACCTACAGAAAAACATAACTATATACATCATTACGCCTGAAATCACCAAAGTGGTTGCCACAGATGCACAGCAGTGTACCCACATTTACGTACCTATTTTTTATATGACGTAGGTTTCAAACAAGTGTACGGGCGTCTGATGTTAAGCAGTTACTGTAGCATAGACGCTTGCAATACCAAAGGCATCGCTCGCACGTTGTCGACCTGAAGGAGAGTGGGACAGAGGGAAGGGAACAGGAGTGTTGGGCTTCCGGCTCGCAGAAAACGTAATTAAAACACGCGAAACAAATCCATGCACAAAGAAAATCTCTTTTCCCGACTTTATTCAAATATCTGATAATACTGGCAACCCTGGCTGAATGTTTAAAAAGTCAAGCTTTTGTACTGTTTTCATGTAGTTAACGGCACTGTGCAAATGCATGCGAAAAACGCTTACATTTCTGTATTGGGGCCGTGTAAACTGGCCGGTGTAGGTACGATGTTTCAGGTTTCATTCCAAAGCAAATGGTTCCTTTTATAACCTTTTTGTGTTCTCTTTAGATCTTTTTATTTAGACGCAAAAACACGAGTATTTTTTTTCTTTTATTCCGATAATATTTAACGGGGTTGTAAGGAGTCGTCTTACAGGTCAGGCTATCCAAAGACTTTCAGGTTTTATGCCATTTTTGTTGCAGAGGCTGGCTGTGATGCATTAAAATAATGTGCATGTACCGTGGTGCCCATAGTGCGCTCTATGTTTACAGCAATATAATCTTTAGCGTGATATAAATGCTGTCTGTAAAATTTTTGATATTCTGATTTCTCGGGCCCTATTTGGCATAAGGGGCAATGACCTCTTATTGCGAACTAATTGCAGACCTAAAATGATATATTCGTTCAGTTATTTCATACCATAAACAAAGTGGTCTCTTTCCTTCATTACGATGCAAAATAGATTCTGAGACCGAATTTTCTTCGTTCATTTGTGCGTTTGCAGACCAATCACTAATCAGTTCAAGCTTTGTCATGGTATGCAAAAGAAGTTATTCAGTTAACTGAGTTGCTCCGAAATTCAGTAGCAAGTTAAGAAGTCGACGTAAGGTCCAATTACCTTTAAAACTCTCGGTTGTAAGATCAATAGTTGTTGATCGATCGTAGAGTTTAAACTATTGATTCTAGCTGGAAGACGGTAGTTTAAACTCTCACCCGTTTAAGCTAAAATTGATCTGTTGCGGCCCTTGTTGGTATTATCGTGGTAAGCATGCCAGGCTGATCCATTTTCCTAGGATGCAAGCTGGATGCTATTGTGCAAGCTACGCGCATTCCAGCTGATGACGTCGATCCAACTCCCTACGCACAGGAAACCGAGTAGTCAACAGTCGCGTAATTCTTGAAACCTGGGCCTGGGACGCACTTCCTGGCCACTTTTACTTTCATCAGTGACGTGATTCAATGTTATTGTTGCAATGCCGATGCATTTGCTGTTTTTTACGTGCAAGTTTACGGCAGAGGCAATGGTCAAACAAGCGATAAAACAGGTATCTGTTTGTTAATATTTTCAGTGTACCAGAAAGTAATTTCAAATTTAAAAGTTACAGTAGAAAAAGTAGCGTATTTTCTACACTAGACTGAGCCTGTCCTTGTCATAAAAGAAAGAACATCTTGCTTTAACTTTCAAGGAATTTAGGAGATCGTCTAAGTATATAAGTGCTACATGTGTTTTAGGTTTGGGCCTATGGATTTCTAAAATTTGAATTGAAATGTTGACATTCCGATGATTAATTAGGGTACACTGGAAGTAGGAAATGGGAAAAAGCTGGAAAAGGAGAATTGGAATTGAAGCCGAATGATCGTGAGAATAAAAGATCAATGCAGTTGTCATTGGACTTAAGATGTTTCGTAATCTTAATTCTCATGAGGAATATTCCATAACTCAAAAACGACCTTGTCAATCAAAGGTACGTTAAATAAAACCACGTAAGTTATCATGGGGAATTATGACCTGTTAAACCTTAACGTCTGCCCTGCAGTGCGTTGAATACAAGCGTAAGGTTACCGACACAAAAACTGATACAGGAAGTGAGGTTTCGTAACGTTACTCGATTGATGTGTGTCATCGACACCATTAGCATCAGTATTAGACTTCGTACCGTATGATTTAGTATCGATTAGTGGGCGATAATTTGTCTTCTAATGATGATAGTGATTATCGTTTTAAGATTTATTAACATTTTAATAGTGTTACTAGTCTTTTTCTCTGAATCTGCCATTATTACAAAGTTAGTACGTTCTATTTTTAGCAATCTAATTGATCTCTTGATTATTCTTAACTCACTTCATCTTTCTTTGTTGTAATCAGCCATCTAGCTATAAGCCCCTTTCATGTGTCATAGTTAAATTCTCGTCCACCACTCACTGGCCTTATGGCGAATCAACTTTCGAGTAACTTCCTTTTAATGTTTAATTCACCTTCATAGTTTATTTATAATTGACTTAACATTGATTTCTGCTTAAGGTTATTCACGAGAAGTGTCCTAAATCGGCTTAATATTTTAGTCATAACACCCCCAAGCTTATGCCCTTTAATTAAGAGACTCAAATGCTTTAGGTGACTGTTTCTTGTGATGCATAAATCTTTAGAAACCATGTGGATCCCATCTGTCCATAGACACATTGGTACAACACATCCATATCTTAATATGTGTTGTTCTTTTGCTCTTTGAACCTTGTGTTTAAAAGCTCATGTGACAACTAATCAATATAGTCATATTAGTCAACTTTACAACAAGTGGGTCAGCTTTGCATGTACTTCAAATTCCCACTTATGTAAATTCTCACTCACAGTTACTACATTCCTATCTTATGCTATTTCGTAGTAAGTAAACATATCATTTAGTTAAGTTTTATCGCGACTCTTCAAGGGCGAAGAGTCAGGTTGTGGCGACCGGAATCTCGCGTCCAGTAGTCCGGGACGACCTCTGAGCGGCTAGACTCCGCAATCAGGTAGAATTAGGTAAGGTCACCTTTGATAACATTAAACGATTCGCATATAAACATACTGTTGTCATTATGAAGACGCATATAATTTAATGTAATGTTTGGGGTATTATTAATTCATATTTAAAAGGTATTGATTACATTATAGATAAGCTAAGCCACCTACAGCAAAAGATTGCTTAGAAGACGACACTAACAGTATTACTCCTGCAAGCCATGTCGCCTGCATAATTCTGCTCAAAATTTATACTGTTTTAAACTTTAAAATTAAAGTTGCTAATTGAAACAGGAGATAATGATGATGTTACCTAGTCAGCATTGGGCAGGACAGACTAAATAAGGGATATGCGAACAACAAGGCCAGGATGGGACATAATACGGTAACAATAAAATCTAGCAGATACACTCAGAACCTACTTGTCTAGAGGCAACATTCTCAGAAATTACTTAAAAATGCAGATGCAGATGAAAGAAAACAGCATGTCAAAAGTTTATCTCGAGACGACGTAAAATTAAGGCCACAAAAACATCGCAAATAACCTAGAATAGAATTGGCATGTTTCATTGGTGAAAAATAGATAATAACTAGCTAAATGACGACTAACAGTAAACTTATGTCATCCCTCAGGCTTGATCGTGACAAGATAAACACATGTAAAAGAAGTTGAGAGAAAGATAAGTAAGCTTTGGGAACAGCTCCATGCTGAACTGAAGATACAGGAAGGTCTGAGAGACCTCTTAAGGTAACTTCAGGTTCTCAATATCTGGTTTAAGGATTCTAATACATTTTTTTATTGAGAGCTAGTTTGGGATAAAAGATCTGAAACTATGTAATTTGATTTCAAAGGATTGTTCTTATATTAGGAAAACCTAGAAATAATTTAGTTAAACACTGAATGGAGCAAAGTCTTATTGGGTTAGGTCACAAATGTTCCATTTTTTCCCCAAGAAAAACTACCAGAAAGTTTTCACAAAGTTCTGGTAATGTTTATAAAGTACTTAACAAAGCAAGCTCACCAAAGTAGGTTAGTCCTATTTACATCCAATAGATAGGTAAGCAATTAGTACTGGCCTGTTTAAGCTTGTGTTCAAATTATACAGTCCAATCTGAGTGAAAGTCACGAGGACTTGAGACAGACTTGATACAAGCGATGCTATGAAGTGGATTGGAAAGCCTGCATCAATTGCAGACTTCATAACTCATTGAAGAGGCAAGATGTGACCATGACCATGGTGTCATTGACCTCTGTTGGATGACTACAATATCAGAAGCATACATCCGCAAAAACCGATTATTGTGGTGTCGTGGAGATTACGAAACAAACACAGATAACCTTAAAATACACACCAAATAAACGACTTCAGAACACTTCATTTATTCACAACAACGGATTATGCGATAAACAGTCGCTAGCCGTGATAATAAACACGCAGTTTAGTGAATTGAGGCAATGGTAATGTCACATGACTCAGCCGAGTTTGTGTACACATTAAAAATATAGGTAACGGATTGTGTATATACAGTACCTCGTTACGATGTCAATCAACACCTCCCCCGTCTGCGTGGACCACACCATAATAAACTATAACACAACACCACACATCCACCTGCGCAGAACCATCTCACGGATGGATAAGGACCTCAATATACGTTCCCGAATGATAACGCGGCCAAACAAAAAAAAAACGGGGGTCCTAAGAAGGTCGAATCTGGTTTTTTTTTCTGGTAAAAGCTGGCAACGTCGCGCGTTCGCCGGACGGACGCGCGTTCGGCCTGCGCGCCGCTCATTGGCCGAATGCAACGGCGGCCATCACTGCGTGCCGCATGCTCGCCCAATGACACCGCGTCCCGCACGCCCCGCCCACATCCTGTTGGCCTGTTGAATGGATTTCTCGGCAGTCGTGCTGCGGACGTCAAGCGTAGAATACGTGTCTCATATAACTTAGAAAAAATGATGATATTGAAGCTCTCGGGGATGTGATCGAATCGAAGTGTCCAGTGACGTCTTCGAAGCTGATTAAATTAATGATATCGCTACAAATGAAGTAGTATTGGATGTAAATAAGGGTAACCTGAAATAATATTTAGTTTCAAAATATTACATAAAAAATAAACGTGAAAACGAAAGATAGAGCTGATAGTGATATTTGGTGGTGTTGAAAATGTGTCTCGGCTCGGCTTTTAAAAATTCGCTTGACTGGCTCCAATCTCACCACTAATTACAGTGAGTGACGTGGATGTTTATCCTCTACCTTAAACAAAGAAACATATTGCAATGTTAGGAAATTAGTTTATCTAAATAATAATTTAACCTATTGTGATTCTCATCTTTTTTAAAAGCGAAATATGCCTACTTGCACAACCAATATATTTTTTACTACAGTGTTTCTGTCTGGCTTCTGTTCTAACGTGGACAGACAAAGTGGTAAACATTATTACTATGTCAGATCCTGCAATGCTTGTATAGAAATTCTCATAAAATGTGTGTTGCTATATTATAAAATTATTTGATTTCAGTCAGTAAAAAAAATAAAAACAACTTCCTACTATACCTAACCACAAAACAGATATAATTTCAACACCATCTCGGTCGCCATACAAATCTTTATAAGTTTCTTTAACACCGCACAAAAAAAACTTACGACAAATTGGCGTTCCTCGTTATTACATTTTGACTTTGTTGCTGACCGCAAAGCGAACTAATCAGACCGTGAAATAATAATATGAAATAATCTTGAGTGAGTTTATCTTACTTATTGGATTTGACGATAACGAAAAACAACCTCTGCTGACTGATCAATAATTTCAATAATCTTTGTTCACATGGGATTCAGCTCGAAGATAAGATAGACGATAATCTTTTCTTGCCTAGCAACATTAAATGACGGAAATAATAAAACTGTACACAGTGATATTTTGCGGTAATAAAAACGATAATAACACAACACGTAATCTTTTTATTTTTCAGCGTGGAGATATTTTTTTCTAGGGCTGGCAACTTTGATTTTTTTATTTGTAAATAAAAAAGCAACAGTTTATGTATTAAGTCTGTTGCAGACAGATATAAATGAGATGAAGGCGCTTCCTTGACTTGCAAATGATGGTTGATGATGATGACGTAATTGCGTGGGATAATTAAACTTACCTCAGATATCAGATAAATGGTACCTATTGTATAAATAAGAAGGTACACACAATCGATAAGTTTCTCTAGTAAACTAATAGGTGACCATAGAAATGCATAAGATTCTATTAGGTAGGTATTATAAAATGTGTAGGTTACTTAATTTTTTTCTTCTTTTTTATATTGATAGCTAATAATTTACATTGATGGAAAATATTTTTTACCTAAAATCGAAAAAAAATAAAAATTGCTACTTTGACTTGGTAACACATTGTATAGTAAGTATGGTAAGATTTTTTTATTTATACCTAACAAAGAAACAGACTCAAACTTTAAAATGTTTCATTTAAAATTACATTTACCAAAACCTTTACTAGGCTTATAAAAATGGGTTATGAGGCTTTATATTTATTTTTGTTAGACAGACCGATGCCCTTGAGGACACGTATACACATAATTAAACCCACAAAATGTACTCATTATAATAATACTTAAGTCTATTTGGGTTACAATTATGTATCTATGTGTAGGTGGATGCAGTGTAGGTGTATAGTATCTTTGGAATGCGAGATAAAAACGTGAGCGTCTGGCGTGCGAGGGCGCTGCTCGGCGCGCACTCACACAGCCACAAAACGAAAGTGCGCACACATGCGCGGGCTATACGCGTCGATGCAAAACAACCTTTTCCTCTGGTTTGCCTGTTGTGACGCTAACCGAAGAAATTTCCTGCATTGCTGCGCTTTCGTTTTAAGAGTTTTATTAGGTGAATACATTTCCGATATTCTTTGGAATATTTAAATTACACTGACTAAAAACTAAAAATCATACCTTAAAGCTTCAAAAAAACAACTGAGTCAAAACTGCCACTACGAGCTTTCTCGTAAGCTAGCCGCATGTAGTAGCAATAATATTTTTTTCCGTTTTGTATGGAGAACATATGCGACTCAATTGCAGACCTAAATAGAAGGCTATGCGACGGTATGAATACCAACCACTAGAGGCCCTGTTCAATTTGTTAAACATAATGACCAATACGCAGACTAAAAAGTATTCCTTTCGCTAACAAAAAGCTCGCACTTACTAGAACGACAAAAATAAAATAATTACTTCAGCGTCCCGTTTTTCCCCAAAAGCCTCATAATCAAATTTCAGAGGGGAAACGCTGTAGGTACTAGACAAATAACGTCCTAAAATGAAATCAGCAGGGCGGGCAAGGTCGGCCCGATATTCCTGGAGGGCTTTGGTAATTAATTGCGTGGGGAGGGCGTCCTCCGGAGGTCGAGCGTTACCTAGCAACCGGTATTGCCAACTCGAGCTTACCAGGTTACCACTCATATTAGTTAGCGTGTTTGGGGTGCTAAATGAATGAACAAACATTATTTTGGAACAATTTGAAGAGTTTACGTAAAAAGTTTCTGTTCTAATATTGTGCAAAAGGAAAATCCGGTTTCGGTGGCGAGAAGATTCGAGAAAATCGTAGTCGTAATCGTATTGCATGCAATTGATGTATTATTTTAGCAGATATGGTAACTGTAAACATCGCACAGTGCACCTCTTCATGCAGCAAAATTCACACATCTGTTATCGCACTCTCAATTCGACAATTCACTTAGGGCTTAATAAGGTTCAAAGCGGTGACTTTGATGAATCTGAATTGAGTAAGGTAATAAACACATTCAAATTTGGAAGTATAAATTACCTGACTATACCGTTTTTATTTTTTTTAACTTAAGGTGGCGCTAGCCTTCCGAGCGTTTTGGCCGCCTGGATTGGTGGAGAGCGCTAACTAGCACTAACCCCGCCCACTTTTTTGCGAAAATAATTAATTGTGACGTGAAAAACTATTGCATTATAAAATCAGACTATAATTTTATAGGTATTATTTTTCTCCCTCTTTTGGTGAAAAAGGCGCCGTTTAGAAGGCGATAGAAATAAGACGAAAAAAGCTTCACTTTGATATTTTTTTACACATATCAAAATAGTAAATACCACTTTTTCCTACTTAAAATTTAAAGATGAAGGTTTAATAAATACTGTGTTGTTTTTTTTTTTTAGTTTTTACCCCATTCGTCTAAGAGGAGATAGATAGCCACCAATCATGCCTCGTTAGGTCCCTGTAACGCCTTAAAAGAATAGGTTCAAATGGTTCAAACTTGGAATGTCACCTATAAGCATTGCCTATAAGTAGCTACGTTCCACAGCAACGCAAGCCGTGTCCAAGCCAGGCCTAGTCTATAAAACAGTTATAGGCAGCTGTGCCGTGAATAGTGAGGGGGTCAGGCAAAGAACCGGAAAATATTATGGTGCGATGACCACCTGCTGCAACCTGACAGCGTCTTAAGGAGCTTGGCAGATATTAGACACTAACGGTGTTATTACAAAAAATTGTCTAGTCAAATTTCCCTTGTAATTTTTAACATTACTCGATTTACTCGTGTCTTCTTTTTCTTTAAGCCTTGAAATGTCCGATCTACTAAAGTTTAGTAACTAAACCAACCCTTTTTTTTATCAGTGCGATGAAAGAGAACGAAATAAATAAATCATGTTTCTGATAGGTTTCCGAAAAAACTCTCCAATCTTATGATTTGAATAAGTACCTACCTACCTAGGTATTACGCAAAAATGTCTGTATTAGATTTCTATGATATTAGGTACTTACAGAGGTTGTCTAATAAGCTTTTAAGGAACAAAAATATTCTCGCGTAGTGCTCACGATAGGAACAGCTGATCGCGCTGTCTCACCCACAAGGTCCCAGGGTGGCAGCCCCCGGATAAAATGTAATTTCACGCCCCACCCCGCCCCCTTCCCCTGCCTCGCGGCCGCATGATGATCACCGACTAACTTATGGCGGAGTAAAATCGATAGGATTCTGTGTGAATTGTGAGTAGGGTTGCTATACGATACTTTGTAATAACGTAGGATACGTTATTATACGTTATTTATCAGAAAAAAAGTTGGCAACCCTACAACGACTTGAAGTTCCTTGTTCACGATAAAAACTTTTAATTTTATTTATCGCACAATTCGAAATTCGAACTAATTTATCTGTTATTGTGACTAGTTAAGTACTTACCTACTTTCTACCTAAATTAGCTCGCTCACTAAGATAATGTGCATCTTTCAAACGGATGGAGAAAAGAGAACATGAAGAGAAAAAACGTTTGCATGGGAAAGGGTAAAATACAAGAGGTTTTTTATCTATAAAATAGTAAGTTACCTCCTGATAAGAAAACGTATTAAGATTTGAGATTCATCGCCCCAGTTTTGTTGTTTCTAAAGCAAGAGATTTCTAGAGTAGGTATAATATGTGAGTAAGTAAATACAATTATGTATATACGGTATAAGCGGCCGAGTCGGCACTTGTCCGATTGTGACGGCCAACACTTTATCTTTTGATAAGAGATAACTCTTCGATTGTTGCTTTGATAAAAATACGCACACGAGGCAATGTTGCCACTCCGCGCAGTCTGTGCGGCGTTGCCGCGCCTCCGGTCCGCCATTTGCAATTCAGATGAGGAGAGCCAGTCAGTTGCGCCACACACTCTCAAAATAAAAACAATGTTTTTTAGTTATAAATTATGGCGGATCTAATCTGAGTTACTAATACGAACCGACCAGTCCCGCGTCATTGCACTTGCACAAATAATTAATTAAGTAGGTACCATTACATTGAAATTGATTGTCTTGTCATGATTACCGGCCACCGGGTTAAGTTCATTCATGTGTCCCATATTTATTTATTTTATTTTAATCGGAAAATATACCTAAAGTGATATAAGTATAACACATTCTTATGTCTAAATTGAGTCAATATACCCTTTAGGTACATGTTTTCGCAGGTGTTTAACTAAGAGCATAATAGGTAAGTACCTAGTATGTGGTAAGAATAACAATTACCTTCCACAGATAAAAATAATGAGAAATCTTATTGAATCAATCGATAAAAAGCAATCCATAAAAATATTACTTATGATATTATGTTTCCGTACAATAATAAATACTATTTTAGATGGGTAGGTACGTAACCTAATAACATCCACCTTGCAAGGTCGCGAAATGCCTCAAGTTGAAAATGTCGAATTAATGCATAAACAACTGTTTAATTATCATCAGTCAAACATAAAAAAAACCGGCCAAGTGCGTGTCGAAGTCGCACATAAAGGGTTCCGTACCACAGTAAAATAAAAACGTCAAAAATATTAAGTTCTTGTATGGGGAGTGGGGACCCCTTTATTTTTAAATTTTATTTAATTTACAGTATTCGTTGTTGTAGTGGCAATAGAAATACACGTTCTGTGAAAATTTCAAGTCTCTACCTATTACGATTCGTCAGATACAGCCCGCTGACAGACGGACAAACAGCGTAGGCTTAGTAATAGGGTCCCGTTGGCACCCTTTAGGTACGGAACCCTAATAAAAAGAGGTCTAATTTATACTAATTGGAGCCTATATTATAGTGAGTAGAGTTATGATTTGCACATTGTGATTTAGGTAAGTACTTCAACGCAGGAAATATATCTGTGAAGGGAATGCCGTTGCCTGCCGATAAAGATTTGAGATTTAAAATGGTCCCGTACTTTTGAAGCTCTATGTGGATGACATACTTATAGAAAAAGCTGCAGAATTTATTTGTTCGTCGAGTTCATTCGGACTCCGAATGAACTCGACGAACAAATATTCCAAATTTCGGAGAAAAGATTATAACAATCGACCAGCTTCCTTGTTCGCAATTGTGTTTTCAACGCAACAGTTCACACATCGCTTAATTCGACTCTCGACGCCTTGGGGCATTTCATGTCGTACCCAATTATTGTTCCTTTTAAAGCTTCGGCAGGTTTTTTAAACTGGCAATTTATTATAACGAAGTACCAGCCATGGTAACGGGTTACAGCGTACTTGTTTACTTGATCATATCATGCTAGTCGCGACTTACAGATCAGGTTTCTGGTCAGCTTAACAGACCTATAGACTTTCTCGAAGCTGTGTGAATTTATAAACACAAATACGACTTTTATAACTTCTTGTATATGAAGCGTGATGAAGGAGATTTACTACAAGGGAGTCTATCAACGCAAAACATAAATTAATTGCATTCATTAACATTATTACAACTCTTAAAAAGATATACTGAATACAGTTGAACTTGCAGAAAATAAAAAACGAAAACGTGTCATATTTTCGTGATATATAAGTAGTAAATACATGTTTCGCATAATAATGAATATTGGATTTCGTAACAATACAATGAATTAAAAGACTGGCAAATAAGCAAATGATTGTTTAAATGGACATCGGTAGGCAGGCACACACTTGGTTCAATATTTGGTATTCCTGTAATTGCTATTGTACAAACATATAAGTAACTGATATAACAGAAATAATCACAATACGTCACGATGGAAATAACTTTAAGAAGGCCTCCTAATAAAAACGAAATCAATTTAATACTATTTATTTCAAAACGAATTTGATGTACATATGTATTTATTAAAGTAGCCATAACTTGTAAAGCTGAATGAAATGGAAATATTAAAATAGAACAACGACATAGTAGAGCCGTAAAGCAAAGGTGGATATATGCCAGATAAGTAATCCGTAAACATGTAGCCTATGCCAAGATTAATCTAAATTGATCTTCACATTATACTCTGGCATAGCTGCTGTTGCTGTTACTGAAATAGATATAAATTCGGTCACCGCACGGGGATAAAGAACTTTCTGTTATAGATTTCGGTTGGCCTTAGAACACGAAGCAGTATTCCAATAATTTCAGTAAGGAATAAAAATATAGAAATGCTCGTTTATTAATGCTATAAGATTATAACAACCACGGGCCGAGAGTTGAAATTTCAAAGCTCTATAAAATAAAACAATTAAATGCTTAGCTTCGGCTTTGCTCCGAATTATAGAAGTAACCGGCTGGCTGGCCATCATAAAAGGAGGAATAAAAAAAGTATTAAAAAATCTTTTCAAATTTCAAATAGAATATATATATAACGTCACGACTTTTATCCCCATTCGGGGGTAGTCAGATACTTGAGTGGCCATACACCACCACATTGTGGAGGTATTAAGCCAACTCAAAGCCCACGTTTCACCAGATAGTCAGAACCCAACGTGACAGGTGGTGAACCTTGTCGCCGTGTATACAGGAACTGACTATTACCTAATCCCGGGGGATAGGTAGGTTTCCTCACGATGTTTTCCCTCACCGTAAGCGAACTGTAAATTATGCACATTGATGAAAATTCATCCATTGGTGCATGCCCCACCGGGGATCGAACCTGGGACCTTCTGATTGGTAGCCCAACGTGTTCGCCCCTAGGCTACAGTCGCTTCAAATAGAATCTTAAAAAGAAAATCTCTTGGAATGGAGTTAGAGACAAGTTAAGTTTTTTTTTTTAAGAATATCGCAAACTTCTCAAGAACGAGTGGTTTGACGACTGACAAGGAATACATAACTATTTAGATTTGAATCATATAGGTACCTACCTTTTACAACCATGGGCACATGTTGCATAGTAAGGTAGTGTGTGTCACACACAGGTTGTGTCAAGCATCAGCGCAAATAATAAAATCTGTATGCCGTAACACCAAAAAACACCGCGTTTGGTAGGTGTATGTTTTTCTCAGAAGTACAGACGATACCGACAAAAAAGAGTTGCGTGACAGTAAAAAAAATTTGAAGCAAAAAGTAAATCCGTGTGATAATAATTATCATTTTGTGACAACGCCAAGAGTCGAAAGAGGGTTGTCTGAATGGATGTGGAATAGGCATCCCCATTAGTAGGTACAATCCGGCTAAAACGGGTTTTGAAACGCTGAAATCGTCCTGTGTACGGATGCTGGATGAAAGGATTTCCAAAGAGGATAAAGCGTGTTCGAAGGGTACGGAAATCGCGCAATCAACGAAATTCTGGCCCATTAGCGTTGGGATCGGTCGGACTCCAATCACCAGGCGAACATTATTTATTTAAGGCTGTTTATGTAAGTTTCTCGACTGTACATAATAATATAACTTTTCAAAGGGGTTTTGGGTAGTTTATGAGTGCCCAGAAATGGAGTTAATAGCGGTGGTAGGCTACAAAAGATATATCGACAACATTAAACTGTGACAGTAGGTTTTTGTACTGATCTACCCTTTACCTTGCCATGAAGCATTTGAAAATGCCTCAGACATGTTACCAACGACAATGGGTACTACATAGGTAGTTCCTGCTCTGGCAAATTTTAAAAATAAGTAATCAGAAGCACTTCATTGGCCATTGCATTAACAGAACCCGTTCTAATATTCGCATAATGTAACTTTTGTGAATTCATTAAAAAGTTTTGATGTTGCTACACACTTATTTAATGAATGGTATTTACGGTGCGGAGCGGCAACTGCGCGTGGCGCCCGCCCGCACCGCGCGAGCTGGCAACGCGGCGCCTCGTATCCGTCAGAATGGCAACGTCGCCCGCGGAGCGGCAACGTCGCGCACTGATTCAGCAGTTCACATTCAACGGAGATAACATCGATTAGAAGTTGTTCTTGATTGTAAGTAGGTAGGTACCTACTTTTAATTTCAGGGGAATTGATTGAAGGTTAGATTATAGCTATGAACTTAAATCGAGCTCGCCTTTCTGGAAGAAAGGAATAGTTTTACATCTAGTAACTGACAATATCAGCGCTGCCGTTGGTGGTTCAAGCAATAATCGTTTGAAGCTAGTAAATCGGGCTGGAGCGGTTTTTCTAGTCGTACACTGCTACAATGATGTAGATAGTGGCGTAGAAACTGCGCTGTATGGAAACTCGATCCTCCGGTTTAGCGAAGCGCGGTTTGCAGTCGCAAATAGGTACCTAACACAACAAAAAAATATACAGCTTAGACTGTGTGAGAGCTGAGTGGTGACAGCTTAGAAGCCTTAAACATAGATATAGGTAGGTACCAACCCTAGATCAAGTTAAGTGTGGAGGTGGTAGATGTGGTAGGTAGGTAGTTTGGTAAGCGCAGACCGGGGTTGCCATCTATTTCTAGTGCGAATAGGTATTGTAGTTAAGCTCAGACGCGTAGAAATACCTGTCCTTGTTACTTGGACCGAGTTTGCACATAAATGTTATATAGTAAACTTTGTAGAATCATGTTTATTTTTCTCAAAAATAGTATTTGGTGCCTAAATAGTTAGGACTCTATCTCACCGGGACGCCAGGTGCGTCGCCAGCCACCTTCGTCGCCAACTAATTCGTATTGAATTTGACAGGTAATAGCAATTGTTAGAATACGCGGCTGGCGACGTAGTCGGCTACCGTCGCCCATCATTCGTATTGAATTATGTCAAAATATGACAGGAATCTACTTGGCGACGGTCGCCAGTCCCGTCGCCAGGTGTGATACAGCCCTTAGTCTACTATAAGTAATACAGTACAGAATAATCTTGGGTAAAGACCAAAGAATTTGGAATAACACAAAGATACAGAAGCGTGCCAGTGCCACCAGTGCCAAGACAAGACGTGGCGCTAGAGAGATCCTGTAGGATGTGCCCTTACGAGTAATTTATTATTTGGATATGTGCTAAAGTTTACCAAGGTTAGGTTTAACATAACATATAGGTACGTCACGACTTTCTATCCCCATTCCGAGGTAGTCAGAGGTTTGAGTATAGAGCCATACACCACATTATGGAGGTATTAAGCCAACTCAAAGCCCACGTTTCACCAGATAGTCAGAACCCAACGTGACAGGTGATGACTATTACTTAATCCCGAGGGATAGGTAGGGATAGGTTTAAACTGAAGCCAAAAGCAGCCAAAAGCAGCAGACAGTCATCAGATCGAAATGATTGGATAAAAAGTGCGCTACGTAGGCAAGCAGACATTCTCGCGAGCACAAGGTCAGTGCCGCTTACTGTGTAAACACGTTTGAACCGACTATAGATAACAATTTTTAAGCGTAATAAAACTCGTAAAACTGATTTATGGTCTCCTTTAGATCTCATTTGGTAAAAACGTACCTAGATGTGAAATTACGGATTCATTTTTGTACACACCTACTCATGGGTGATGGCTAAGCTCCGACTTGTTGGCCTATCAAACAAAGATGTATTTAACCTTTAGGGCCATAACACACCGGGTAGCCATGGCGACGTCGTAGCCATGGCGACGTCGTCGCCAGACACCGTAGCCAACTATTCGTATTGAAATGTATGGGAGGTAACACACCTGGCGACGGACTGGCGACGTCGCCATGGCGACCCGGTGTGTTATGCCCTTAGATGCGACTTACCACGCTTATTATGGCAACATTAATACAAGTTAAGTCGCGGCTGCAAATTATGAAATTAGCGCGCGCCAATGACAATGTAGCTAATAAACCCACAATGTTTTAAACCAACAACAGGTTTGATGTATATGACTTGAATTCGATGATATGTTGGTATAGTTGAATATAACAGTATATTAAAACGTCATCGATATCAACATACCTATGAGGTTGCACCAACAGATATCTCTTTGGCTTAAGTCGATGGTAAGAGTTTTGAGTCCTTCTCCAAAATTGATGCAACCGGACTTAGATTTTTTAAACTTTATGGGTTGTGGAGTAGTGGTCTTGACTAAGATAAGAGGTCATTCATACTGTGAAGACGACAATGTATTGTCCATACATTTAACGGTGGGTGCGGAATATCGGAATTATCCGTAAAAAATGTATAGAAACACGTAGTCGTCTTCATAGTGTGTATGTAAAATAGCATAATGAGAGTGAAGACTTTTAAGCTTTTATGACTTAATCAGTAGTACTGACTCAGTCCAACAGTGGACGTCTTTTGGCTGAAATGATGATGATGACTGACTCAGTACGCAATAAAATTAAATTATGCATCAACTGCAGAGGATACATCATTCACTCCTTGTAACCTATACAGTGACCATATGGTGTTGTGTTAAATTCAGGAATCAATTATATGCAGGCAAACAAAGCAGACTGTAAACTGACCCTATAAATTAGGAGTGGACAACAATAGTGTTACCGCAAATCCGGTCTACTACAACAAATGATTTGAAGCAATACAAGTCCGTTAAGTAAACCTCTAAATACGCGAATACCACAGTCACATCCAATTAGCAACTCGCAATCCGATTAGAGGCCATGCCGAGTGCACTCTGACCTCAGCTGCTTACTCCGGGGACGCAAGCACATTAGTAGTCTTTAAATAAAGTAATTTAAATACTAATACACTTATTACATCAGAAGAGTCACGAAGAGGAAATACTTTAAATGTTTACAGAAGCAAGAAGTTCTCGAACCTCGAAGTGTTTGACATTGCAGTTTTCCGTTTTCACGTATTCTTTAAAAAATATAAGGACAACGTCCATAATTTTTCGTGATTTCCTTTGTTACTTCAGATACTCACGGGTTATTGCGGACAATCATGTTACTTTAATTAAAATACGTAGGTAGGTACTGTATACATGTACATCCGTTAAATGCTGTGGCTTGGTCTCCCTATAGAAATGCGTTGCATGCGAGCTAGCGCGACGTAGCGCGAAGATGGCAGATCTGTGAGGCGCCGACAATGCACCGGCCGGATGTGCATTGTGTAGTTCTGCGACTCATGCTAACATAAAAACATAACGAAACATATAGGTAAGTAAGTATATCATTATAATTACTTGGGTAGGTACATACATGGGTCGTATACGCAATACCACTCCTTTTCTCTGTCGAAACTAGGTAAGTACACAAAGACGGTACACCGATTTAAGATGTCTTTGTCACGTTCACAAGCCTCCGTCAAAAATAGCGATACCGACAACAAAATAAATCGGTGAAAATGTTTGACCAGCGAAAGCACGCGATAACTTCCAATAATATCACCAACAAAAAATGTTTCGCGTTAAATCGTGGGGGGATTAAAAACGAAAAATAATAGGAAGAAAACCTGGGTCTTTATTTGTTTATAGGTATATGAAGGTCACTAAAAATAAGGCAAGCGGCACGTAACTTGAACGGAGTTGAACGCTGTGTGCAAGCAAATGTGAGGATCGCCTTTCGCATAGTGTGTGAAGTTTTGGGCCTATTTGTCGGGCGGGCAGGGCAGGTTGTGAATACCATTAATGAAATACAAAAAAAGGTAAGTACGAAAAAGTGGAAAAAGGATTTCAATATCCAGTTATCCAGTCGAGAGCAACAAAATTTTGCTTCGACATTTCGGGTGAGCGAAAAAGCTTGCCTGTTGCCTGCCGCGCTTGGAAGTGGGTCGATGCGGCAACGTCGCATAGCGGTAAAGGCGCGGGGAGGCAACGTCGCGCCAGATTCACTGAGCTGCCACTAGGCTGGTCAACTCTGATAATAAATATTTCGGGACTTTATGGAAAAAAAATCAGGACAAAGTATTTGGAAGAAAAAAGTATTTTTCATAATTTTATTTATTTCTTTTCTTGAAGACATATTTTTTGATTGTGAGAATCACTTGTCGTATTGTTTTCCCCATTCGGGTTTATATTTTTGTAAGATTTTTCATTTAGCTTTTTTTTTTAGGAATGATTGGTGCGTCACTATCAGAGTTACTCGTAATTTTCAGCAATTGAAATGATTCGATTTACATTAAAACAAATTATTTAAATGAAAACAAACAAACAAGAACTATACATTTTCTTTTAAGAAGAAATATGCTTCAAATTTGACGATTCGTCCTCACGAATATTAAATTAAAACTAGACCTTTGAAAACGGTTAATTGACTTGATTTTTTTTTATGTGTTAAAAATGTTCACAAAATACTTTATCCGAATGTGTTCACCGATACACGATTAAATAAATTTGGATCGAAAGAAAAAAATCGTAGTTTCCTAAGAAACACCCGTGTTGACGTTCCTGTCGATGGAATGAATAAACTTCATTCAGTTTCTATAGAAGATATTTTTACAAAAAAAGTGTGTACTTAATCCCAACAAACATACAAATACTCCTGTGAACTACGTTTTTTTAAAAGCGTAAGACTATTTCAAGGAAAAAAAGTAAAATAAATATTGATAATAATAATTGAAAGCGCGCATACCTACTGAATATGCTACCGCTTTTCGCTACCATTTCGCCTTAATCGTACACGATTGCGTTGCGCTTCAACTCAGAAGTATCGATAATAGGTAGTTCAGTAATTATCCATATAAGTGTTTCATTTTATGTATCACAGTAAAGGTTGGAAATATAGTATTTTCACATACCTACTTTATTTTTATGCAAAAGTAGGTATAAAGTATATTTACCAAAAATATTGTAGGATACTATATTATAATGTATAGTTTGGCAACTCTACCTGTATCCCACGGGTAGGGACACGAAAAAGTATAGATACTTTGTGGTATCGAGTACTTTTCCTTTCGATACCGATACTTTGGATTCGATACTTTTACTCAATGAGTATTTTTTGACAGGTATCGTATCGAATAAGTCTTAGAAATTACCTACCTAAAGCTTGGCTGTTTATGGGAATTCCATCTAGTTCAATCATGTCGAATTCCTTGTAAAACATTAGATTACATTCGAAATCATTCGTTCACTTATTCATTACTCACATCATTCACTACTAGAGAATACAATCCCGGGACTCGGGATCCCGGGATCCCGGACGTTTTCTGATCCCGAAAATCCCGGGACTGTACTTGGCTAATCTCGGGATTTTCGGGATTGCCACAAACAGGTCTAGTTTAGTATTAGACGTGAAATGAGCCTGTTTGAAAATGGAGGTGTTCGTGGATATCACTTAGAAACAGCATATAAGTATCTATTTGTCTATTCCTTCAACCAGTATAGAACCTGAGTGAGCGATTTCAGCTGCTGCTTATGTTAGCAATAAACTACGAAGCGGGCTTGGAAGTGAAACATTGGATGCTTTGATATTTCTGCGATTGATATTTTTGAAATTCTAAAAAGTTTTTTGTTTTGTATTTTTTATTTCTTAAAAAAGTATGGTTTTTTGTATTGTCTTTTTTGTTTTCTCACTATTATTTGTGATTTGTGGTGTGCAACAATACTAAAATAACTTTTAAACAAATTACTCAAGTTTTTTTTACTTGTGCCCAATTGGAAACCTCATAGTCTAATCCCGGGATAGTCCCGGGATCCCGGGATTAGGCATCAAAAATCCCGTAATCCCGGGATTGAAAAACATGCTCGGGATTGTATTCTCTATTCACTACCCACGGGGGTAGGCAGAGACTATTGATTGTCACATGCTACGATTTTTATTACACACCTCTTGCTTCATCCACATTCCGAATAGGTACCTACCTATTACTTTATAAACCTTCGCTGGTAGTCAGAAATCATCGCAGAAAATATCGTATTCGATGTGTGCGTGCACGGTATGGCAACGTCGTCGCGCGCTTGCACGCTGTCTGGCGGCCCGCAATAACGACGAAGTCACGGTAATGTTATCAGTATTCTATCTTCTTCATACGAACGGTCGCGGAACACGAGTTCGGTATACACTCGGTACCCAAGTTAGTCGCGAATGCGCCGCAGTGGCGAACGAACGGTGTGATGGTTTTTTGTAAGCAGTAAGCTGCGATTTGTGAATTTGATTGAAATAAGTACTTACTTAATATGGCAAAGAGCAATAGACTATATTGTACTGTTTATGGCTGCTTGAATTCTTCACTAACGCACCCAGAGCTAACATTTTTTAGATTACCTGGAGACTCCGAAAGGTAAGGCTATAATAGTAATGTTTATATACCTACTAGTACGTAATCTGTTTCTTTTTTAATAGGTAGGTATTCCGCTTTTTCCACCTAGTAAAATATCTGGATTAATAAATAAATAAGTGGATAGGGTGACTACAAAAAAAAAAAACAGTTGCTCCGTGTGTAGGTAGGTAGGCACGGAGCAACTCGAATTAACATTTTACGTTATTAAGCTGATACCTATTATGAAAAAATATATTTACAATTATTACTCGTCAGCTGTTTCTTGCATTTTAGTTTAGTAGGTAGGTGTTGAAGTTTGTAAGGATTGGAGTTTAGTAACCTTCGGCGACAGCAGTTTATTTATTTACCGAGAATAAAGGGAAATATTTTTTTTTCAGACGCCTTAAATGGCTGAAGCTGATCTGTCGAAATGATTTAAAAAACAAACCTAACTTTGCTGCCTACCGGCTTTGTGAAAAACATTTTAATCTGGAGGACATAAGACAATCAGTAACTCGAAAACTTTTAAAAAGGAATGCCCTTCCATTATTGATGCTGCCAAGCTACCAGGATATTCTAGGTTCTGGGATAGAAGACAAACAAACTCAAACTGATCTGTCGATTGGAGTTGAAAAATGTACACAGACTGAAAATGCAGCGAATGACAGTTATGTTCAAACCTCAACGAGTCTCTCTTGCTCTTGCAACACTCCAAGGAAAACAAAATTGAAGCCTGAACTCCTCCGCAGAAAGAAAACTGCAGAAAGAAAACTACAGAAAATAAAACTACAGGAAACTAAAAAGAAATCAAAATAAATATCGCCAGACAAACACAGTAACTGTATGGTCCCAAACTAAGCAACGCTTGTACTATGGCTACCAAACAGTGGACTGCGGGCGATCCCAGTGACACCCAGACCAGGGCAAATTACGAAAAGACTGTTTCCGAAATTTATCTCTGATAATACACAAATAATACACAAATTCAAGTATTAAATATATTAGGCTGTTTTTTTTATTAAATCTACTAATAAAAAAACACAAAACGTATTTTTATTGAATTCTTCCTATTTCCCTGGTATATAGAGGTCCCGGATTCTCTGTACTCTCTCTGGTGGGTATCTAACTCGTTACGGCTGGAGTCGCACTCTGTGCGCTGGCCCTCTGACCGGTGAAGTTGTTAAAGCCACACTGGCCAACAACGTAGTCATTAAAAAAAAAACTAACTCGCAACGGGGTGGGTTCAGTATGGCCGAGCGGCCAACGCTTGAACCACTGCGCCGTTTTTTTTTTGGCGGGAAGTTGAAAAGTGATGTTGTCATTTTTGTTTTAATTTCCAAAACTTGTGTTTCCTTGTATTATTATGTGTAATGTTGGCGGAATATTAACCATTATATGTTCATAAATGTGCGTGAGTGTGGGCAATTAGAACAAAAGTGGTAAAATATGATTTTCGGGTGCCTCCAAAAAGTCAAATAATTTGTCAGTAAAGTATCCGCCACTTTACGGATAGGGTTTGGGTTGGGTATTTTAGGCCTAGCCAAAGGTCTTCCTGTGCTTAACGCAGCAAAAAAATGTAATATTATATTTTACTTGATACTGGCATATGCAAAAAGCGACGCCATAACGAAGAAAAAAAAAAATACCACTGCGCCAAGCGGTCGTGAAATGTATGTGAATGGTTTTGACTTTTGATAGGTATTTTATTTCCGTGGACTTAGTTATTCTATTAAACTATTGAATCATTCTTATTGCTAAAGCTCTGATTAATACTTACTTAAGTAGGTACCAACTTGCTAAGTAGATATAATTAAGGGAAAAAGAAAAAAAAATGTGGTTGTGCCAGACATAGGAAGTTGTTATGGCAAGTAGATAAACCAATCTTCAATAAGAATAAATGAAAATAACATGAGTTTTATCACGTCAAAACTTAATAAAACGAATCGATTCAACGAAGTTCACAACACCGCGACACGCCAGTCGCAGTGGGCGGTTCTGTCGGTCGCCAGTCGCAATACAGCCAATCACGGTTGTCGAGCGTGCGCACAAACGCGCGACGCGATAATGCGTCAGTCGCATCGCCGCGCGCCCCGCTGCGGAGGTGGCGCGTTTTTTTCGTCGCAATCAAAACATTCTTTTTTTTCTAAACTTTAAAGTGTTCCGTCAAAATGTCTATCTTCAACCCAGCTCAGTTGATAGAGGAAGTCAAAAAACGTCCCGGGTTGTACAAGTCCGATCATCCCGCGGACCGCGAAGAAAAATTACAGCTATGGAAAGAAGTGGGATCAGCAATTTACCATGACTGGGGTAATTTCAACAAGGCCATGGCGTACGACCGAGGTTAGTATAAAAATAAGTCGCCACTCATAGCTTTACTAAATTTAAACGTAAAGGAGATTGTTTCCACTTCCAAACTTAGCACGACAAAACAAAAGTCGTCGCGTCGGTCGTTGCGAGTGCATTTTTTTTTTCACGGAAACTTGACACGGGAATTTAAATTCGTAGAGTTTCTTGTTTGTTAGATGGTTAGTACCTACTTAATAAATGTCATTCGGAAACAATCTTTGGAAACAATACTGAATCAGCTACACGCGACGGTATGACGTGGCGTGACAGACGACCTCTTGGCGTTGCGGTTCGAGCGTAGGCGGCTCGACTCACGGGTATCGGGTGGTTACGGGTTCGATTCCCGCCGGGGCAAATTTCGGAAATATTTTTTCGTGATTTTCCCTAGTCTGGGTGACACTGGGATTAGCCCCAATCTTTGATGATTAATACTCATTGACAATATAATATAACAGCTGCTAATACGTACGCACTACCAAAGAGGCACGATAAAACTTGGCTGATTGGCCAACCCAGCTCAGTTTCGCATCCCTTCGGGCGGCTTGAACAACTCTGACACTAGGTTGGCCACTAACTATACGATAAGAAGAAGTTTCGCATCGTCGACGAAAGCGTTGACAACGCGTTTGACAGAATTAAAAGGTCATTGGTCCCCAGTCCGTGTGGCATACTGGCAGTCCGTGTGGCGTAATCATACCATCTGCATCAACCCATACGTTACATTACATCTCTTCTTCTCTCTCAAGTTCTACAGTTACAAAGAAAATGGCGGTCGCTCCGAGATGCGTACAACCGAGAGCTGCGCTCGCGCCGCTCCGGCATCAGGGTCAACAGGCGTGTGTATCGCTACTTCAAGCGGATGAGCTTCCTCGGGGGCTTCGAGGGGACTATCAGCGAGGATGAGTAAGTACCACACCACCAAGTAAATCCCCAGTGTTATAGAGGACGAGCATAGTTCCATTATACCGAACTTCACGTCTTTTAGGAAAAACGTACAGATTACCTCACGATGTTTTCCTTCACCGTTCAGGAAAATCTTTCATGACGTGATGAGCTATCCCAAAATAAAATGCAAGCACTACCAATAATAGACTATCCGCCTTTATAGAGATTTTAGCAAGTTTACAATGGTTTTAAAAAGCATTTCTAGAAACAAAGGTGATTTGTAACGCCAGTGCAAGTCGATCATAACTTTCTATAAATTTGGGTTTAGAGTTTTCCATCTTTGTTGCAGTGGTATGAACGACGATGTTGTTTCGGAACTACCCATCGCAGACGACCAAGACGGCATGAATACACATGACGTACCCGTCAAATTGAGAAAAATAAAGCGGAGGAAACGGAAACGCGAGCCGAGCGAAGACAGCGAGCAGCCACCCGAAGAATTGGAGATGCCAATGTTCCCCTTAGAGATTAACGAAAACGAAAATGACAGTGACAGACTATTCCTCCTCTCTTTTCTCCCCGAAATGAGGCAGTTACCAGTTAATATAAAGATGTGGACGAGGGCGCAGATCGCTAATATAATGCAAGAAGCGGTCTCTTGCCATTACAACAACACTGTACCAGTGACATCGTCGGGCCAAGGCTGCGTCGACGTGAAGATACAAAGAAAGGATAGTTCTTCATAGTATGATCCTACTTCACAGACACAAACCAATAAGACTAGACGCCACTTACGTCCAATATGAGTTTGCTGTTTTGGTAAAAGACGGTGAATTTTGATTGGTCCATTCAAGGTCAAGCTTGTACGAACCAATCAAAGTGGGTGCGGTCTCACTTATGCAGTATCAGGTTTGCGGCGGGCGGCGTCTATTCTGTATATTAGTCTGTGTCCTATGTTTCTCTATAGCTGATGATCTTAATCGTTTAAGTTTTAAAAATATTTTATTATGGTGTGTTAGCTAGTTAGTTAGTTTCGATAGTTTGGCTGCTTAATAGAATAATCGATTATTTCAGAAGTTATCACTGCATTTTTTTCTTTTTAGGTAGGATTCTTTTTACATTCACCAATTTTCAAGGCAGGTCAGAGCTAAAAAAAAACACGTGCTAGTAGCTTTGGTCATATTAAAAATGACCAAAGCTTATGAAAATTTAGTTGATGTAAGTTTTAGAACTCCACAAATTAAGTTAACTTTTATTATTTTGTGTCATAACGAATTTATGGTTCAAAAAGTTCATAAAAGAAAATTGTGTCGAGGGAGTTGATTGGATCTTTGTTGTGTTACTGTTGCATACTAGAATAATAAAACAATACAATAATAAGCTTACTGTTGAATCATTTTATATTTTATAATACACACTCTTCTAAAAGCAGTGGTCACCGATTGGTTAAGCACGCGTCTTGCGGGCTTAAGGTCTTGGATTCAAACCCTGGCTCCCACCTCTGGATTTTTCGAAATCTATGTGTGAATCATAACTTTAATATGATTATCACTTGCTTGCGGTGAAGGAAAACATCGTGAGGAAACCTGCATGTCTTTAGACATGTGAAATCCACCAACCTGCACTGGGCCAGCGTGGTGGATTATGGCCTAAATCCCCCTCGTATAAAGGGGAGGCCCGTGCCCATCAGTGGGACGTTAAAAGGGCTAAATTATTATTATTATACTCTTCTAGACTTCTAGGTATCATCAAGTAGGTATTGGGTAGGTACACTGTGTCTACATAATAGGTGTTTAGGTATTATTATTTCAATATTTTCAATACTTACCGGTGTGTTTTGGACTTTGGTATATTATTTGTGTAGTCATGTTTTTCCTGTGTAGGTACATACATAAATTAGGTAGGTAGGTACGCAATAACTCACACACGGATGACATCATTGTGATTGTTACCTGTAACAAAAATAAATTTTCCTCAGTCAAATAAATAAGTTATTAATAAATCTTATACATTGGTAAGTATTAAAATATGTAATATCAGATGCACAGGCATTGGCCTATCCCACATTGTATATTTATTTTATACCTATCCATACAAACCATAGTCGACACCTAGCAATAGATCATATCCAAGATTTTGTCTCCCATTTTTGGGGGCGTCCATAAATTACGTGAGGTGATTTTTGAGATTTTTCGACACCCCTTCCCCCCCTGGTGAGATTTCGTGAGATTTTGCTCGACCCCCTTCCTCCCCCTCTAATCTAACGTGAGATTTTCAAAAGCTATATTCTAGAGGAGAAACATGTTTTACTTAATTTAACCCAGTTTTCTTGCAATGTTATACTGTTTTTTGCGGTAAAAAAGAATTACGTGAGATTTGCCGAGACCCCCCCTCTCCCCCACGTGAGATTTGGTGATATTTTGCTCGACCCCCCCCCCCCCCCCCCTAAATGCCTCACGTAATTTATGGCCGTCCCTTTGGGTTTTTCGAAATATGTGCGAATCATAACTTTAATATATGATATCACTTGCTTACGGTGAAGAACAACATCGTGAGGAAACCTGCATGTCATTAGATGTGTCCATATGGCGCGCATGCCTCACCCGAGCACTCATATTATGACATTACGTCTATGCGTTCCGACGTCAAAAGTGAGTGCTCGCGCGAGGCATGCGCCTGATGAAGACGCCGCTATTGTCAACCGCTGGGCGCAGTGGCTCGAGCGTTGGTCGCTCGGCTCATTGCATCGGGTGTAGTGATGGGATGTTCTCGAGAACATTCTCACCCTCGGAAACTTACGGGAAATTACTCGTGAGAATTTTCGAGAATTTATCTTCTGAAGCCTGTTAAACTTGGCATAAACCTCATTAAACATGCAAGTATGGTGGTTTCAATTGTTTTTAAGATTGAAAGTTAGGATCATCGACGTAATACCATTGAACATGACTGTGGACTACAAACTTTATTTTCCATTCATTTCATCAAGAATAATCCTTATGTGACGGACTTAACGCCCACGATGCACGCATTATAAAAACCGGTCCGAGCCAGATACCTATAACTGCGCCTTCTTTCCCTTTCTAACAGTACAACCTTTCATCCCTTGTGTTGCCAGTTAATATTTATTCGATCACCTTAAACTTGGTACATTTTCATGTTAAGAATAATAAACAATAAAGTCGATTAATGAAATACCTATGGTAAAGTATAAGAATATCCTAAGATTAAAATTTCAAATATAAATAAATATCTGGAAATAAGTACTTACCTTCTTTAATAATTCGCTTGTAATTGTCAGTTCCGTGATGTCTATAGGAATCGTAGCAGAAATAAAATTAAAAACTTGAAACACAGAACGTCAATTTGCGTGACACACGACATTTTCAGCTAATTTTAAATCTAGAGGATTGTGCTGAATTTTCTCATAAAAATGGGTAGAATATGCGTAATGGAAGGGTGTAAAAGCGAATATTATCCGAATTAAGGATTATCTTAACATAGGTAAGTGGGTAACTATGTTTTCCACGTTAAGTACATTTTAGATGTTCGGGTGACATAAATTTCGCTAGTAAAAAGGACTATAATATAAATCTTATTATGTGTCTGTGTTAACTGAGGAATATCGTCCACGGGAACTGTTTGCAGCGATAAAGTCGCGCTTTTCGTTGCCGCACGACTACATCGCTACTTTTTGAAGTCGGTCGCATTTGCAACGCGCGACAGACCACACGCTGGTAAAACGCGACGCTCACGCCGCGTTGTCACGGCTCGCCGGGCTCGCACACGGCGTTCGCGTCGTTCACACGCTCGAGGAACGCGCACGTCTATGGCCAGATTAACCCTTTCAGGGCCCCTAGGCAATGCAATTGTCGGGGCCTTTTTCCTTTTGTTACTTTTTAATAGTACATTACTGCCACGGTCTGTAATGAGTGTGTTGCTAGGCGCGTTGTTGATGGCCGAAAGCGCGGCGCAGCGCAGCTCCAGGGCTCCACAGCGCGGTCAGCATTGCAACCCTTGATGGACAATATAAAATAAAGGCCGAGACCGATGGTTTGTCGATTGAAATTGTTTGAAATCGGGACGACTTTTGACTTTACACTTCCCGATTACTCCTAAGCAATAAAAATCAAAAAAACAATTTTGTCTTTTACAGATCCCAGGCGTGTAAATTGGTTACAACAAATACCTATTGGCTACAGAAAAATTACCCAAAATTCCGTCATATGCAGCAAGCATTTTAAGCCGACAGATTATGTCCCTAATTTAACACAAGGAGTTTTAAAAGAAAATGCCCTGCCCTCACTGTTCCTTTTCGTTAGCACAAAGGACAATGGGCAAAAATGGTCCAAATGTCCAACACTTCCGAGACCTACGTCACTCGATAGACCACTACATACTGAGTAACTTTTGCAAAGGCAGTTCAACAAAATAGGTTGTCAGTAAAAAATGAGTAGTTTAAAAGAATATATATTTTTTTTTTATTTCACACTTAGTGTTATGTCTTATACATTTTTTTCGAAAGGCAACAATATAAATACACTTTCTAACATTAAATAAAAATAAAAAAAGCTGTCAGAAAGCAAAAAATGCCGTGAAACATATTTTATTATTATTATTGTTACCTGATGATAAGTGAAAAAGTAAGGTAACGCATAGAAGGTACCTGCTTATTTATTTTATAGAAGCGCAACATCAGAAAATACGTAAGAATGCTGCTGTTGTTGTTGTTGTTCACTTTTCATCAGGAAACAAAAATAATAATAAAATATTTTTCACGGCATTTTTTGCTTTCTGACAGCTTATTTTATTTTTATTTAATGTTAGTAAGAGTATTTGTATTGTTGCCTTTCGAAAAAAATGTATAAACATAATACTAAGGGTGAAATAAATAAAAAAAATAGTTTTTTAAACTACCCATATTTTTTTTACTGACAGCTTATTTTGTTGATCTGTCTTTGTAAAAGTTACTCAGTATTTAGTGGTCTATCGGGTTACGTAGGTCTCGTCAGTGGTGTATATTTGGACCAAGTCCCATACAATTTTGCCCATTGTCCTTTAATTTTGTCTTATGGTCTAATTAGTTGGATATTCTTAGGGTACCGTACCTAATAAGGAAAAAAAACTAAACCCTAATATGATCACTTTGTTGTCCGTCTATCTGTCTCTATGTCCGTCTGTCACAACTTGCACAGCCCAAATCAAACATAACATGTTAACAGTAGTAGGTACCTTTTATAGCATAGAAAAAGAGTAAGTATAGGAAACATAAGTATAGGAAAAACCATAGATATGGAGAGCCTAGACAACGTCCAAGCGTGTGAAATGTCATGTTACTTTATATTACAAAGTGGCAAAATCTACGATCTTAAATACTATTTTGTAACTTCATTTAGGTTGCCAAGATACAGACAGGCACTCGTGTGGTTTGGCCACCGCAGACTAATTTATTGTACCTACTCATGTTCTTAAGAAAATAAACATCCTTTTCCTTATTTTATTATTTTCCTATCATAACAATCTCGGAACAAAAGCACGTTTTCACTAGATGTCCATGGGGACGTTCTCAAAATTTCAAAATATTATGGTCACTCTTGTTGGCAAAGGAAACAACGTTCAGTATGGTATCTCGCTGTCGGCTTCACTTTTGCTGCCAAGTCCGCATTCCAGGTGTTAGAGACTTAAAACTTCCTTGGTTAGGATAACGTCACCAAAATAAAAAAATCTCACGAGTAAGTTTCCGAGGGTGAGAATGTTCTCGAGAACATCCCATCACTAATCGGGTGGTTGCGGGTTTTCGTTATCTGGTTGTCTCTGAGATTTCCCCCCAACTAAAAGCGATGCTTAAAACAATTTCGATTCTATCTAGAGTCTGGCTTGGCAAGTTATGAAAAAAATAAAATCTACAATGCCAAAATATTTCTGAACAAGTAAATGCAAAACTTTGGTCTGGTTCGGTTGCGCCCTAAATTTTGAAGTTCCGCTATTATTCTAATGGGGCAAATACACTCTCGCGAGTACGCCTTGTGGAGGGCCTCGCGCGAGACGCGCCACTCGGAGGCTACAGGAGTGCTACCCATCCACACTCTCGTTTTATTCAGTGACAGAGTTGGGCACTAATTATTGATTAAATTTTCAATCAATTAAACTTTTAATCGTAATTGTTGCACTCTGCAATTAATTTATTTAGATTAAAGTACATTAATTGTGAGGTTCAATTAAAATCAATTGCAATTATTTTTTTTAACTGTGAAAAAATCTATTACAACTAACAATTATTGGCCTCGTACAATAGGTACATGTACACAGATATCTATGTACGTGGATGCATGTATAGATAAATAGGCATATAGAATTAGATACTACTTCGGTGAATGCGTGTTTAGGTAGGTAGGTATATAGAGCCAGAAACCCAAATCCCCCCTACTCTTCCTCTACCCCCTCAACCCCATTCCTATTCCCCCCTCGACGTAAATAAAAATTGTTAATTGGGAGAATTACAATTAATTAATTGTTAATTGTAAAAAATACAATTAATTAATTTTTAATTGTAAAAAAACAATTAATAAAATATTAATTGTAAAAAATACAATTAATTAATTGTTAATTGTAAAAAATACAATTAATCAATTGTTAATTGTAAAAAATACAATTAATTAATTATTAATTGTAAAAAATGCAATTAATTAATTGTTAATTGTAAAAATACAATTAATCAATTGTTAATTGGGAATTCTGGAAGTCATAATTACAATTAATTAATTGGAAATTGGAAATTCTGGAAGTCACAATTACAATTAACTAATTGTGACTTCCAAAAATTAACAATTATTAATTGAAAATTTTTAATTGTTCTGAAATTTAATTTTCCCAACACTTGGTTCGCCCGCCTCCCGCCACGCGTCCTTTGACTCCGGTCAAAAAAACCGACACGGAGCGGAGCACGCCGGAGGCGAGGCGAGACATACAAGAGGAGGCGAGCGTGCAATCTACACTCTCGTGCTCGCGTCGCCTCCTCATGCCTCCTAGAGAGTCTGTAGCCGCGGTAAAGTTTTGCAGTAACTCTCGGAGTTTCAACGTTTCAGGGTAGGTACGCAATGCATAGGTATTAATTAGTGAGATAGGTATTCTAGTTTCCTTTGCTCTACGGTTAATGTGATCTGTAGGTCGTTGTTTAGTGTATTGTTACTTAAGTACTTGATGATGATTAAATTACGTTGCTATCGGAAACATTATTTCATTACGTCACATTAAAGGTCAACTCACAGTAGGTAGGTACCTACGTACAATAAATTTGTAAACAAATAAAATTTAATCGAACGAAATACGAACGCTCGTGCGACGTTGCCAAGCCGTGCAGGAATCGCAGCCGCGCGGTGCGTCGCGTTGGCGGGCCGCTGCGACCACGCTGCGTCACTCGACGACGACCGCGCGCGCCGACGCCCGCGTTCGCTTGGTCGCACCAAAATCGCGACGATTTCAAACTTTCAAAGTGCCAAATATGAGCTCATATAGTCTGGATGTCGAAATGTTCATAAGTGAAGTGAAGAAATTTCCAGAAATTTGGGACCTCAACAACCACGACAACAGGTTTAAGATTAAGAAGCAGCATGCCTGGTCGGAAATAGCCAGGGTATTTATTGCAGATTTTGATGATATGCCAGATGTAGAGAAAATTGATGTTTGTAAGTGTATTTATACTTAAGCAATTGTTACATTTTCATAAAAAGTAGTGAAAGCGAAAGGTGTGCCCTTTCGCTGAGATGGATAGTTATATTACTCACACAAAAGTCAGGTGCATTATATAAATGAAAGATCCCGATAGCATTATGTTCCTTAGGCAGGAAACAAAGCAAAAAAGTCTATGGTTAGGATAATATGGTGAGGTGAGATCATCCTTCTACCTGAGAAATTCAATACCATCCTTCCTACATCCTCAAATTCAGATAGATCCATCATTCGAGGTTTATGTCATTTAGTTACCAGCCACGTTTTACATTAATACCAAATACAAGGTGGAATTTTCCATCCTGTGTAACTAGCCCTTATAGCTACTACTTCTGAAAGGGAAATAATGATCGTTATGGAATGAACATGTATAAAATTGACTCGGGGTTTGGTTCATAAGGTTGTGGATGCAATAAATGGTAAATTCAAGATTGAGAGAATATGAACAACAACTTGTGGGAAACATTATGATGACAAAGCTAGTCTATAAGAAGAAAAATTTTAAAAAAATAATGACGTCACGACTTTTATCCCCATTCTCATCTCATTCTCTCTCTATAAGAAGAAGTGTAAGGATAATTGATTTGTAGAAACTGTAGAAGCAATAGAAAAGATTGTAGCTAGTCATCTTCGTCTATAGAGAATTCTTAATCTTTCTCGTCTAAATAGGACATAATATTTGCATTAAGATTTTGTAACCAATTTTCGAAAAACATGAAATCCTCCAACCACATTAGGCCAGAGGTGGGATTATGGCCTGAATCCCCGTCGCATCGAAGGGAGGCCCGTGCCCAGGAGTGGGACTTTAAAAGGACTAATTAGAAAGGGTGCATCACAACTTGATTAAAATACTTAAATATCGCAATAAAATCAATTAAGTACCTATATATTTGCAGATCGTAAACTACACGGAAAATGGCGTAATATTCGGGACTCATACGTTCGTCACGTGAAGCGGAAACGTGGCAAATTTCAGCGGGGATATGTGTACGCCAAACATTTAACGTTTCTGAATGATCTTTACAAACATAACAGCCAGTCGGGGAGCGACGTGGAGTGCGAGAACGAAGAACAGAGCGACGAGGAACATGCTAAATTAAAAAGATTAGACATCAAAAGCAGAAAATTCGATTTGTTAAACGATTCGAGCGTCTGGGACAGCGATACGGAAGAACCACCCTCAATAATAGATAATTTAAAAAGGAAAAGGTGCAATAAACAAGAACATGACGTAGAATATGTGGACACACCTTTTTCTGACGCTACTTGTAGTTACTCCTCTCCAGCAGAAGATGAAGATAGATCTTTCTTTGAATCACTGTTGCCTGCAGTGAGGGAATTCAATATGGACCAAAAATTACAATTCCGAAGTGAAGTGTTGTGTTCAATTAAGAATATTAGGTCAACAGTCGGCAAAAGAAACTTTATTAAACTTGATCCTTCAACAGGTGATTTCAATTAGCTTAATTTTTTTGTACCTACAGATTTTGTATCATTCCAATTTAAACTGTGAATAAAGTTTTAAGAAACAAAAGGCGCGTTGCACGTTTCACTTGGCGTCTGAATAAATATTCGTCAGGGCAAAAATAGCTAAAAATATTAAATAATAATAATTTAGCCCTTTTAACGTCCCACTGCTGGGCACGGGCCTCCCCTCAATGCGAGGGGGATTCAGGCCATAATCCACCACGCTGGCCCAGAAAAATATGATTGTTCAGAATTTCTAGAATAAAAATTTAGGCTTATTTGTTTGTGTGGGAAGAATCATGGTAGTTTGAATTGTCTTTGCTTGATACAAGTTTTTAAATGTGCAAATAGGATTTTCGACTTAGGACTGACTGAGCCAATATGGTAAAACCACTTGGACGAATAAACATTCCATGTCAGGTAGATATTTGACATACTAGCTAGCCAGTTAATCAGCACGTAAAAGGCTTTAAAAACTTAATGGTTCTTGGACACGACATTTTAAGTTGGCGATTCTAATGGGGGTGATACGAACAAAAAACAACGATTTATTCATGGAAAATACGGTAAGAAGGCTATCACAGATAACTTGACCATTATGAATCATCTTACAAGTTCAAGATAACAAACAATAAGAATTTCTTAGAACAACTCTAAGCATAGGATTACAGATTCTACATTAGCATTACGTACAAGTATAGAACCTAATGATACATACAACAGTCACTCTTGTTACAGTAATCTGTCTAAATAATAACGGACAGTTGGCAACGCCGCGGCAGCGAAAGTAGCGGGGCGGCAACGTGGCGCGATCGATAGAACGCGGGGGTGCACGTGCGGAGCGCGGAGCTGCTGACCCTTCCGATTACAACTATATTATACCTACGCAGTCCATAACAACACTATCACTAAACATAGTCATAACACGTGTTTTACTGACATCGAACGCGCATGAAACAGGTTATCAAGGGTGGAAGAGCAGAATGTACTATTACTTGCTACATTTCTTATTTGTCCTACAGAAATAAGTTATATCTAATTATAATATATAGCATGGCTATTTTCGAAGCACGAGGTCTATTGTTGGTTTTTTAGCTACTGACTGGATCCTTCGTTTCGATATTCGAGAGTTCAATTCGGCCAATCGAAAATTGATTCTCAATTGACTATTTTTACAATTCGACATTGTGATTGGAGTCAGTCAGGCAAAACTCGCGTTGAATCTCGAAACAACTTTCGAATCGTTTCGAAACGCATTTCAACCTATTAAATAAAACACTACTTCGTCTCAACATGTTTCAATGATATTTGAATGTCACATTGAGATACAAGTAAGTTATATTCCGAGAGACATATCTGCATATAGAACAGACAGAATGCTGAAGAGTTATGTACGTCGAACATTATAAATAGAACGAAACATGTTTAAATTTTAGATCTTGAATCAACACTTTGAATTTATGTAGTAGGCACTTGAATGTAGTAGGTTGTTTATGTACAAATAAAGTACAGCCAGTACGCAATTATGTGTTCCCGTTGAAATAAGTTCTTGGCTGTAATTAAAGTGGTACTTACTCCAAGGATTTGGCATATTTTCATTTGTAGGATGTAAGCTTTATAAATAAGAGTATTTTCTACCTTCAGGAAAGCGGCGTAAATCGTTTTAGGCAAAACTCCGAACAACAATAATTCGTATACACCATTAATTGTGATACAAAACAAACATTCATATCTCTTGTAAGTTACGGCAACAAAATTCGGAAAACTGTAGGAATGAATAATGAAAATCGGCAAACGGGCAAAATTATCTTTTGTTTCATAGAAAAGCAATGCGAACAAGGGATACTGGTCATGGTTCGTCTCATGCATCGACATATCCATGGGCTCATGTCTGTCACCGCCATTAAATGGCTGGATTTTAAGATCTAACTGTATACTACGACTCTAATCTCTAAGTACTTAATTAATCTAGACTTCTTCCATTTTAAATCGTAATTTTCTTGAGCACTTAATTTTTGAACTCTATTCCAATGGTCAGCAAAAGCCAACCACCTAATTACATCGAAAGACTGTGACAAAAAAGCTTTTCGCACGATAGCGAAAAACTCTATAAAAACCTATGAGTCAGTTCTCATAGCTTGATGTCTAAATCGCGTGTGTACGCCGATCAATATACTGTGGGCTCCTGGCCTGACTGGCTCCGTAAAGCTAATTATACCATCTGTGTCGCACACAGTATGTTGTTTTGCTGGCTATAGAGATAAATGGTAGATTTTTAAGTTGCAAATAGTGATGGGATGTTCTCGAGAACATTCTCACCCTTGGCAACTTACTCTTGAGAATTTTTGAGAATCTAATATTTTGGGTGACGTTATCCTAACTTTAAATCTTAAAAACAATTAAAACCACTATACTTGCATGTTTAATGAGGTTTATGCCAAGTTTAACATGCTTCAGAAGATAAATTCTCGAAAATTCTCACGAGTAAGTTTCCGAGGGTGAGAATGTTCTCGAGAACATCCCATCACTAGTTGCAAACAAACCAAAATTTAAAAGACTACCGATACGTCTATGAGAACAAGACCTTTTCCAGCATAAAACAAAGCTATCCAAATCTGTATGTTTGGACGCATAGTTCTCAACGGATTTTGATGCGGTATGCACTATAATTTATAGCATTTCTTCCGGTAGGTTATTACGCATAATATATCCTTATTATCGTTATAAACAGTAGCGAGAGAAAAGTTGCAAAGCCGTGGCAGGTCGCTAGATATTACTAAGTTTCGACCCACCTTTCGGATTTCATCAAATGTCCATTTACACTAAAACTGTCGCCATTTAAAAGGTACTAACTCTTTATACGTCAGATACTAGTTGGACCGAGATTTTTGGATTAAAGAATGTCCCTTTCGGGTTTTTTATCCAACCTTAGAGAAAATTGTGGCCGCACTGCATGAGAGGACAAAATGTACCTAGACCACCACCTCTTATAGCAGTATTATTTTAACCTTACAGCGAATTTTTGTAATTTGACGTCCCCTATTGTCATGACAATAAGGGTAATGACATTACAAAAAGTCGATGTCAGGTTAAAATAATACTGCTATAAGAGGTGGTGGTAGTGGTGGGCCCCTGGAGACCTTTCACGGAAACATCCTGATTTGAATAAAAAAAAACGGACACTCCTGATATGTTTTGCTTGTCAGTCAGCTCAGGTCTATCACCGCCATAATATGTTTATACTATATTACGTTACAACAGAGTAAACAAAGTTCTTATAGGTATATGTACTTCACCAAAATAACATATAATCAAAATGTTATCTTTAGAACAGTACCAATGATTCAGATATGAGATAGGCAGACGTCTGTCTGATTGATGCCGACATGATGTAACTGCAGCGTCGATCATTAATAACCAATCAGACGCTGAGATCATTTGGAACACACCGCCATTCTAGAAATTTCATTTAATTAAACTCGTAATTGTTCTACGCTCGGTTATTGAAAATTAACTGCTGAAACAACGACGTATCTATTTATGTAGGGTATATAGATAGAAATTTCATCCCTGTCTGCCCCTTTATGTCAGAGCTTTATATACCTATCCGGGTTTAGTAGCTCCTACATAAAATATTATATTGGATTTCGAACCTTTCCTGACCATCAAAGGACTATCGGATAATATGGTTAGTTTTTGCAAGTGACCGAAAATCGTAGTAGACCCTCAGACCTTAATCCTCGAATCTAGAATCTCAAGAGTTTCTAGAGAATCGAGTTAGCCTCTGAATTTAAAATTAGACAAGGTGTGCGGTACCGCAGCACTAAATTTAGTTTAGTACCGAAGTCTTAATTCAGAGTCGTAAATTCGATTTAAGACGATGATTACAGAAAATAAAGTTCATCAGTAATGATAAGTAGCATGTATCATCAAGGTGTTTCCCAAAGGGGCTTGGCAGACCCATGAACAGAATTCGTTCGGGCATTGCACGATGACGCAAACCATGCAGCGGCCGGCGCGTAACATAATAAATAATAATAGGCGCGCGGGGCGGCAACGTGGCGCGGCGCGGAGCGGCAACGTCGAGGATCGATCGAGCCACACTCGTCTGCCCGGTCTGTTTCTGAACTTTGTTGACGTATTCACACTATTTTTTAACGGGTTAGTAGAACTGGTAAAGGTACTGGTAAGGTGTAGCAATGGCCAGTTATTTCGGGTTAATCTTAAAAACACACGTTAAGTTACCCATAAATTTCCTTTAAAGGTGGAATCAGACCGTTAGGAACCTCAGCAAAAAAAAAACTAGGTAGATACCTACTACAGTTTTCTATTACCTACTGAGTCCGTAGGTAGTTTGAAAGAAACTATTTCATTTTCTGCTGCTTGCTTCTTCCTCTCCAAAAAGGCTCTGGCTTTTGGTCCAAAAATATTCGGCATATATTTATCTCACATGATAAGAAGCTCGTGTCCAGCGGGGGGCCGTGGCCACAGGACACAAATTGATACAATACCTATGGAAAAATATGTAAATAGGAGTAGGTAGTAATAAAAAATTTGTTTATGGTGAAAAGGGAATAATTATAATTCTTATTTATTTATTTTTTTGACCCTTTGACTAAAAAAGTCAAAGGGGTTATTTTATGCAACTTATAATTCTTATTAACTAGATATTTAACGACCGAACGTAGAGTAACGAATGATAGCATTCATAGCCCAAAAATAAAACTTAAAATTAAAAACCTCGGAAAAGTACCTACACATTCATTCAGTCAGTTAGGCCAGTGCGCTAACGTTGCGTTGTCTTGTCCCGATAAAGTTAACTCAAACACCAAATAACTAAAATCTCATTCGCAGAAATCGTTAGCGTTTTATAACCAAGATTTTACAACTTTTTATAGGTAGTATAAATGCACTTATTGTTATCACGTCTTACTATGCCCTAATAAGCAAATTGTAGTGACATTATTATTTACATCACCCTTTATTCAGGGTCCCTAACCCAAATTCAATGTGGTGTAGGAGTTAGAGACTAAGCTAGGTTCATATTGCTATGTCTGGGTGTGGCGGGGCGTGCCAGCACGCAATCGGTAACGTTCATTTACTATGACTAGATTCAAATTAGTACACAACCTATTAATGTGAATCTATCTAGTCATAGAAATGAATGTAAACGATTGCGCGCGCCCCGACACACTCCGACACAGCAACATGTCCCAGCCTTCAGGGTCAGTTCGGAACCCTGACTCCTGAGTAAGGCGTCGTCCTAATTGGCAAACGATCGCACGATCAAACGGTGATTTTCGTCGCACGACAAGATTAAAAACATGCATTTCTGTAAAGTTTCCTAATTGAGCTAGCAAGTCATCGCGCGAACACAGGAACTTAATTTCATCGCACGACGAAATCGCATCGTTTGATCGTGCGATCGTCTGCCAATTAGGACGACGCCTAACAGGTGGTGTGGTGTAATAAGTCTTCAGAGAGACATTAGACCTCAGTAAATTCCACAACAGTATTACATTCAATAGGATCTATCACATCCTGCGTCATAGGATCTATCACATCCTGCGTCATAGGATCTCTCACAGCCTGCGCCATGGGATTGCTCACAAGTCGTTTCAGCAACATCCCGTCGATCTCATACATCAGCTCCAGCCTCTCGAGATAAGCGCACCTCCTCAGCCTGCTCGCTAGTAATTTGCCGTAAAGATCACAGTCGTCTTCATCAGTCTGCTTAGAGAAGAAATTGGCGAGGTTTACAAGAGTTTCAGTCATTTTCTTGTACATTTCTGTCTCGTTTTGTTGAAGGCGTTTTATTTCTATTTCGTTTTGCTGAAGTCGCTTTAGTCGCCGGCGCGCCATTGGCAGGACGTGTGATCTCGTAGCATTTTGATGCTTTATCTGGCGAGGTACCTCTTCATGCATAATTTCAAGGTATTCTTCTTGTGCCTCGGTATCCGACTGAGGCTCTGTCTTCATTGGATCCTCTTCTATGGGTGGTGCTTGTGATAACTGTGTGTAGAAATTATGGAACTGTTAAGATATGTAGGTTAGTTAATATTCTATGGTACTGCTGCGGTCTATTTAAGTCGTATAACTTGGATGTGAATGAACTCAGAGATATTATATTCAGTTTAGTTGTGGTGCAACAAAATCGGCACCAATGTTTCTGTATACTAACCTACTCGAAATCGAGAAAAATATTGAAAACAGCAGTTTATATTTCCTTTCACCTGCCTATGTTTCTTTTCTAACGAAGTAGTAATAATAATCCTATGACTTCCAGACCTTAATAAATCAGACGCGCTCTCAAAAACAGCTGATTACTCACGTTGTTGGTACTGTTTGTCCTACTCGTCTCCTCATCAAGCAGATTTATTTTACAGTTGTACACCGGCCCCAGGAATTTGTCCATATAGCTGTAAGCAAACCAAGTCGGTGCGTAGGCGTGGTCTTCCTCGGTGGCCGCTCGCAGCGACGCCTGCCGACGACGCTTGCAGCTCCGATACGACGCCATCAAGGAATTCTTCTTGGCTTTCAACTCCAACACCGTTTTGTTCAATCTACTGGCTATTCGGGTCCAAGCATTGTGGACTTTCACTTTATTTTTGTATTGGCAGTGATTAGGGTTCCATATCATCGGTTCACTTTGGTATACTTTCAGAAATTTTAACGTGAAATCGTTGTCCCAATCCATTTTGGATACTCAACAAAAGATTTGCGTGATATCACACGGTCGCAACGTTGGTGACTGACTGAACGAACGTCTAGCGAGTAAACGAGATCGCACGATTAGTGCGAGCGAACGAGCGGGCGAGGCGAGGCGAGCCGCCACGCGAGGTTTGTCTGCAAAGGTGACTACAGACAGAATAACGTAACGTTTATAATGTGAAAAATATAATGTTCACCAAATTCGTGTTGCCTATTCGAATGGTATGAGTTCTCAAGGTTAAAAAAGATTTATCTTATTATACCTAATAAAGTCAATGTGGAATGTATCCAGGTGGATTTCGCGTAAGGCATATGTTTTCGCTCGAAATGCGCCCCCAAATCATGGGCGCGAGTTAAGCCAACAGATTCATGCCGTGAATGCCCGTGATCTTTGTTTATTTTATGCGGTTAGAACAGAGAGTAGGTACCTGTGTAAAGCATTCACGGGGGCTTTTGCGGCGCAAATGTATAGTGGGCTATAAAAATAACAACCTAGAGCAGTATGAAATCCCTATTATTCTGTTCCGCGGTATTGGCGAATGCGAATACACACGAGCGGTTGCGACTCTCACGCGAATATGCCATGGATGGTGGCATGCATTCCTTCTATAATATTTTTTTCCTGGGGGAATCAAACTATGAACAAAACGACACTTTTTAAAAATACGAAATAATAAAAGGCGGTGCTGCGCAAATTAGTGATGTACTCACTTCTACCTACCTATCCCTAATTTATGTTCATGATTAGACTGTACTGTTTTTTTTGTACTATAAAGTTTATAGGTGACCAGTTGGTTAGCCATTGATTTTTTTTCCTTACGATAAAGTAATGGGGTCTTGCCCGATCTTGCTCTGGCTATTTCGTGTAGATATGTAGTATGTACCAACCTACTCGCTCAAGCGACTGTAGGTACCGAAACTTTTACCAAACTCGCGTGAGATAAGTAATGCAACAAAAAGATCATTAAAGAACCGGCCAAGTGCGTGTCGGACTCGGACATGACGGGTTCCGTACCACCGTAAAATAAAAACGTCAAAAATATTAAGTTTCTTGTATGGGGACCCCCTTTATTTTAACATTTTATTTTACTTTTAGTATTTGTTTTTGTAGCGGCAACAGAAATAGATACACATTGTGTGAAAATTTCAACTCTAACTATTACGGTTCGTGAGATACAGCCCGTTGACAGACGGACGGACGGACAGACGGACAGCGTAGGCTTATTAATAGGGTCCCGTTGGCACCATTTGGGCACGGAACCCTTATAAAAACGGCATTAAAACGCATTCACGTCCCATGCCTTTTCCTTTTACCGTCCAATTAACAGACGGGCGAAATTATAAACCTGTTTGAATCCAATTTAATTGGCAGGAACCGTTATTGAATACCTACCTACGTAGCGTAGGTACAGTCAGTATACATATCTACAAACCTATACGAGTTATCCAATTCGCAATGCCAAACAAGTTCGAATTTCGAATATTTACTCGTGTGGCGTGGAGGGACGGCAACGTTGCTCGAGCGAGCGGTGCGGCAACGTCGCAGCGCCATTTCGCTAACCGTCTCGAAGTGATCGGGCGAGGCGAGGCGAGATCAGCTGTACTTTACATCCATGTGTGTGTTTACTACTGCGTGCGTATACACTACGCTTTGTGCGCGTGTGCGTGCACTTGGGACTGGATTAGAAAGGATCCTTTGTAGGATGTTTTGTAGGATTCTGGCTACATAGGTAGTACATGCTACGTGTAAAAAGTTAATGTTAATATGGTTGATACTAAGATAATAGGTATGGGGATTACATTGGTAGGTAGGTAATATTATATGGCGTCGTACTATGACTATTCTATTACCAACTAACTTAATGTCAATAATTATTGGACGCTGGAACCAACAAAATCAATAATTTTCCAGAAGTTGTGACTGTCATATAAGGGGGCGTCCATAAATTACGTGAGGCATTTATGGGGGGGAGAGGGTCGAGCAAAATCTCACGTGGGGGAGAGGGGGGTCTCGGCAAATCTCACGTATTTTTTTTTAAACTAAACTTGACATTAACTTTTTTTTATTAAATTAAGTAAAACAAAAAATCTCACGGGAGATTAGAGGGGGAGGGAGGGGAAGGGGGTCGAGCAAAATCTCACGAAATCTCACCAAGGGGGGGGGGGGGGGTCGAAAAATCACAAAAATCACCTCACGTAATTTATGGACGCCCCCCTAACAAACAGGTCAAAACTATTTTTTTATTTTTTTTACCAAAATGCAGTTATTGCCAACCACTTGTTGAAGAAACATCGCGAATTTATTAAACATTCATTAATTTTCATATTCTGCAAGATACCTACGGTGCAAAGCATTTTTTTTGCAAATCCTAGATAGGTATAACTGTATAAGTACATATGTTCGCAGTTATTTCAGTCAACAGGCATTTTGGTCTGTGCTAACCATTTCAGATTATTTAGTGATGTTTAATTTAATAAATCCTCAAAAATGGGTTTCTCTTATTTCTCGTAGGTATTACTTTAGAAAATAGCTAATTCTTCTTCTTATCGTATGGTTAGTGGCCAACCTAGTGTCAGAGTTGTTCAAGCCGCCCGAAGGCCTCTCTTAAGGACTGCAGTCTAGATAACAACCACCGGGACCGACTTATTACGTGCCCTAACGGAGACGCTCAGTTCAAATGCTACTAAATGGTCACCCATCTCTGCCTGACCTTGCCTTGCGTTGCTTAACCTCCAATCGTTTACTGATCAGTGATTGCAGCTGGCTATGAGCGCCTCAAATAGCAAATAAAAATGCACTATTTAACTGAGCCGCCTTAAGTCCCTTAAGAAGTGCCTTAAGTTTGGTTTCAAGTCTCAAAAGTTTTAAGTCTGGGTTGTTTGCTGCACTGTGACGTCATGGAGATTAGCAGGGGAGTTTTACAGTCACGTGACCGAAGGTGAGAAAAAAATGCTCTTTTATTAACTTTCTTACAGAAAATCATGGCTATGTTTCGTAATTTTAGATATATTTTAAATTTTAAAATTAATAATATTCTAGGATTACATCAGCACGATCCATAGATTAAATGTAGGAAAATACCGAATTCTGTAGACCCAGTCCTGTGATCCCTGCCAAGTTATATTAGAGTAGAAAACTTCTATAAAACTTAGCGAAACCCCTCTTACGAAAGGGTATTTTGCTTCAGATCGTCCTATTTTACGGGCCATGAAGCGGGTTTAAGCCCGGACGAATTCGCCTCGGCTTATTTTAATTCAAAATCGATAGTGGGTCCGTGTCGAGCGGCTCCGTAAATACTCGTGACCCGACAGGCTGGTCTAGCTAGACTCGAGTGGTTTATTTCAATATAAATCAAGCCTACATTATTAATAGGGAAGTTAGAAACAGAAAAAGATGGCGCAATATCTAAACCTAGTCTACATTCTGCCTGAAGCTGTTTATTTCCTGTTCAGTGTGTGTTGTGTTCCTCTACAATGTGGTGGTGTATGGCCACTCAAGCCTCTCTGATTACTATTACAAGTCTCTGATTACCCCCGAATGGGGATAAAAGTCGTGAAGTTACATTTTATAAGTACTGGTAGCACAGCCAGTGACAAGTTAAAACGCGAGATGAATTGATTTTGTTTAATTCTCTGAGAAACAGCGAATTGATGTGACATATTGCGTGACAAAAGTCTTATCTCGGCGCGTCTGCCCTGCAAAAATACCTATGCAAACAGTGGGAAATACAGGCAGCATAAAATGCAACTTCTATAACTTTTTTTCTTTCAGCATTTTTATTGAATACTAGCACTGCACCATTGAAATGGACATTAAAATAAAAATTCTAAACATAAAATATGTCAGCCAGGTCGCGGGCGCGGTAAGCGAAATCAGGCCAGGCCAACGGGTCAACACTCCAAGCTTGGAGACAATGTATTTCCAACAGCTTGGGTATTTCCAACATTCACTCCTATTGCTTAATGAGAAATCTATCCCTCGGTGTAGAATGCTACATCGATTTGTGTTTGTTTTCTGTATCTTCCTGGAGAACCATTAACTAGTCTTATTGGCTACATTCAGCTCGAAAGCGACTGTAGCCTAGGGGCGAACAGGCTAGCAATCAGAAGATCCCAGGTTCGATCCCCGGTGGGGCATGCACCAATGGATGAATTTTCATCTATGTGCATAATTTACAGTTCGCTGACGGTGAGGGAAAACATCGTGAGGAAACCTACCTATCCCTCGGGATTAGGTAATAGTCAGTTCCTGTATACACGGCGACAAGGTTCACCACCTGTCACGTTGGGTTCTGACTATCTGGTGAAACATGGGCTTTGAGTTGGTTAATACCTCCACAATGTGGTGGTGTATGGCCACTCAAGCCTCGGACTACCCCTGATAGGGATAAAAGTCGTGACGTTTCATCAGCTCGAAAAGCTGTTTCGTTTCATCACCGTAATCCTATTTTTAAAAGTTTTCTAACCACCCTTCTAGATGAGGATGATATTCGTACCCCCAAATTCATAGAAAGTTATGATCGACTTGCAGTGAAATTACAAATCACATTTGTTTCTAAAAATGTTTTTCAAATCATTGTAAAATGGCTAAAATCTCTATGAATTTAAGGGTTAGGCTGTACAAATTTTAGCGTTCCTATTTTGAGCTGCATGCCATACTGCGATCCATAACTCTCCGCCTGTGACATTTGATGCTGGAGAGTTATAGAACATTTATCACCCAAAAACAGACTCAGAACATAAGTTATATATAAACCGGCGTAATTAAGCAGATAGAATTAACATTTTAAGCAGAGCGCCTGGCGTTGGCTTGGCACGGCCACTGGGCGCCATGCCACGCACACCATGCCAACGAATGACAACAAAAAGACCAGTCTGGAGCCGGCAAATGTCACGAGTTTAGATGTTACGCCTAATTACCTGAGGCTATTTCATTACAACAGGAAGTGCTGTGCTGGTCTGGTGAAAAAACATCAGTAGGGCTGTTGCTTATTTATTTCTCAGCAAAAAATATGTTTGAGGAAGTTTCCAGCAGCACTAATGTTGACAAACAATGTGAGTTTTGGTGGCGATAATTATTGAGATCGCAAATATGTATGCTTAGTGAAATAAATATATTTTTTCAATGGTGACAGTGTCCTTACAATATTAGAAACGGAAGGCTTACAAACAGCCTACACAGGTAAATATCTGCGCAAAACATTCCCCGATAGTTATTCCAGGAAGTTTCTAGAGCATACACCAGGAAAATATTCACCGGAACATTGAAAACTAATCACGCGCAATAATAAACTTGGAATCTTAGCAAAAGTTTCAATGAGGAGAACCTTGACAGTCGTCCGGAGTCACGGCCGGATCGGCTCAATAGAAATCGCCGTTGTGTAACTGATATAAATACTGGTGTTTCGCTCGCGAAATTGTCTAGATTTTAGAGCGATTTTTGGACAGTCTTATTTTAAGGCCTTTTTTTGTGGTAGCGAGGTTTTTCGCTGAACCCGAAGGCTATGTCTCTCTTTTGACTTTTTTTGGATATGGCTGCTTTCTGATAAATTAAAATAAGTATATAAAACCAGCATTTTTCGTTAGAAACGTGTTTGTGACAAGTGACAACGTAGAAGTTGAGTCACACAGAGAGTCTCTTGGAGCGTGACTTTTCGTGAGGCTGGGGAAGTCAATAGAAAATACATGTTTATATGCAACGAATGTCTCCTGTTATGGCAGCTATACAATACTCTATGGTATGAAGAACGCCGAAACCGAGAAAAGCGGCCTTGTTGACGCCACTTTTTACCCGACTACGGCGGAGGGTTATGATTTTGACCGGTATGTATGTATGTATGTATGTATGTATGTATGTATGTATGCATGTATGTATGTGCGTCTGTTCCCACCTAACTTCCAAACTACTTGTCGTAATTTGACAAATGAGGTATCGTTAGAAGCGGCTTAATGGCGCGCTGGTTATAGGCTATGTGACGTCACATAAAATTGCATGTGGCGCCCTCTAGAGGACATAATGTCATGAATTTAAAAAAAAACATTTTTTAATAAAACCGTGTGGGGTATCAAATCAAAGAGCTTGATGAGCACATTTCAAAAATATATGTATTGTTACCTATAACTCCAAAATAATTAAATAAAAAGTAAGTTTAAAAACTAAAACCCGACTACTGAAAAATCGCGCTCTAAAAAGTATGAAACAAGAAAATATTCTCATCTAGAGGATAGCCGTGGTCCGTGTTCATATGCCATTTGGCCCTAAAGGACCTACACGGACCACGGCTATCCTCTAGATGAGAATATTTTCTTGTTTCATACTTTTTAGAGCGCGATTTTTCAGTAGTCGGGTTTTTTAAATTAGACGGATTATATCTGACGCCATGTTGATAGTGGTCCGTTTCATACACTTTGCGAATCATTAAATTCCTAGAATAGTAAGGGAGATGCTAATCTAATGTAATTTCTTCTAATGTAGTGATTACGTTATCATTGACTGTGGGCTAAAGGTGCACAATAGGTATCTCGTGTTACGAATATAGAAACGGAATGTCGTTTACATTTAAATGTTAATTGAAAATCCCGAGATACCCGGTAATCGCTTAGTTCTGATGAAACCAGTATAGAAAACAAACCGAATAACTTCGAATTCTTCCGTATCCTTGTGTTTATCATACGCATAAATTGTTTCGTTCGGATAAATAAAAAAATAAAATAACTTTCAACTATTTTGGCATCGATCCACACAGATTGTTTATTCCTAAAGTAGACCGTCGCGCACTTACCCACTCAAATGCAGACGGATTTTATAGCTATTATTAGTATTAAAATCCGGTTCAATCCAGTTCTCGGCAGTTCTGCATACAAACGCTAAGGTTAGCATAAGTCAAATGTCCGAGTTATTTATGAGCATTTCTGGCGCGCGTTTTGTGGGCGCGTATTGCGAACAACTACAGCCGCCTGTATAGGTACCTACACAGGCAGTAGATTATTGGTCGCGATTCGATTGACAGCACTGTCACGGCTGTCAAATGTTACTTCTATTTAGGTTTACTAATAGCAATAAGGTTAAAGGAACTAAGATTATTTAAGTTGCTTGTAATATACCTACATTATTATTATAGGTAGGAAAATTTATAAAAAATATTTCTGATGGGTATGTACCTACCTTCCATATATTATGAATCATGCTACATAATTATTATGGAAGGTAGGTACTAACATACAAAATGCATTTTTGTGTGTTAAACGAAATGCGTACTTAAATAAAAAACAACATGATTCTGCAATTAGCCCCACGAGGCCGCGACAGCGATTCGTCTCACATAAAAAAAAACCCACGTGCGCCCATCATTATATTCCTTTTCCTCACCCTGTATCTCATCGTTTGTTTAATAATTTTATTCTTACTTTGGCCTATTTTGTATTCTTTCGTATTTGTTGACAGCCAAACTCGACGTGTCGATAACACCGTCCCAATTACATCGTCAAACGTAGGATATATAAAAGGCAATCAATAATTCATCGATGATTCAGCTGTGGTAACGGTATAGCGAGACGCGGTTCGATTCCGTTAAATAAAATGTAAAATAGTGGAATATACCGCGGTTTAGAATTTAGTTTAAACGCTCGTCAGATGACTTGTGACCGAACAATTTTATTATCCATCTCTGAAGATAAATTATTAAATTCAGAATTTAAAAATTACTGAAGTATATATAATAGAATTGAGTTACCAAACAAGTACAAGTAAGGTATTTTCTATTTACCTTTATCTCTGGAACTCTGAAACTTTTGACCAAGACACAGATAGATCAATAATTATAAGCCCTAGACGCGGCATAGCCAGGCACCCACTGGGTGGTTACTTTGAAAAACGAAGGCTGACGGATAGTCCGAAGTACGGATTCGATTTACGATCAAAACCATGTCAAACGCAAGAAGAAACGAAAGAAGAAATGTCAAATCACGACGATCCATCAGCCGAAACGTTTCGTTTCGTATTTCGAAGTAGCCCAGCAGCTAGGCTATTCTGTAACGACAAACTCACTTCGCACGCGTGAATTTGCAGGTGATATGTCAAATTTTGTATTGAAATTTGACATTTCACTAGAAAATTCACGCGTGCGAAGTGAGTATGACGTTACACAATAGCCTAGCTGATGTATGAGTCATGACATGACCGCAATTGACGTTTTGATTGGTCCGTTTGATGTTTTCTCCGTCAACTTTTGACTATTGCATTCTCAATAGCGGACGTAAGTGGTGTCTTGACTTATTGGTCTGAGGTCCTAGAGAACCAAATCTGCATGTAAGTCCGTATTACACTATCCGATATTTAGGGTCCCTACTGCCTAACTCGCATTTAATCTCCCCGATTTTGGGTAAGGCCTCCTAAACAACGGGTAGTGTAGCGTTTCAGTTAATAATTAGCCCTTTGAACCATAACACACCGGGACGCGACGCCCGGCGACGTCGCCGGCCCGGCCACGTCTCCAAACAATTTGTATTGACTGGCGACTGGGTGTGTTACCCTTACCTCCTATACATTTCAATACGAATAGTTGGCTACGGTGGCTGGCGACGTCGCTATGGCTACCCGGTGTTTTATGGCCCTTGGCACGAACTTCCCCTGGGATTGCCTGTGGTCCACGACCCTGGCCGGGTATGTAACGGATGTAAGTATGTAGTTGACAGACCGCAGACAACCCGCCAAATTTAAATAAATTTGTACCCTGTTTACAATCGTTGTACAGAGCATTTCTGGGAAGAAAAGTAATTTGCAATGATGGACTTAAGTCCATCATACCTTTCGATTTTGGGGATGGTTATTTATATTCATACTCCATGAAATAACTCCAACCTCCAAATAATCGTTTACACTGTATACCTACTTAGTTGTAATCTTCTCGTGTTCCTGGCTAATAAGTGAGTCATTCATAAAATATACAGATAAATAATAATATCATGCTATCCATCTGACAGGAAACGATATAATTATCGCAGACACGATCGTGTTGCGTCGTGAAAGAAAAACCTAAAGGTAACAAGGCCAGTAATCTCGCTCGAGTTACTTACATTTTCTATGCGTGCCATACACTACGCGACTATCAACTTAAAATTGGCTTACATCCAAGGCAATATGCATAACTAGCTGTGCCCGCGACTGTTTGCTTATACATTTAAAAGCGGCCCAAGTTACTCCTTATAACAATCAGCTATCTGCCAGTGAAAGTCCCGTCAAAATTGATTTAGCCATTTCGGAGATTATCCGGTACAAACGGACATAAAGAGCATAATTTTAATAACTCCTTTTTTGTTATAAGTACCAGATATACTTTTTTCATATGCGTTTAGTAAGAACCTGACCCCAACATTACAAACAGACTTCAATTTTATTTAACACAATATTGTGGAAAAATACAAATAAGCTTATCTTTTACAAGCGAAAATTTCCAAGATGGCCGCCCGTCATGGCACGCGACGCCTTGTCGTCACACGAGGCTAACGACCGAATGTTTACCCTAGACAGACATTACTAATACGAGTGTTTACTAAAAAGTACAAAGATAAAAATTGTTGCGACATGTTTTTCTTCTGTATAGCTAAATTCGGATGCTGTGAGGATGACGAAATCGATTTCGGAGCGAAAGTTGTAGTGAAGGGCTGACTGCTGAGTGTCGTGAATCAATTCTTCGTTAAATAAAACGAGTTGTTAGTTGTGTTCGGATTGGTGAGAGTATTTGAAGGATTAAAGACCGATTGGATTGGAATGAAGAAGTCTTGTGCTCTCGATTTGTATTAGAAGCCGATTAACAAAATCATTTGACTTGTAAGAGGCCATCCATTAATTACGTCACACGTAAAGGGGGGGGGGGGAGGGGGGTCGACGAAATGTGACAATGTGTGACAAGGGGGTGGGAGGGGTCCTAAGTTTTGTGACGTCACATTTAAAAATCGAATATATCTAAGTATTAAAACCGAAATTTGAATTATTAATAAATAAAAAAAATTTCTGAAATTTGTAAAAAATATGTGACGTCACACAGGGAGGGGAGGGAGTCCCGCAAATGTGACCAGCTGTGACAAGGGGGGAGGGGTCTAAAAATCATGAAATTCGTGTGACGTAATTTATGGATGGCCCCTAAGTTGCTCATAATCTCAGCGATTTTGGACTCACATAAGCATGCGTCTAGTGATATGCGTAGTACACGAACACTACGTAGATTCTTATGGACTAGTGGGGCTACTCCGAAATACGAAACAAAACGTTTCGGCTGACGGATGGTACATTTTCCTACTCTGAAAATGTTTCGGAATTGTTCCGGATTCTTTCGGAGTAGGGTCCACAAAATAATGTCAAATCACGACTATCGAATCCGAACTTTGGATCCGAAACACTTTCGGAGTGTAGGAAAACGTACCCTCCGTCGTACGTACGTTTCTTTTCGTATTTCGGAGTAGCTCCACTGACTAATCATAATAAAATTTATGGTCAAGGCAGTGCGTTACTTTCTATTTACGTATTTTTAATTTATGTCAATTAATATAATAATGCTCCTATATCATCAGACTTATTAAATCCAGTTAATTATAAATCACCACTGCTTCCAATAATAATTAATTGCAATAATAATATCGTAGAGGTCGTTATACGAATCGCATTAGCCCAACGTTGCTATAATAATATTCTACAACATTAGATTCGCGTTGCGGCATTAAGTTCACGGGTCGAGTTTCGGTTTACAATTTACGAGAACCAAAAGCCACAATTTCGAGTCCTGCGAAGTACCTACGTACTTACTTATATCGTAAAGCTATTGCAGATTTAGAGGTAGTAAGCCCAAGCTATACCTAACTAATCTATTCAAATAAATTAAATTGATGTGTCTGTCTGTTCGTAATGCCAAAATAACAGCTTTTCACTGAATGCATATGAAAATATATACGGTATGTATAACAAAAATATATTTTTTTTTGTCAGTCTTTAAAAAAAGTGAAGTGTTGGTTTGATAAAAACCCTATATTGGGGGCGCGCGCTCTTTGTTGTAGTAATCAATCGAGAGACAACAATAAATTGGTGCTTCCAGATGCCTCGCATGCCTCACCCGAGCAGTCACGTTATGACATTACGTCTATGCGTTCCTACGTTAAAACTGAGTTCTCAGGCGCGGCATGCGCCTGATTTAGACGCAGCCATTAACAAACAAAAAGGTAGTTTATCGTTTGTTCTATTCGCATAATAAGTACATCAAATGATGTCTGAAGGGTTTTCTTATGAAATATGAAACAGCTGCCGTTAACGAGGTTATACCTACTTCAATACCTACAAAGCAAAGACATTTAAAAATATCATTTTTACTAGAACTATGTAGGTACCCACAATATTCTCTGGGACAGGTGCAACATGAAAATAAAGAAAGATGTTCGTATATTTATTTCAAAGTAAAATAAAATAGAATTTAACGACAACAATGAAAGCTACTGCAGTATAAAGGGTGGTCTTGGATGGATAGGTTTCAGGATAGGATCTTCGGTCAGGTTGGTTATCTGGAAGAGAAGCAAGATGAGGTTAATGGGGATTTCTAAATACCTACGTAAGGCACTCGGAAAGAAAGGTTATATCGTAGGGTATCTATTGAGACGAGTTGCTTCTGGACTGGAATCAGACTACAAAATTGTAGTTTCGATGCGGTTTTGGTGCAGTTCACGTAACTGCATCGAAACTGCCAACTGACTGCACGGTGACTGCAAGCAAACTACGGTTCACTTATCTACTGCACCAAAACCGCATACAAACTAAAATTTTGCAGTCGAATTACAGTCTGCAAAGTCAAAGAAAGTAGTACCTATTATAATAGATGTCACACTGACGCTCCTAGAGCACTCAAGTATGAAATACGTGCTGGCTAAGCTATAAGAGTATCTTAAGCTTAACCATGTCAAGAAAACCGTATTTCTCGGAGTTTTTTTTTTACATCTGTACTACTTGTAGCTGAAACACTTGTCAATCTATACTCCAACCGGAATAATCCGAAGAGATGGAGCTATAATAGGAATACAGTTAGATGGTAGTGCATCTCATTTCTTCGCATAGCTCTATCCCTCACCAGATCAGGCCGTGTGGTGCGGGTGTTAAAACCTGTAGCGTGTGGGCGCTCTATGTCGCAACGAACTTGGTACTTGGCCCGTCACCTCGCCTCTGTACCGTTTGTCCATTCTAATACTCCAGCGCACTAAACCTAAGCACGATGGATTGCTTAATAATCTATACTTGACATGTACATAAACAATGATCATTGCTTTGTTTGTAGACAGTAATTAACCTATATTTACTTGATTTATTCTTTCTATTCTTATTACAGTCGGTAATTTTCCTAAATGCGGTTTGCATCATGTAGAGGTAACTTTTATTCTTTATTCCATCGAAGTTGCCTCCGTGATCATAACCTGAGCTCCCGTTATTATTGAAACTGGTGATAAAGAGAGCTTAGCTTATGCTGGAAAAGTTCCCTGATAGGTGTAGGTAGTCGACTGTGCGTACCTTCCTACTGAAATATTTCTAATCGTGATATAACCAATGTAGTGATTGGTGCGTTCAGATGCCTTGCATGCCATGCCCGACCACTCATGTTATGACATTATGTCTATGCGTTCCGACGTCAAAACTGAATGCTCGGGCAATGCATGCGCCTGATGAAGACACATCCATGATGCAGAGAATCTCTCCTCTAAAATACCTAAATAGAAACAAACCGCGAATAAATGCGTTCTCTCGAAGACTCGTTTGAGTCCTAATTTAAATGCAAAATTAAAGCGGTAATTTGCCTTCCGATTATCAGTAAGTACCAAGTAAGTACCTTTGGTTAAGTTAGATCGAACCCAGTTTTTCCGCTAACCATACACTTGAAGCCTAACAACATTGAAGACTTCGACATTTGTATGCAAACGCATCAGGCAACGGAAAGGAAACCAGGCAGACAGACGGCGTTCCATGAATGCAAGTCTAATGTGATGTTTTTAAAAATAAATTGATTATTGCTTTCTATGTCACAAATGGGTGTAAGTTATACGCCAATTAGTCGACCAACAGATGGTTTTAAAGGGACATATCCGATATGTAATGGATAACTACGACATACAACCGGTTTTAAGCCATACATAAGGCTTTATACACATGTCTACGTTTCGACGGTATTCGGGCTCAAAATACTGTAAAAACAGCCAAGACGTGGTTTCAATGTAGCTCCGGCCTAAAGGCAGTTAGACACAAAAGGTGTTCTGCTGTCGTGGCTGTTTCGAGTACTTTCGAGTGTTCGCTAGGAATAATAATAGTCATGCCCGTACCACCACGTCCCCCCAGACCAGTATAAAGATAATTACAGACCTGTGCATTGGCTGTGTCCGTTGCGAGTACTGCGCCATGTCGCGAGTCGCGCAGCTGGCATGGCTAGGCGGCGCGCATGCCGCGGCGGGCGCGGCTCGCTAGCTCCGCGCCATTCCGCTCACACACACACACCGCACACGACACACCACTGCACACGCGCAACACGACCAACGACACTGCACCGATAACCTGCGGACAATACCACACATGAAACAACTTGTGACGAGTGACAACCCTTATAATTAAGGGCAGATGTACGTTTCAACGCTTTGTTACTCATGTACCGAGGGTGTGGGTCGCTATTTTTTGCGACACATTAGCATAAAAATCATTAATTTACATAAGATCCGGGCGTCGACCTCGATTTTGGTCGAAGCAGACAGTATTTACTCATGGTAAATAAGGTTAATGGTTGGTACATTCGTCATGGTCAAAAGCGCTCAGGCATAAAAGCATGGTCACGATTTGTTTTTTTTTTATTAAGTACAAGGAAATCTTAAGTTTTCAAGGGCGCAAGACCGATGAGATGATATGATATGATAGGGCGTTAGCACTAGAAGCACATAATAGTTAGGTATTCATCTAGGCGACCGCTTGGCGAGCATAGGCCGCTCGGCTCATTGCATCGGGAGTTGCGGGTATAATTCCCGCCGGAGGCAAATTTCAGAAACGAGCGTTTAGTAATTTTCCCTGATGACTCCCGTCACTGGGATCGTCCCCAAACCATTGTTCGGTACACAGAGTAAAGACTAAAGAAAGAGGTGCCCTTATTAGATATTTGTATGAAACAAAACGTGGTCATTGTTTCTTCATTTTCATTTTACTATTTACCGGTAAATAGTTGAACTACTCGCTTAGTTTTATGTCGATGTTAGTACTAGGCCGACCACTCGGCCGACTTGCTTAGGGCCAGTCCCCTTAATAACTGATCCATGGTACGGTACCAAAACAAAACGGTACGGTACAAAATTTGGCTTAGTTTGGGACCATACAGTTGGTGTGTTAGTCTCCTGAGGTCATCCTTGCTCTCTGCCAAGTCATAGCTACCTTTAAATCTTCAAGAAATTGAACAGTTTGCACAAAGACTCGTTGCTTCTTCAACAATATTAACCGGCCCTGAAGATGAAATGTCATAAACAAAGCCTGACATGGATAGGATAGGTTAGGATGGAATTCAGTTGTGTTCAATTATTATAATGGAGGTCTGCGGACGTCCTCCGTGCAAGTCCCTAACTGCTGTCGCCATGAATTGGTTACTAATAATATAGCTGAATGCAACAGTGCAGAGAATAGCATAAGATTGACTTGAGATACGATACTTTACTGAGCATTAAAAGAACATGGACAGTGATGCCTAAACTGTAATCCATTTGAATTTAATAATAATAATATTAGTCGTTTTAACCTTAGATAAAGAATGTACCTGTAGATTTGACAAGCGCGTGGGTGTACGCGATGTAAGGGACAAAATATGTATAATCCTGCTAAATTACGCTTAACCCTAATGTCTATGGAACAAAGACCTACAAAAAGTGTGTGCCCAACAAACTTAGGGCGATACGCAGAAAGTGACAAAAGATAGTACGTCTATCTCTTTCACTCTTAGGCATAAGCATGTCTCGCTCAAGCACGGTATTATTATTACCGTGTCATCTCTATTGATGCTTTCTCTATAGTTTTAACGTCCCACTCCTGGGCACGGGCCTCCCCTCAATGCGAGGGGGATTCAGGCCATAATCCACCACGCTAGCACAGTGCGGGTTAGTGGATTCCATTTGGATTTATCCTTCTCAAATATAGGTTTCTTCATGTTATTAGTTAGGTCTTTCGTGTTTGACGTTTCTTATTCTATTTATATTACTCAAGAGTGCAGACTACAGTCCCAAGCTGCTAGCCCGAGTTAGTAACAACGAAACCGCATTGTGGTTATCGACGTCTGATAATACAATGGGTCGCTTTGACCGCTTGCAGTAACGATTGACAACTGCAAAACGTATTCAGGTAAACCTGCGGTTCCAAGGAAAAGGGTTTGGTTTAACTTTAAATAATAAACTTACGAAGAAAATATTAATATGTCTATGGTTTTGTTTTGTATGTACATACAACTGTGTGTATGAGGCAGGTGGTTACTTTGAAAAACGAACGCTGACGGATCGTCAGAAGTACAGGATTCGATTTACGATCAAAACCATGTCAAACGCAAGAAGAAATGTCAAATCACGACGATCCGTCAGCCGAAACGTTTCGTTTCGTATTTCGAAGTAGGCCAGCAGATACTAATAGTTCCAGTTTTTAGTGGCCTGTGTAAGATCTAGTTTCTAAAATTGTACCACCATTGTGAGAGTACCACCCTCTCACAGAATATCGGCGTAAAGTTGCTATTACAGCTGTGTCTCGTACGATGAGTGAAATGTCCGGAAGCCCAAACCCCCGCCTGTCAATCCTCTGAGATCGATAGCGTGCGAGGGATGTCTTTGGTAAGGCAGGTCGTACGCTTATTTGCCACCTTAGTAACATAAAAAAAAATTGCGATCGCCACTGGTACGAAAGCAAGGAGCTCAGGATTGGAACGTAAAGTTGGCGAGATATCGTAGAATCTACTTGCAGTAATTCATGATGATAGAGGGCTTACTGTTAACGATCGAAGATTTTGGCACCAGCTACTATATGAAGAAGCCTAAGATAGGTATGGCCATGTATTGCGAGGCTTAGTTCGGAACGGAATCGTGCTTGTTATAATGATATCCCCACAGTTTAACTAAATCTTGCATGCCAAATAAATCCTTTGAAACATTGCCAACAAAGTGTTTTCAGACTTGCTGCTTTTTTTTTCAAGTTTATCATTTTAAAGCCGAGCACGATTCGACTTGCGGCGATGCAATTTCCTCAAAAGTGAAACAAAAAGTACTGTTTTCGAACTATTCTAGAAGAAACCGATTTCCTTTGTAACACCCAAATAACACCTCTCTTGTCAATCGTGATTCTGCTATTAGTCATAGCAAATAGTCTAATGACTATCCGTGGCGCTTTACAACTGGTCTTCCATCAGTTGTAATAATCTTCTGTACTGTAATAGTCTATGGTAATAAGGCCATAATGTTATTTTGTCTTTTGCATTGCAACGGAGGGAAGTGGATAATCTTCTTCCAACTGTTTTTTCTTTTGATTAAATTCATGTGGGTTCCAATCCAAGACAACTTAGCTTTTCCCCGTGACTCGTCGAGGGTCAAACCTTGGCGTCATCGTTGAACACCATTGTTATTTCTGGCTTACAGTAGTAACAGTGGTGGGAGTCTGTGGTGGGCGGGCCTAGTTCCATGTAAAAAGTTATATAGTACGTCCAGCTGCCTCGTTACTCATGTTATGTTCAACGACGCCAGAACTGAGTGCTCGAGGGCGGCATACGCCTATTGTAGACGCAACCATACCCCATGACTCCATCCCCTAACTTGAGTATACTGAAATGTCTTAGTTGGACAAGTGTCTCGCCATCGTTTTCACCCATCATGATCTCTAAATCTTTCATTGTACCATATCTTTGTGTGTGTTACCACTTTTTCAATTAGTAGGAAAAGCGGACGAATCGTTAGCCAACGTCACGGCGAAAAAAGTTACTGTGCTAATACGCATTTAATTAAACATTACAGTTGCTGCATACGGGATTGATTCAGGAATTGAATAGTGCTTATAGACAGCGGTCGATTCACCTTTCACTGTACAATGTTGCAGTAATGAAATACAGTTATTGATCTCGAACGTTCCACTAGCTGAAATAGGGTTACCTCGATGTTCTTAATATATCTGTGAATTGTGTTGTTATTGTTGTTTGTTATGTTAGTCGATTTATTAGTGCGACTTGTACTAACTTATGGTGTCACTCACACTGCAGAAAGCTAATTCAGCACACAAAAAAGGTCAAAATAATATTGGTAATAAAAAAATTGTAGGTACTTTATGTAGTACTACATATTACGGACTAGAATGACAACCCCCCCTCCCCCCGCTTCGAAGCATGGTAGTCAGATGGTAATAAAATTAATTCAGAACAGGCTAGCGTGCCGTTGCTTGCTAAGTTTCTTATCTATGAACACCTGTCATACAAAATAAGAGAGTTGACAACCCTGCGTACATCCGTCTCGAGCTACTGCGACTTGTTTACAATGACTGACTGACTGCTGCCTATTGAAAAAATCTGTGTGTTACCATTAAAACCCTCACACGCCACGAATGCCTGACAGAGGGAGACAGAGCTATGCAAAGAAATGAAACACAGGGCAGCACCCGTTTCTTCGTTCGTGTACATGACCAGATGACACCATCTGGCAGTTGGGCAAAATTTAATTTTAATTAATTGCAAATTGCAGGTGATATCACAATTAACAATTAATTGTGATTTGTTCGCGATTATCAAACAAATCAAAATTACTGAATTGTTAAATGTGACACCACATGCAATTTGCAATTAATTAATTTCAATTAAATTTTGCCCAACTCTGCCATCTGGTCATCTACACAAAGAAACGTCTGGGTCCTGGGTCTGTGGGGCCACCCGCTACATACGATTTTGATTCGGGCTGCGTCAGGCAGTCGGGCGTCAGATCTGTCACGTGTGGGCGTCTGTCACCTACAAACCCGGAAAGAAGGCAATAGCTACGTCCAGATGTGTCACATGCCGCGCGAGGCAAATTGCCTCACGAAGTTTGACTTGCCTCGCGCGAGGCAAATGCTCGTCCTGCCTCACCTGAGCGCTGTCATTTGCCTCGCCTAGTTTGGCATAGTCATCAGACAGAACGATGTCAAACGTGTCAAACTGATTGCTCGGCTATACCTTTCTCTGTCTAGAGTGTCAGTTGCCTCGCCATTTGCCTCGCGCGGCATGCGACTGAGGCAAACGTCGTGCTTCGCGAGGCATGTGGGTGAGCAGCCTCGCGCGGCATGTTTATGTTGTAGACACGTCTAATAATCCGTTTTGTTCGGGCTTCACATTTTGAATTTATATATGTCTAATGATGGGTGTGCTGTGCGTTGACAAACTTAACAAAGTAGGTACCTACGTATTTCAATATGAGTCATTAGGTATGTATGTATATCAATATTAATATATATTCAATACAACCGCGTTAATTAATTAATTAGGGATACCACAAATATGATTATCACTTTACGGTGAAGGGAAACATCGTGAGGAAACCTGCATGTCTTAGAAAATCTAACCCATTTTCGAAAAACATTTGAAATCCACCAACCCTCACTGGGCTAGCGTGGTGGATTATGGGCTAAATCCCCCGCGCATTGAGGGGAGGCCCGTGCCCAGGATTTGCACGTTAGAAAGGGCTCTAATATTATCCTCTTACAGTATGGGTGACGTGGTTAGTGTTGTAACCCCATTAAATAGGTGAATAACATGGAGATAATAGGTATCATCATGAGGCAATGGATGCAAGCGGCACAGGACTGGTCGTTGTGGAAAACCTTGGGGAGGGCTATGTCCAACAGCGGAGGTCTTTTGGCTGAAATGATGATGATGATGAATATGGTGAATAATAAAAAAATAAATCTCGAAGTTTCGTTCTTCGGACAACAAGGAAATAAAATCGACACTTCAAGTGGATGTTTATCAACTTTATGACTAACTTTATACTTATCACCTGTGTTGATAAACTTTCCAATTTCAGCATTGAACGTAGGTAGGTACGTTAGGTAGGTAACATTAGTATCGGGTCGATAACTGCGCAGTTTTATCTAGGTAGGCATTACGTGAGGATTCTTATCATTATTCAATTGTAATATCGCAAATATACCTAATACCTACCATTTGTAACGAACAAACAAGAACGGTTAGAATTAGCTATTTAGAACAATGCAATGATGACGTCACCTAGGCAGGTACCTACTAAAAAATAATGAGGAAAACAAATGAATTAAGTTCTACTCTGTAAATACATAGCTACGTACTGCGCATACCTATTCTGATTGCAATATTCTTAAGTTTTTTTTTTTAAAAAGGAACAAGGGCTTTCGGCCAAATAATAATGTCGTTCACCTTGCCTTGGTATCGATTTTTTGCGATATTTTTTTAATGCTTTACGTCGCGTCGTCAGCAGCTGTCACTCGCTAAGTCGGTATAGTCCAAAGAACTTATACGTTTACACACCTGGAATGATGACTTGCCAGCAAAAGTGAAGCCGACAGCGATATACCACACTGAACGTTGTTTCCTTTGCCAACAAGAGTGACCATAATATTTTGACATTTGGAGAACGTCCCCATGGCTATCTGGTGAAAACGTTATATTGTTCCAAGATTGTTATGATAGGAAAATAATAAGAAAATAAGGCAAAAGGATGTTTATTTTCATAAAAACATGAGTAGGTACAATAAATTAGTCTGCGGTGGCCAAACTACGCGAGTGCCTGTCTGTATCTTGGCAACCCAAATGGAGATACAAAATAGTATTTAAGATCGTAGATTTTGCCACTTTGTAATATAATGTAACATGACACTTCACACGCTTGGACGTTTTCTAGGCTCTCCATATCTATGGTTTTTCCTATACTTACTCTTTTTCTATGCTATAAAAGGTACCTACTACTGTTAACATGTTATGTTTGATTTGGGCTGTGCAAGTTGTGACAGACGGACATAGAGACAGACATACGAACAACAAAGTTATCATATTAGGGTTTAGTTTTTTTCCTTATTAGGTACGGTACCCTAAGAATATCTAACTAATTAGACCATAAGACAAAATTAAAGGACAATAGGCAAAACTGTATGGGACTTGGTCCAAATATCCACCACTGACGAGACCTACGTAACCCGATAGACCACTAATGGTGCGTTCCACTCACTGTTAATTTTGTAATTTTCGTTATTTTCGATCACAAATCTCGTTCCACTCGCACCAACTTGTACTGAAAGTGATCATTATTATCGTTTTTAACACTTTTTGTGGACGAAAATAACAAAATTAACAGTGAATGGAACGCACCATAAATACTGAGTAACTTTTACAAAGACAGTTCAACAAAATAAGCTGTAAGTAAAAAAATACGGGTAGTTTAAAAAAATAATATGATTTCACCATTAGTATTATGTTTATACATTTTTTTCGAAAGGCAACAATATAAATACTCTTACTAACATTAAATAAAAATAAAATAAGCTGTCAGAAAGCAAAAAATGCCGTGAAAAGTTTTTATTATTATTTTTGTTACCTGATGAAAAGTGAACAACAAGCGCTTCTATAAAATAAATAAGCAGGTACCTTCTATGCGTTACCTTACTTTTTCACTTATCATCAGGTAACAAAAATAATAATAAAATTTATTTTACGGCATTTTTTGCTTTCTGACAGCTTATTTTATTTTTATTTAATGTTAGAAAGTGTATTTATATTGTTGCCTTTCGAAAAAAATGTATAAGACATAACACTAAGTGTGAAATAAAAAAATTAAAATATTTTTTTAAACTACTCATATTTTTTTTACTGACAGCCTATTTTGTTGAACTGCCTTTGCAAAAGTTACTCAGTATATAGTGGTCTATCGAGTGACGTAGGTCTCGGAAGTGGTGTACATTTGGACCATTTTTGCCCATTGTCCTTTGTGCTAACGAAAAGGAACAGTGAGGGCAGGGCATTTTCCTTTAAAACTCGTTGTGTTAAATTAGGGACATAATCTGTCGGCTTAAAATGCTTGCTGTATATGACGGAATTTTGGGTAATTTTTCTGTAGCCAATAGGTATTTGTTGTAACCAATTTACACGCCTGGGATCTGTAAAAGACAAAATTGTTTTTTTGTTTTTTATTGCTTAGGAGTAATCGGGAAGTGTAAAGTCAAAAGTCGTCCCAATTGCAAACAATTTCAATCGACAAACCATCGGTCTCGGCCTTTATTTTATATTGTCCATCAAGGGTTGCAATGCTGACCGCGCTGTGGAGGCCTGGAGCTGCGCTGCGCCGCGCTTTCGGCCATCAACAACGCGCCCAGCAACACACTCATTACAGACCGTGGCAGTAATGTACTATTAAAAAGTAACAAAAGGGTAAAGGAAAGGGGCCCCGAGAATTACATTGCCTGAAAGGGTTTAACGTCCTTCGTATGTCGTTATTTTATTTATCACAAAACTCACTCACACCAATGGCTATTGTCCGTTCTCAAATAATTATATGGTAGTTAAATAAATAGTCCCAAAATCCAATTTAAAAACGTAAATTTATTTCCACTATGTAAACCCCCGGGCGACAACCGTTCAGTCGGGACAGCGCGTAGTAACTCTCTCGCCTTTCATACCCTCACACTCTTTATACTTTGTTTGTTTACCTTATACTTCGCCTCACATAATTACATGTGTCCCTACAAGGGTTAATCTGGCCCTAGACGTGCGCGTTCCTCGAGCGTGTGAACGACGCGAACGCCGTGTGCGAGCCCGGCGAGCCGTGACAACGCGGCATGAGCGTCGCGTTTTACCAGCGTGTGGTCTGTCGCGCGTTGCAAATGCGACCGACTTCAAAAAGTAGCGATGTAGTCGTGCGGCAACGAAAAGCGCGACTTTATCGCTGCAAACAGTTCCCGTGGACGATATTCCTCAGTTAACACAGACACATAATAAGATTTATATTATAGTCCTTTTTACTAGCGAAATTTATGTCACCCGAACATCTAAAATGTACTTAACGTGGAAAACATAGTTACCCACTTACCTATGTTAAGATAATCCTTAATTCGGATAATATTCGCTTTTACACCCTTGCATTACGCATATTCTACCCATTTTTATGAGAAAATTCAGCACAATCCTCTAGATTTAAAATTAGCTGAAAATGTCGTGTGTCACGCAAATTGACGTTCTGTGTTTCAAGTTTTTAATTTTATTTCTGCTACGATTCCTATAGACATCACGGAACTGACAATTACAAGCGAATTATTAAAGAAGGTAAGTACTTATTTCCAGATATTTATTTATATTTGAAATTTTAATCTTAGGATATTCTTATACTTTACCATTGGTATTTCATTAATCGACTTTATTGTTTATTATTCTTAACATGAAAATGTACCAAGTTTAAGGTGATCGAATAAATATTAACTGGCAACACAAGGGTTGAAAGGTTGTACTGTTAGAAAGGGAAAGAAGGCGCAGTTATAGGTATCTGGCTGGGACCGGTTTTTATAAAGCCTGCATCGTGGGCGTTAAGTCCGTCAGATAAGGTTTATTTTTGAATGAATGAAAGGAAAATAAAGTTTGTAGTCCACAGTCCTCGTTCAATGGTATTACGTTCATGGTATAGTCTTCATACATTTTGTGACCATATTAACCATTGGTATTGAGATTTTAGAATACTTACATAGACTACATATTGAACTAATTTTATGTAAGTACCTACCTACTAACTGTAGGTATAACTATTAGGTAAGTAGGTGGTGTTTACCCCGTGTGAGGGATCTTATCCGCGTTTTTCTGTCTCTATGGTATTCAGCATAGTGCAGGAGGTTCGAGCAGCCTAGCCAACAAGCATCAGCGGCCGAGGCTGGTCATTCACACCACGACCAACTGCATTCCGACCACCGCCCGACACACGGTGTCGGATGCACGGTTATTTTAATGTCTGGCCAAAGTGCATACCGGGACGAAAATAACGATGCACGACCACCGGCGTTCGTCGCGCCGTGATAAGCTATCACGCCTTACATAAGCTGGACACAGCCCGTGCAACTCCATGCCATCATCACGAGCTTCACGCGTTTATATAACGCAGCCTTCCGAGAGAAAACCCACGCCGCGCATTTGCGCACTTCTACAGAAACTCGTATTTCGTACGCGGAACAAGAAAGGTTGGGGAATCTAAAATATAGTTTTAACTCAACGATTACTCCTAACAGTTCACCTACACCTAGCAGACACTGTTACATGCAGAAATAACGTTAGGATACTCACCTTTTAGCCAAAAACAGGCGTGTTTGCTCCCAACGGGACTTTGTTCACGGATAACAAGCACGAACACGAAACTCGCACTGGTTTAACACAATATTTCAACAGAACCAACGCTCACACAGCACTCCCTACAATACCCTATGTGACACGGGACTTTTTACGTTAAATGATACGTTTAGAGTTTTCGAAAAGTCCATTGAACTGTTTCGGTTGAAATTTACGTCCAGCGAAATTATTATAGGTACGGAATGGCAACGCTGTATAGACGACGTGTACATTTCGCGGCGCGGCCGCTACGCGGCGCTGCGGTCGGAGGGGGGCGGAGCCGAGGGACGCGGCGGGCGCGCGCGAGCGAGATGCCGCTACGCACTACGACGCCACGTCGAAACAATATTTTTTTCACGGTGTACTTATGGGATTCTATGTCGAAACTGCGATTGTTTAGATGCCGAAGACATTTAGCGGATGGTGGCGAGTGGAGTGGCGACTGGTGACCTTTTCGGTGTATCGCGTCACCGCGGGTGGCGATAACGCGAGGTCGTCGGTCGAGCGCGCGACGTTGCCAGCTCGCCGCGGCATTCGAGCCCACGTTTCGAACCACAGATTACGAAAGTCGGCGAAATCCCCGTGGCCCTTTGATACCTGCCTAGCAAACCTAGTCCTAACCACGCAAAACCATGCACTAGCCTCGCTAGCCTATATAGACAAGCTGAGCATTACAAAACATAACATTACATTGTAACTTTCATGCGATGGTGCAAAATGAGAGTTATTACGATGGCTTGCCTGCCCCCTATGGCGCCATTCCAGGTTTCTCAATTTTTGCGAAATAGGACACCCCGGGGAGGAATTAGGTAGTTTCAACGCCGCAGCCTGTGCTTACTAAGCAGAGATAGGTATTTTAGATCCCTCTTGGGACCGGGCCCGCACCTAGCCATTAACCTTTAGGTAGATAGGTACTTAGTAGTAGGTAGATACCTATGTATGTACACAGGCACTAGAGGCTTAGAGCCATTTTGTAAAGACTAGTTTGTGCCAGTGGCTCCGGCCGCGCAACATCGTTATCGTTCTGTGGTTTGACCTCTAATGGTCATAGAGCATGATGATATTAGGTTATCTTTACAGTCTAACCATGCGCTATCGAAAACTGAAAACCGCATTCAAAACGGATCAGTGATTTTTGCGTAATTCTTTTGTCTGTCAAAGCCATTTCTCTCGGAAATTAATTTAGGAATTTGATATTTCTTTTAGAAAGTTGGTAAGGCATTCGGGATTTGTAGCCTCATAGTCTGTAGGTAAGTGCATAGGTACCTACTCACAGGAAAAAATTCGTTTTACGTTTTCCAAAATCAATTACGAGAAATCAGGTCAATCGGCCCACCAACTTAAAACTTGATTACTTAGCTGACACGTGATTGAAACAAATCATATAGGTACCTAGGTATTTACCTAGCTATCTATGTACAAATTAATAAAAAACTTAGGTATTATCGTAACTTGTAATTTATTAAAATAATTCGGTGCAAAACCAGTAGAAACGAAATTAAAGCGAAACTTCCAAGATCATATTTTTGTTTAACAGTTTTTGACATAATTCCCGTTCTGAGTAGGGTGACCACGTGACATGCGTTCGCCGGATTTTGATAGACGTTCCGCGTCCGGTCCGGACTGGCTGACTGGCGTGTGACCGACAGCACTAGGGTTTTGATTTCCGAATGCGTGATTACGTAACTTGTTTTTTTTTGTAAATGTCTGTCTGTCATTTATGATCTGCGTTTCCTTGTAGGTTTTTGATGGGATTTAACAATTAACTTTTTATTCGCGTTAGCGTAGTTCTGGGTATTAATTTAGTTGTTGCATGGCAACAAAACAATAATATAATGTCTGCTAAATTATTTAAAAATAAGTACTTGATCCAAAAAATAACATGATCTGACAAGACGTGCCATCTGTCGGAGAAAACTGTGAAATTTATTTATGTAGGTATATTAGATACAATGTAGGCAAATATGACATAAATTTTACGACTGATATTAATTATGAATGTCGTAATAAAACCATATCTAATACAATTCGAACAAGTTGGCTGCAATCCAGATTGTTTTGTATCTTTACGTACAGAATAAAACTGGTTTGTTTGTCGTGTCAAAAGTAAAAATACCGTTTCCTTTCTATTACGTAATAGCATGAGTATGTATGTAGGTTTTCATTATTATCAAATACCTTACAGTAGCGGCATTTTACGATGGCCGGTTTGACATGTGGGGGGGGGGAGGGGAAGAAAATGAACCTTATTATTACGGAATAAGACTGGCTGTTTTAAAAAATAGAATGTCAAAAAATGAATGCGAAAATGAATTTTATTCCGTTATAATAAGGTTCATCCTTTCCCCCTCCCACACGTCAAACCGGCCATCATAACGTGCCGCAGGTATAATAATGGTTTATATAGGTAACAATATAACAATATCAGTAGGTAGGTACTTAACAATAATTTTGAAGGGGAAAAACATGTCAGAATCTCGATTTGGTAGGTTAATTTTGTTATTTTCCGCATAATAATGAACTTTGTAGTCGATGCGATTAGTATAAAATGGCAGATAAACACATACGATAACATGGTGGTATAAAATCTATAATGAAGGTGTTGAGCATGATGAATATTATCTACAAAATTGTATTTAATCGAATAAAAGTAAAATTCTGTCATTTATTCTTCCTAGTCCAATCGAAATTTTGATAATAATAATAATAATATCCTGGGACATTTTTACACACGGCTACCTGATCCCAAACTAAGCAGAGCTTGTACTATGGAAATCAGATAACTGATATTACTACATATACTACTTTTTTATTTGTAAATACATACTTAATATACATATACACCCAGAGATAAGAGTAAAAATATCCTTGATCCTTGGTCACCCTATATGCGGGAGACATGACGGCACATCATCGGGGCACACTGGCTATTCTGTGGCACCGAGCACACGGCAGTGCCAGTGAGATACATTTAGCACAGTAAAAAGACGTTAGTCAAAAAGTCTTCTACCTACATCTATCGTTTAGTCTTATTTATTTTTAAACCGACTTCAAAAAAGGAGGAGGTTTCTCAATTTTTTTTTTTTTTTTTTATGTGTGTTCGCGGATAACTCCGTCGTTTATGAACCGATTTTGATGATTCTTTTTTTGTTGGAAAGGAGATTTTCCGGGGGTGGTACCATGATAAGGAAACCAGGATCTGATGATGGCATCCCAGAGAAATCGAGGGGAATCTTCGAAAATCGTAGGGGCGGCTAGTGAGTTTGTAATTTTTTTCATTAAGTATTTTAAAGCACTACTATTTTATGAAGGTCTGGAGTCGATCTGATGATGGAGCCGAAAGACAGTCGAGGGAACTCCTCAACGATTAACAGCAATTACCTGGTGTTTGAGCTTGATTAATTTGTATTGATGAGAACTTTACACCTAGATGGGTTGTGACTGTTATTATGGGTCTGATGATGAAGACGAAGGACAGTCAAGGGAACACCTCAACGTTTTACAGTAGCTACCTTGTGTTTCGACTTAATTCATTTCTATTGATGAGAGCTTTACACCTAGATGAGTTGTGACTGTCATTAGGGATCTGATGATGAAGACGAAGGACAGTCAAGGGAACTCCTCAACGTTTTACAGTAGCTACCTTGTGTTTGGACTTAATTCATTTCTATTGATGAGAGCTTAACACCTAGATGAGTTGTGACTGTCATTAGGGATCTGATGACGAAGACGAAGGACAGTCAAGGGAACTCCTCAACGTTTTACAGTAGCCACATTGTGTTTGGACTTAATTCATTTCTATTGATGAGAGCTTAACACCTAGATGGGTTGTGACTGTCATTAGGGATCTGATGATGAAGACGAAGGACAGTCAAGGGAACTCCTCAACGTTTTACAGTAGCTACCTTGTGTTTGGACTTAATTCATTTCTATTGATGAGAGCTTTACACCTAGATGGGTTGTGACTGTCATTAGGGGACTGATGATGAAGACGAGGGCCAGTCAAGGGAACTCCTCAACGTTTTACAGTAGCTACCTTGTGTTTGGGCTTGATTAATTAGTATTGATAAGAACTTTACACCTAGATGGGTTGTGACTGTCATTAGGGGTCTGATGATGGAGTCAAAAGACAGTCGAGAGAACTCCTCAACGATTTACAGCAATTACCTGGTGTTTTGGCTTGATTAATTTGTATTGGAGAGAACTTTGCACCCTAATGGGTTATAAGTGCCATTACAGGTCTAATGATGGAGACCATAGACAGTCGAGGGAATTCCTCAAAGATTTATAGCAGTTACCTTTTGTTGGGCTTACTTCAAACAGTACAATATGCCAAAATGTTCATTGGTATGGCGCCACTAAAAATCGTGAAATAAAATTATTTTTATAAAAAAAAAAAAAACGACTTCAAAAAAACCTGGATCACTAAAAAGCCTGAAATAATATTTCTATTACCACCTCTGCCTACCCCTTTGGGAAAACCAGACGTGATGGTGTGTTATCGAGTATTTGGAGTCGGTGCCAATCTTGGTATGCCAAGTATACCTACTATAAAAGTAAGAAGATAGATTGGCACCGACTCCAAATACTCGATAACACACCATCACGTCTGGTTTTGGGGTCTGGGGTAGGCAGAGGTGGTAATAGAAATATTATTTCAGGCTTTTTAGTGATCCAGGTTTTTTTGAAGTCGTTTTTTTTTTTTTTATAAAAATAATTTTCCAGAAACAAGGACATAAAACAAAGAAACAATTATTACCTATAAGCTATGTACAATATATATATATATAAACATATTATTTACAAAAAATGTACAAAATTTGGCCCATGCGGAAGCGTGCCCAAGTTGCTGGCCGCATTTCCTCGCTGGATAGCTAAAGCTACTCGCTGAGCGAGAAAATGCCAATTAGTTAGAAGTTAAAAGATTATCAACCAGCTAAAGTTTAGCTGCAAAACGATTAGACGGCAGTCTAGTCCAAAGGGCCAATGGATACAATATTCAGGGCTTGGAACCGGTTTTGAAATACCGGTTAATATCGTTCATGAAACCGGTTTAATTCCGTTCGTTGATTAACCGGTTAAATACGAAACCGGTTTTAACTAAACCGAAAAAAATTTGGTTACCGGTTATGGCAGCGAACGGAACGCTTACCAATATTAAGACCTCAATTAACCGGTTAAACTCAGACGCATGCTACAGCCGACTAGCGATCAAGGTCGAGTTCCGCACATAAGATGCGCTCACTATCCTTTTCTAGCACGCGCGCTTGGTTCGTTTGTTTCATTCACACGCTTTCTGGTGTTTTCTTTCGTTTTCGCCGCAAAGGGAACCGAGTTAGCATCTTGCATTGCATCCTTTTCATTATTCTTGCTGTGGCGGCTAGCGGCCGAGTGATCTATACTACCGCCTGATGTTAAGCAGTTATATTTTTATGGGTCTGAGGTGGCAAACAAGCGTACGGCCCGCCTGATGTTAAGCAGTTATTTTTATGGGACTGTGGTGACACACAAGCGTACGGCCCGCCTGATGTTAAGCACTTTTTTATGGGACAGGTGGCAAACAAGCGCACGGCCCGCCTGATGTTAAGCAGTTATTTTTATGGGACTGTGGTGGCAAACAAGCGTACGGCCCGCCTGATGTTAAGCACTTTTATGGGACTGAGGTGGCAAACAAGCGTACGGCCCGCCTGTTGTTAAGCACTATTTTATGGGACTGAGGTGGCAAACAAGCGTACGGCCCGCCTAATGTTAAGAATTTTTTTATGGGACTGAGGTGGCAAACGAGCGTACGGCCCGCCTAATGTTAAGCAGTTTTTATGGGACTGAGGTGGCAAACGAGCGTTCGGCCCGCCTGATATTAAGCAGTTATTTTTATGGGACTGTGGTGGCCCACAAGCGTACGGCCCGCCTGATGTTAAGCACTTTTTTATGGGACTGAAGTGGCAAACAAGCGCACGGCCCGCCTGATGTTAAGCACTTTTTTATGGGACTGAGGTGGCAAACAAGCGTACGGCCTGCCTGATGTTAAGCACTTTTTTATGGGACTGAGATGGCAAACAAGCGTACGCCTCGCCTGATGTTAAGCAGTTATTTTTATGGGACTGTGGTGGCAAACAAGCGTACGGCCCTCCTTAAGTTAAGAACTTTTTATGAGACTGAGATGGCAAACAAACGTACGGCCCACCTGATGTTAATAATTTTTTTATGGGACTGAGGTGGCAAACGAGCGTATGGCCCGCCTAATGTTAAGCAGTTTTTATGGGACTGAGGTGGCAAACGAGCGTACGGCCCACCTGATGTTAAGCAGTTTTAATGGAACTGAGGTGGCAAAAACGTGTGGCCCTCCTGATGTTAAGCAGTTTTTTATGGAACTGAGGTGGCAAGCAAGCGTACGGCTCGCCTGATGTTAAGCAGTTTTTAATGGAACTGAGGTGCCAAACAAGCGTAGGGCTGGCCTGATGTTAAGCAGTTACCATAGCGTAACCTATACATGCTTGCAATGCCTTTGGTATTGTCCTTAACATCAGGCGGGTCGTACGCTTGTTTGCCGCAATCCCATAAAAAGTGCTTAGCATCAGGCGGGCCGTACACTTATTTGCCACTTCAGTCCCATAAAAAAATTGTTAACATCAGGCGGGCCGTACGCTTGTTTGCCACAATCCCATAAAAAGTGCTTAGCATCAGGCGGGCCGTACGCTTGTTTGCCACCTCAGTCCCATAAAAAAGTTCTTAACATCAGGCGGGCTGTACGCTTGTTTGCCACAATCCCATAAAAAGTGCTTAACATCAGGCAGGCCGTACTCTTGTTTGCCAACTCAGTCCCATAAAAAGTGCTTAACATCAGGCGGGCTGTACACTTGTTTGTCACCTCAGTCCCATAAAAAAGTTCTTAACATGAGGCGGGACGTACGCTTGATTGTCACATCAGTCCCATAAAAAGTTCTTAACATCAGGCGGGCCGTACTCTTGTTTGTCACCTCAGTCCCATAAAAAGTTCTTAACATCAGGCGGGACGTACACTTGATTGTCACCTCAGTCCCATAAAAAAGTTCTTAACATCAGGCGGGACGTACGCTTGTTTGTCATCTGTCCCATAAAAATGTTCTTAACATCAGGCGGGCCGTACGCTTGTTTGTCACCTAAGTCCCATAAAAAAGTGCTTAACATCAGGCGGGCCGTACGCTCGTTTGCTACCTGTCTCATAAAAACTGCTAAAAACATTTATTATATGCCTCCATAAACACACAGCAGGATATAGAAGAAAGCATACCTTAATTCGTTCGATTTATCGAAAATATAGGTCATACATACCACAAATCCCGGTGATATGTCAAATTCTGTCACCTTAAGGCGCTTCCCGCCATATTAACTGACAAGTGACATTAGCATCTTTTTTATCGTTCGAAACACACGAAAACTTTTCTTTCTTGATAAAAAGTGTTGAAAAGTTGTGTTAGACTCACGAAAATAGTACTTAAGTTGTATTTCACGTGTTTTGTGAGTGTTGGTGATATATTAATAGCACAGCAGAGTAAGTTTTCGGCAATGGAGCCGTCAAGTAACGACGGTAAGAATACCGGGCGAGAATGCTACTCCGGAGGGAGAACAGGTCTCGACCCCGGGCTCAGGGGAATCGGAGAGCAGCTCCTCATCCTCGGAGGTTGAGGAGGGTATCGCATCACCCCTTCCGGATAAGCGTTCCAGTACCTCGGCTTGTAAGCGTAAGTACAACAAGTTCAAACTTGTTGTTATTGTCTCAAGTGACTTATATTCCTGATTACTTGGTTCATTTGCCTGTTTATATGAATAATATGTGTACTCATAATAATGACATATCCTCTAGCACTAGCACTGGCGTTCCAAAAAGTTAGTTTTTAGTAATTCACAACATTTGATTATTAAACCTACAGAGCCCAAGATAAGGTCATTAACTTGGGGCTGTTAAGGAACAGATATTGATGATTAAAAATAAATAATAATTATTTATTAATAATAATTGTGCCGGCTAGTGGCAAGGAACGTTTTGCGGAATTAAATAAGTTGCAACAGTTTGACTCTCCAGCGTGGAAAGGTATAAGGTACTAAGAGGCCCTTCAAGACTGCTTATTGTCACCGGGCTTTGTGGGCCTTGAGGTGAATAATGAGCTATGTAACTTTAGTTAAAAGTAGGATAATTTGGCTTCCACTGAGGTTTTATTAGTAGGCTTAACCAGTAAGCCTTTGGAGCAGAGGCAATTTTTGAAAGTAGGATTGCTGTCTATTGTTGACTGGGCTAGTACCAATCCAAAGTCATTGGACACCTAACTCTTTATTTGAAATGATCTCACAAGTTTTTAGACCTGGCTCACCAGGTTTTATGAACACTGAAACCACCGTGCAAATAATATGTGAAAAACATTCTGAGTGTATTGAGACATGGCATGACCATATTTTATAGAAAGTTAAACACTAAGAAGGACTTACCCCCAAATACATTAAAAAAAAAAAAAGAGAGATATATATATATATATATATATATATATATATATATATATATATATATATATATATATAGCCCGTTTACAATGGTTTTTAAAAGCATTATTAGGAGCAGATGTGATTTGTAATTCTACTGCAAGTCGATCATAACTTTCTATGAATTTGAGGGTTAGCCTTTTTCGTCAATGTCATACCAATGCAGGAGCTCCCAGCTCAAATACTATACAAACATGACTCTCTATGGGATTTCAGCATTAGTAGCACAGCCAAATGTGATAAGACAAAGTGCAAGTTATTTCACTTTGTCTCATTCTCTCCGATAGATAAAGGAAGAGAAAGAGACTTGGTTCGACATAGGGTGTGTCACAAGTCTCGTCTTGGCGTGTGTGCTAGGCCCTCAGAGGAGGAGGTCTAGGGTTGCCCAAGGACCAGTAGGCTTGACTAGGAGCCAATCAGTTTATTTTAGGGTCAATAAAAAATAATTATAAAAAAAAAAAAAAGATTCTGACATCAAAGTTCTCGGACAGGTCCAAGATGGTTCTGGATTTGAAAGAGAATGGGATAGAGACCTCCTTCCCATACAAGACCCTGGATTCTTGTCAAATATATTTATTTTTTGTTTTGTTTGTCATTTTTGTTCTGTGTGTTGGTGTACAATAAAGTGATACTGCGACCAATTTTCGATCTCAGGGCTTTAGATACCCATGTCAGGCCTCAGTCACTCTGTGGTTTCGGTCGAACTAGCTCCGATCGGTTCGCGTACAAAGTCTGTACGCAATTCAATATGGCCGCCGCGCTCCTGGCGTGAACACGCGCTATAACGTTTCGCGCGCTTTTGGTTGGTCGCTCGCGTTGGAATTATTATTTTAAAATTAAAAATGACGAGCAAGACGAACTGTGGCGTATATGGCTGTCTAAATAGTTATAGAAACTGCAAATTGACTTTTTTTCTTTGCCAGCTGATTGTGAAGAAGCTAATTGAAGTTTTATTTTGTTATTTAGATATAAAAAGAAGCTCATAGTTCAGTGCAGTAGACAGTAGACGTTACAAGAGGTAGGATCGAATAGTGGAATTGAAGCGAAAATATGTAATTTGGAACAGAATGAAATGACAGTTTTTTACGGTTATACCACGTTATACCTACTAGCATCGATTACGGAATACCTACCTACCTTAATTCCTTTCATAGTTGACGAGATCCATCGTGTCGCCAGTTTTTCTACTTACCTATATTCGTATTAGACACTTACCTAAGTCGATATAAGTAGATACTAGTTGCCGTAGCGTTTTATGAGCACTCGGCCACCGGCGGAAAAAGCGAGTGAGAGAACTATAAATTCAAGGTTAACGGTCATAACTCAATGAGCGACTTGCACTTGCTGTTGCTTGATATTCTACTATGCATCCATGCTATGCTATTGCGTATTGTTCCCATGCTATTGCGTGCTGTTATATGCGCTAATTAATTTACTAAAACATATTAATTTCACCACTCCATGTCCATGCTTCCCTTCAGACTACATTTTTAAATTATTTGTTAGATTTCGCATTTATGCTGCCATTAAATTTAATAACCGCTATTTTAAAGACAAAAAATATCGAAGGCATTACATTACAGTGCAACAACTGTAATTTTTTAAATGTATAGTTTTAATTAACATTTAAATACAAAAATGTTGGTACTATTTTATTTTTATTAATTGTGACAACCCTACCGATTGAAGGTTAAGTAGCGTGCAGCAGCGTGCGGCAGCGGGACGGCGAATTACATACGCTAACGCGTTGCGTCAAGGCACAATTTAGATTGCGCGCGGTCGGGAGCGGCAAGTTTAGGTAATAATAATAATTTAAAATGTCGGCTTTCTTCAAGATCAAAGGAGTGCAACTTCTGTACTCCTTATCTATTCTGTGCCCATGTACTGACCAGACATCTAACACAGATGCAGGTAGTCGAGTTTCTTTAGCTTAAGGATTAGATAATCTCTAAGCTACCTGGTGTAGATTCACCAGGCATAGTTTCATTGGTGTATCGCGGAGATATATCGACGCTTTTTACGCGTCATTTACAATGGAGAGATACTGCGGTTAACAGCTCTGCCATTTCGCCCATCTTCAGCAGCCCATATATTTGCAGCGGGTTTAAATTGGGTTGCGGAAACCCTTTGAAATCGTGGCTTTCCTCTTGGCTTGCCGGGACAGGTCCAAGCTCGTGGCGCAGGTTGCGGAAACACTCGCCTGATTGGAGTCCCGGGTCTGGTATGTTCAGCTATCAGGAGTTAGTGATAGACTTACACACATAGTAAATATCTGGGCCTGGTGTGGAACACCCAATACCAGACGTTAGCCTTGCCAACACAGAGGTGCTCAGGAGTGAGACCTCACTGACAAGAATTATAAGCCGAGAGACACAGCTACTCGCTCAAAGAGCTTCAGAGTGTGTAGAGGCATATAAAACTTTGCCAACCATGCAGTCACTCAGGGCAGGCTATACTGTCGAAGAGCTCAACTCTTTCTGAGGAAGTTCTCCCAGAGGGGCCAGAGAAGAGAACTGCTCCAAGGTGCGACAGGAGTTAAGGTGGTGGTTGGATGCAATAGACTGCAGTCCAACTCCACTTCACAACAGAGAAATAACACATTTCTTGACCACAGACGCAGCGGATGCGGGCTGGGGAGCACATCTAAACAACCAGTACCTCTCAGGGAGGTGGGCGGCGAGTCAAAGAACTTGTTACTCCAATATGAAGGAGATGTATGCCGTCATTGCTGTAATCAAGGCACAAAGTACCTTGTTAGAGAATGCCCACATGTCGGTTCAGTCCGTCAACCGGTGGCTAGTGGTTTGCATTCGAAATGCGGCACTCAGTCCACAGAACTGTTGGGTTTAACAACCAGGTTGCTGGATTGACCAGTATGCTCAACATAACAATGCCAGCATGTTACTTAAACGGGATTGCAGACCGTCTCTCAAGAGGGAGTTCAATCCCCGAATGGCATCTGCTACCAACAACCACAGAGGCTGTATTCAGAAGTTGTGGTGTGTCAGTGGTGAATTTATTTGCAACAAGAGAGACCGCTGTCGTTCCAGCCTATGTTACACTATACTCAAGAGATGGTTCTTCTCTTTTTTGCAACACCTTCAGTGGACACAGTGCGATTGGTATCCGGACCTGGAAGTAAGAGCACTAACTGATTGTATGGTTTTGTTGGGTTATGTTTATATGTTTTGTATACCATATGTTTATGAAATAAATAACCACCCCATTGTCGAGAGAGAAGCTGCGGCAATCCCTGGTGGACTGGTCCACAGGAGTGAAACTCCCACAGGTAGACAAGCTGGTCCTGTAGGCTTGGAAGGTGGGGGGGGGGTCAGACCAGGTTACTGATTAGAGTAAGGAACAGAAGCAGTTGCTAAGGAACAGTTGGTGCCCGTCTACACTTAATAGCTTCAAAGCCCCTTGACTGGTGTTGAGCTAACAATATTTTGAATCCAGAAGGAAAAGATGTGGCTAGATATAACTAGTCTATATTTATAAAATAGATTGGAATACAGTACAATTTAGTTACACAAATCTGCTATTTTGCCATACTGTGCAACAGATGTCGGAAATGGTTCAAAACATTTTTATAATGATTATTTTGTCACCCAACAGGTCATAAAGGCTATTTCATATTCTAAACATCAACCGTCTAGACCACCTATAGGGGACGTTAATAGATTTTCATCATGCTCAGTCTTTATTTGATAAGAGTAGATGGATAGCCTTATCCTACTACTAGCTTCTGGAAGGTAGGTTGCATGGTCTTATCCTTCTGGAACTCTCTGGAGACAGATGTACAGTCACTGATAACATCATAGCACTGTGACATTCTGGCCGAAATTCAGTTTAAAAACTGATACCCCAGACAGTCAGGCTGTCTTACACAAGTCCATGTGAAGAAGTTGATTAAAGCTTCAGAGACCAGACGTAGCATTGTCTCGTCTCTTTTCGTCTCTATTACAGGAATAGTAAGACCAGCTTCCAGAACTATGATTGCAGATTGAGTGTGTTCGGTCTTTAAGCAGGTTATTACAGATGCTTCTCCTGCCAGCATACATTCAGTCGTGGCATCTCGAGGATGGCTAGATAATAGACCTGTAGAAGAAATCCTGGATAGAAGAAGGTGGAAGTGTGTAGAATTATTCAAATTATTATTGTCATGTAGTAGTGATTGTGATGGTATGAACCATCATAATTCATCATAATTTTATGTCTATTTAATTTCAAGTATCATGATCTCAATGTATAACATTTATTACTTACATAATAATATGTTTAATCTGTTTTTATAACAGAGGCTCAGTTTTTGATAAATAATTATTATAATTTGAAGAAGATTAAGTTTTTGTTTGTGATTGATTTTTGTTATTACAAATTTATTCAGAAACTTAACAGAAGGTTTAAGTTTTAATTTTATGTTGATTTATTTAAAAGATTGCATTATCATTTTTATTTTCATAATTATATTTGATACAAGTAAAGTCAAAGCAAGTTACATTATTGAATGATTTTTTCTTTGCAGTTACACTTTAGTATATTCACATTAGCATCTTATCAACATTAATTATCTGGTAACATTAATGTCAATTCTGTTCACCATCAGATATCAAACAGATCTTCTATATCCTGCTGTGTGTTTATGGAGGCATATAATATGACTGTTTTGCATTAAGACAAAACAGGTATTATATGTTGGAGTAAACACACAGCAGGACTTCAAGGAGCTTGCTGGTGATGAAGATTCAATGTCACTTGTCAGTTAATATGGCGGGAAGCGCCTTAAGGTGACAGAATTTGACATATCACCGGGATTTGTGGTATGTATGACCTATATTTTCGATAAATCGAACGAATTAAGGTATGCTTTCTTCTATATCCTGCTGTGTGTTTACTCCAACATATAATACCTGTTTTGTCTTAATGCAAAACAGTCATATTATTATGCTATTGATAGCCCTGTCGATATTCTAAGTGATTTTCAAGGTCAACTATCGATAGTGTACTATCGATATTTTGGCTTCACTACTGCCGGAAAGCATAATAATAATATTCGTTTTCAGCGCGCGAGAGTTTTTATTGGAAAGAGATGACGCATCCATACGTCATAACTCGATCGCTCGCTAATATAGCCAAATCTCAATTTAACCGGTTAATTTTGCTTAATAGAACCGAAATTTGTGTAAAACCGGTTTCATCATACCGAAACCGAAACCGAAACCTTAACCGCAATCCATTCCGGTCTGGGTTCAATGGCCGAAACCGGTTTGAAAAATTAACCGGTTTCCGAGCCCTGACAATATTATTATTTAATACCTAATTTTTAAACATAAACTTATTTTATCCAAACAGAACCACGGTATCCAACTAGTATTTCTTTGTTTACTTCACTCGAAACGCGTGTGCTGTTAGTCATCTGCTGTTTATAGACAGACATACAATCGTGTTTTATTGTTATATCAAAACAGAGGCTGTTATACAAATAGATGTCGGGACATTTTCAGTACGTATGCAACTAAACCTACGGTATGCAATATTTTAATTCATAATAAATAATCGTAAAAATCTTCAAGCGTCAGCAAGTAATACTGAGGGCCTACTCTTTTACAAACGAAAACGAAATTTCGGACGATATTCGCGTATTTCCTACTACGTGTCTCATTGATTCCGACATTTCTTATGAACGAAAAATGTTTGACGTTTAGATTCGACAACGATGAAGACGTCAAACAATTTTCGTTCGTAAGAAATGTGGGAATCAATGAGAATCGTAGTAGGAAATACGCGAATTCGTCCGAAATTTCGTTTTCGTTTGTAAAAGAGTAGGCCCTCTGTTGCGCGCTTAAGTGACACTTAGGCGTCGTCCTAATTGGACGAGAAAAATTCCTTGGATTAAACACATAGGTACATTTCTTTAGTGTCCTAATCGAGTTTGCAATTGCATGCAAGTCATCGCGCGAGCACAGCAACAAATTTTCATCGCGCGACGAAGTCGCATCGCTTGATCGTGCATGCGTTTGCCAATTAGGACAACGCCTTAGGGCTATTACAGAATTGTTGGATAACTTTGACATTTTGACAGATATTCTAAGGGAAAACTGTCAAAACTTCAAATTTATTTGGTGAATGAAAGTTAGGTATCTAACGATTCTATAATTCGTAGGTATATTTAGTATTTTTAAGTAAAAAAAAACAGAATTATTCCTGTCTATCCCTGCGCTGTTCCCTTAGCGGGCCCAATAGGAATAAAAGGTTCGATCTATCCCACCGTTACCTACGGACTGTTCAAGTAATTATTTCCGGTCTCTCCTGCTGTTTTCTTCGGGGGACAAACGGGAATAAAAGTTTGATTTCGCCTCCTATCGCCGACGACAGATCGAACTTTTATTCCCATCTGTCCACGAAATCACGAGAGTTATCCATTGAGTTCAATTTGCTATATTCAATATTTGACGTACCTAAATGATGATTCGTGCACAGCTGTAGTTGGCTGTCGGCTCTTAGGGCCTCGCAGACTTGCTACTTTTAGCATCGGCGACCGGCGATTTTGTGACGTATCGATGCTGCGTCGCGTTTCTTCGAGCGCAAATGAGCGAGACGCAGCATCAAAATCGCCGATCGCCGATGCTAAAAGTAGCAAGTCTGCGGTGGCCCTTAGGTACTTTTACGCATATACTTCTGGATCAGTGGATTTCCACAGAGCCATTACCATGTAGGTCACAAGGGTCGATGCGGGCGTCCTCATTCTGATGCCAACCGTAGAAATGATGCTTTAGTTATGACGTCACGATCCCTTGATACCGAACTTTATAGCTCAAGCGACTTAAATACCACTTCTAATTACAAGACTGGTTTCGAGTGGTCTTGGGTTCTACGGCTTAAAAAGTATGGTTGATACATAAGACGGACTTATTCACCAAACGATGAGCCGTATTGGTGCACCAATACCGAAATGTTTTCGACCTGGTTTTCCACGAGCGACTGATTTGTACTGTGTCCATGGACTCCCTTTAGTAGGACAAACTATTTTGGACAGTCACGTGTCTCTTTCTTGGTAATGTCACTGGATTGTCAACATAATTTAGGCGGGTCACAGCGAAGATCAAATCTCATCATTGGAGACTCAGACCAATAAAGAACTATTAGTCTGAGATTGAAGGTCACTAGCTTCTGGCTAGGTAACAGTGGTAAGGGTGTTATAAGCAACTGCGAGACCAATTAACATAATGGTTATCGCATCTTCACGGCATGTTGGCTACAACATCGTGCTGCAAATTACATAGGTATTCCTATACGAGTAAATAGGTAGTTGGTGAGATCTTATCAGACCACGGACGTAGACTAAGTACTATATTGTTCTTTGAATTTCTTGCATTTGATGAAGATAAGTCGGTGCAATTTTGATGATTGAAAGAAACATGAAAGAAAACGAAGAATACCTATACCACGGCTAACAAGAAGCAGTACGAAAATTATATACTTATTCTTTCTTTATTTAATTACGCCCGAATTTTGGAGAGGTATACTTAGGTATAATATGATATTAAAACTCAATAGATGTGTCCATATGGCGCGCATGCCTCACCCGAGCACTCATATTATGACATTACGTCTATGCGTTCCGACGTCAAAACTGAGTGCTCGCGCGAGGCATGCGCCTGATGAAGACGCCGCCAATTTCAAAAAAGTAGTGTGTTTGAATTTATTATGATCGTGTGTGGAACCGGTTAGAAACGCCTATTGGCAAAATAATTCTTCAGAGCAATACAGGTACCATGTGGGAGGACCCGAGCCATTTGGATATCACGACGTCCATAAATTTACTATCGGATTTATAATTTGATAAGTATAATCTACTAGCCAAACGACATCGCGGCAGGCCCAGAAGGAGATGACGGGATTAGCTGGACTATATGAAGAACTGGGCCAATAACCCTTAAATAGGGGAGTGTAGGAAGGAAATGGATACCTTTTCCAGCAGCCGGATGACGCAGGATGAAGAAAAAGTGTAATAGGTAATCATATACGTACCTAATAGTTTTATGAAGCGTTTATTATAAAGAAAAAAAAAACAGACACAGAATTACTTTTGATCAGGGTTGTTACGAAAAAATCACCTTGTTTTAAACACCGTGTTTAAAACATGTTTTAATCATTGAAAACATGTTTTAAACACGGTGATTTATTCCTTCTGATTTAAATCAATGTTTTAAACAATGATTTCAATACGATTTAAACAGTTTTCATTTCAACTCTGAAACTCTGAAACAAAATAAATAAAGAGATTCGTAACGTGGTATTATTCTCTACAAAGTAACCACATTTATAAACAGCAGCGGGCAAAAAAGCAATTTATTTTTCTGATTTTCTAACAGAAGCCTTACAAATTCCATAAATTTTCCGTAAAATGATCACACATTATACCTACGCCTTTCTGACCACTTCTCGGAAATTTACCGGAATTGTTAAGGATTCTGCTGTGTTTGAATTGCTATGTGGCCTTTTTAGCTCTGCTGAATCTATCAGAGTAGCAGGCTATGTTCGTATAGTAACTACATACATATAGCTAACATAGACAAGTAACAAAAATCAATGTAGCCCAAAGAAAATTGAGTCGGTGGAGTGGGACTATTCCAGTAATTACGGTACCGAGTAGGACTTCCGCGAAGGTCGACAGCCCGACACCCCCCCCCCCCCCCTCCTCCACCTCGCCCCTCGACCCGGGGCCCCCACGCTAGCTTCCCCACCTTTCAAGCATACTTGGAACTTGTGGAATATTTGCAATTCGCTGCTGTGAGAGTTATTTTCAGAGGTACCTGAGGTTGAGTAGGGTCGTAACAGGTAATAGGTAGGTACGTATGCCCGAGCAGATTTACAAAAAAGAAATTATCACAGGCTCGGTAGAGCAATAGATCAATCTAGCACAAGTCCACAGTTTTACCTCCAAATTTATACAGATTTTTAGCGAGTGTAAAATGATATTGGATTGGAACAATATAATTTCATTTATCGAAGTGAAACAAAAAAAGCACTTATCCGCAAAATTTACACAGCATGGTGTTCCTATTTTTTATAGAAGTTAATTTTTTTCCGACTTAAATAAGAAAAATATAATCCCCGAACAGTTATTTGCTGAGTTCACAGTAGAAAAATGGGTACGCTGTGACAACCATGTTAAAAAAATTGAAAAAGAATATTGTCAACACGATCAAATACCTACTTGTTGATGCTATGGATGAAATTAATATTAATTTACAAAATGATTCTGCTTCACCAAGCTGCGCTGAAAGTGAAGATATTTCAAGTTAGTTGGATAGGTATTGGCGACCAAGAATAAAAATTACTTATTAAAATGTTATGATGTTTAAATTAAGTATAATTATTTTAACTGTAGTCTCTATTTGTTATAGTTTTTGCCATTTTTAGTTGTTTTTTTTTAAATTGATACTTGAATTAAATACTTCCTTACCCTTAGTTCACTACGAAGTATATTATATGTAGGTACTTAAGATACAAATAAATGTGCGTTAGTTATCGCATATTGTGCCCAACGAACTTTATCTCGGGATTTATCTTGGAATAACTAACTTAGTGCGTACCGATAACCGCCCCCCACCTCTTGCCCCGCAGGCGACGTGCCAGTATTAGGTATTAGTGCATCTAGATATGGGTGTTGGGGTGGGTTCGAGTTCCTGTCAGGCGTGCGATGAGTTTGTCGTTTTACAGAATAGCTACCGTGATGCCGAGAGTACAGTAGGTCCAAGGCTAAAAATGTCGAAAGGGCCGGAAGGATCGAGAATGCAAGTCGAGAGCGTCCACAACAAACCCGAGCAACACGCGGCATGCCTGCCTGCTGCTGATGAAACTGAGTGTGCGACCTGCACGCGACCAACACATCGATAGGTTATTATGCCTACACGTTGAGTGACAGAGACGGCGAATTAGTTCGCTGGTGCGCGTTACTATCAGCGGTGTTGCTAGTATACATTTAAAACTTCGCCTTTTCCTGACGTTAAGATTTTTAGACGAGACCTGTAAAAATTCCCCCAAACCAAACAGGAAAACATACACAGAAACACCAACACTTACCCTACCACACCTGCACCTACCACATACTTCACACATCACACACGTCTCAATTGATCACGTCAATCAACCACCACCCAACCAGCCCGACTAGCCTTAATACCCCAACAACCTGATGTGCACTTGGCTTAGGCAGGCCTCAGTCACTCTGTGGTTTCGGTCGAACTAGCTCCGATCGGTTCGCGTACAAAGTCTGTACGCAATTCAATATGGCCGCCGCGCTCCTGGCGTGAACACGCGCTATAACGTTTCGCGCGCTTTTGGTTGGTCGCTCGCGTTGGAATTATATTTTAAAATTAAAAATGACGAGCAAGACGAACTGTGGCGTATATGGCTGTCTAAATAGTTATAGAAACTGCAAATTGACATTTTTTTCTTTGCCAGCTGATTGTGAAAGGTAATTGAAGCTAATTGAAGTTTTATTTTGTTATCTATACTTCTATACTTATACTTATACTTATACTTATACTTATACTTATACTTATACTTATACTTATACTTATACTTATACTTATACTTATACTTATAATATATAAAGAGGGAAATGCTGACTGACTGACTGACTGACTGACTGACTGACTGACTCATCAACGCCGAGCCGAAACTACTGAAGTTAGAGACATGAAATTTGGGTAGTATATATATTTTGTGACGTAGGCAAGCAATAAGAAGCGATTTTGGAAAATTCAACCCCTAAGGGGGTTAAAAAGGGGATGAAAGTTTGTATGCAAGTTCGTCATTTTTCAAGTTAGAATTATGAAAATTTGTGTTGAGGTGTCTTTTTAAAAATAAAAAATATGGTTTTCGGCGTTTTTGAATATTCAACCCCTAATGTGGTAAAATAGGGGATGAAAGTTAGTTGGGAAGTTTGTATAGATGTTCGTCATTTTTGAAGTTAGAATTATGAAAATTGGTGTTTAGGTTCCTTTTTAAAAATAAAAAACTTGAATTGTTGCGTTTTTGAAAATTCAACCCCTAAGGGGGTAAAATAGGGGACGAAAGTTTGTATGGAAGTTCGTCATTTCTGAGGTTAGCATAATGAAAATTTGTGTTAAGGTTTCTTTTTACGTATTAAAAATAATAATTTCAGCTTTTTTGAAAATTTAAACCCTAAGGGGTTAAAATAGGGGTTGAAAGTTTGTATGGAAGTTCGTCATTTTTTGAAGTTGGAATTATAAAAATTGGTGATTAGGTGACTTTTAAAAGATCAACAAAATTAATTTCAGGATTTTTCAAAATGCATCCCCTAAGGGGGTAAAATAGGGGATGAAAGTTTGAATGTAAGTTCGTCATTTTTGTAGTTAGAATTATGAAAATTGGTGAATAGGAATTTAAAAAAAAATGCGTTTTTAAAATTATACGGGGTATGGGATACGGGATACGCGATATGGGATACGGGATTTGGGATATGGGATACGTGATACGGGATACGGTTTACGAGATATGGGATGCGTGATACGGGATACGGATACAGGATGCGGGATGGGTGATACGGTATACGGATACGTATACGGATACGGATACGGATACGGATACGGATACGGATACGGATACGGATACGGGATACGGATACGGATACGGATACGGGATACGGGTTACGAAATACGGGATGTCGGATGTGGGATACGGGATACGGGATGTGGAATTCGTGATACGGGATACGGGTGCGTGATACGGGATACGGATACTGATACGGGATACGGGATACGGGTTATGGGATACGGGATACGGGTTACGAGATACGGGATGTGGGATACGGGATACGGGATGTGGGATGCGTGATACGAGATACGGATACGGGATACGGGATACGGAATACGGGACACGGGATACGGGATACGGGATACGGGATACGGGATACGGGATACGGGATACGGGATACGGGATACGGGATACGGGATACGGGATACGGGATGCGGGATGCGGGATGCGGGATACGGGATACGGGATACGGGATACGGGATACGGGATAAGGGATACGGGATACGGAATATGGGATATGGGATACAGAATCAGGGATATATGGATACGGGATTTGTGTTACAGCAAACGGAAACGGATTTTTTTAAATTTATATCCTGCGCGGACGAAGTCGCGGGCAAAAGCTATTTAGATATAAAAAGAAGCTCATAGTTCAGTGCAGTAGACGTTATTTACAAGAGGTAGGATCGAATAGTGGAATTAAAGCGAAAATATGTAAGGAACAGAATGAAATGACAGTTTTTTACGGTTATACCACGTTATACCTACTAGCATCGATTACGGAATACCTACCTACCTTAATTCCTTTCATATGGTGCGTTCCACTCACTGTTAATTTTGTAATTTTCGTTATTTTCGATCACAAATCTCGTTCCACTCGCACCAACTTGTACTGAAAGTGATCATTATTATCGTTTTTAACACTTTTTGTGGACGAAAATAACAAAATTAACAGTGAATGGAACGCAGTAATAGTTGACGAGATCCATCGTGTTGCCAGTTTTTCTACTTACCTATATTCGTATTAGACACTTACCTAAGTCGATATAAGTAGATACTAGTTGCCGTAGCGTTTTATGAGCACTCGGCCACCGGCGGAAAAAGCGAGTGAGAGAACTATAAATTCAAGGTTAACGGTCATAACTCAATGAGCGACTTGCACTTGCTGTTGCTTGATATTTTACTATGCATCCATGCTATGCTATTGCGTATTGTTCCCATGCTATTGCGTGCTGTTATATGCGCTAATTAATTTACTAAAACATATTAATTTCACCACTCCATGTCCATGCTTCCCTTCAAAATACATTTTTAAATTATTTGTTAGATTTCGCATTTATGCTGCCATTAAATTTAATAACCGCTATTTTAAAGACAAAAAATATCGAAGGCATTACATTAAAGTGCAACAACTGTAATTTTTTAAAATGTATAGTTTTAATTAACATTTAAATACAAAAATGTTGGTACTATTTTATTTTTATTAATTGTGATAACCCTACCGATTGAAGGTTAAGTAGCGTGCAGCAGCGTGCGGCAGCGGGACGGCGAATTACATACGCTAACGCGTTGCGTCAAGGCACAATTTAGATTGCGCGCGGTCGGGCGCGGCAAGTTTAGGTAATAATAATAATTTAAAATGTCGGCTTTCTTCAAGATCACAGGAGTGCAACTTCTGTACTCCTTATCTATTCTGTGGCTTAGGTCCGTGTAAACCAGTAAACCGTTGCAAAACCGAGGGAAAAAAATACATAAAAATAATCATTAGAATACACTTCAAGATTCAAGTCGTGATGTCGCTTCACCGTGTCATCTACATACACACATAAACAGGGGCGTAGCTACCGCCGTATCAATGATACGGGGCCCCCGGGCTACAGGGACCCGAACGTGTGTGAAAATTCTTTACCCTTCATTTGGGCCCCCCAACCAATTTTGATGCAGGGCCCTTCTAAGGCAAGCTACGCCACTGCACATACACATTCAAATGCAGATCATGCTTAGTCGAGCAAATATTCCATTTGTTAATTTGTTGCCTGTAGATATTATACAATATGTTAAAAAAACCCTGTCCGACCCGAAAACGTATTGTTGGGTATCGAGATTAGATTCCATTTTTGTAAAAAAAACTTTTTTTTAATTTATTTTTTTAATTTCACAAAAAATTTTTTTTTCATTTTTTTGGCATAGTATGTGTCCCACTGCTGGGCAAAGGCCTCCCATATTTTTTTGTAATACAAATACCCCGTATAAATAAAAAATTTTTTTCATAAAAAGACGTCATCACATACTTTGTGGTCTGAGGTGACGCCACACGATCTAACATAATTACTTCCGGTAACGGTTTTGTCATATTTTTGAAATTAGCTACATTATGTGGGAAAAAGGCAAAAAAAAATGGCACTTTAAATGTTCATTAATATGTTTACTATCATGTTTTTTTATTTTTTATTATTTTATTTGGTCATGTGATTGGGGAACCTAATTACCGGTTTCGGCTCGGACAGGGTTTTCTTAACATGTTGTATAGACATTTACCACTCATAAATTGAAAAAATCTACTTCAAACATTTTTTTATTTAGAACTAAATTGATGAAAATAATCAATTGACGTAGTTTTAGGGATGAAAAAAAGTAAATATTGTAGTTCAAAGGCATAATTCGCATCATTATTGTGAAATATTTACCGTATTAAAAGGGAAAGTTTTTATACTGACAACACTGCCTGCCGGCTTACGTTCGAAATTCAAAGTGATTGTCAGTGGGTGCGAGCTGGCAACGTCGCGCGCGGTATAAATAGGTAGGTGCTATACATACATTTATAATCCATAACTGCCAAGATAATCTTAAAACTGATAGCCGCATTTCATTTTTTTTTAACTTTTGTCTAGTTAAGTTCTCTTTTGAGTCATAGGATAAAAATATGATATTCAACAATTCACAATTTAATTCACTGGAGGCAGAAGGCTATCTGTTAGGTAGGATAGGTAAGGACTTCGATGAGGATGGAATAAAAAAAGTACTTACTTAAGTATAAATAACTGTTTATCAATTGTGCTATTAACAAATAGCATTCATGAAGTCATAACATTGAATCATAATAATGATAAATGAAATCACAACGCAGATTATGTTAAATATTATGTATGTCAATGATGTTAACCCAGTCTTTCGAGTTCTACTTTGAGCAATTCGTTATTTCTTTTAATAGTTTGATATATTCTAAACCTCGCGTAGAGTTTCTTCAAATATTCAATTGGAAAACATTCACATTGCATGTCAAATGTACTATCCTCTAAAAGTTTTAATATTCCATTGCCAACATTAGTTATGTTCTCGGCTAAGTCAAATTCTTCGCGGAATTTCTTCTCCAGCGATTTAATGAAGGAGACAAAGGTTTCTGGAGGTATTACTAGAATATCAGACTGCATACTGGCCCCTTTGGCTTTCTTATGGTGACTTCGTGAGGAATCGCTACTAGAGTTTGCCGCATTTTGCGTCTCTTCAATATAAGATTTGATCTTTTCACAACTGTGTTCACTGATGCATTTTCTGTATAAATAGCAGGAAACATAAATGAGAGCATTTCTTTCGGGTAAGTCGAATTGATAATCGTAAGTTCCAACTTTAATGGTAGGGACACGTTTAGGACGCAAGACTTGAGAAGAACTGCTATATAAAGTGCGATAGTCTTCTTGATTTGTGATCAAACTATTGAAGTCTTCGTTACAGTTTGTTCCAGTTGGAGTCTTTAAAATATCAAGTGTAAAAACTTTTTTAAACACACTACTAGCTCGTCGACAAGTCACTTTCCGGCTGCCACCACCCGCTTGTCTGACTTTACGGAAGAAGTTTTCAAGAACATCTCCGTTCAATCGTCTTGTGTATATGTATTTAATGCCTCTTGCTTTTAAGTCCTCATAAAGTTGTAATAATGATTTAATAGACACTTCAATTCCTTTGATACAGTGATCTGTATCAGTTAATTCAGTCTCTATATCATGCTTCAAAAACTTCAAACGGTTGAAACTTTTTAACATTTCCTGTAAAAAGTCAGTTTGTATCTTACGACCACGAAAAGCTCTTTTAAATTTATCAGGTGACTGTACTATACTCGAGTTCAGTAAGTCATATAAATTATTCATTTTACTTAAAAACTCCACACTATCTATTACATTTAAATTAACTTTATTAATTGCTTTTGTTTCAATGGCATTGCTTAAGTCCTGAACGTTAACGTCCATTTTTTGATCACCTTCAGGATTGATAGGGATGTCAGGAATTTTTCTATTTTCTGTGTTATACGAATCTCCACAACAATTCGCATCGTCGTATTCAAACATGAAATCCCGTTTTTCTAGATTAGCCTTTAAACATTTAATAAGTCGCGGTGTATCAAATATGTAGTAGATTTTATGTCCGTTAATTTCGAAATATGTTTTATCATTGGTTATGGATTTAGACGTACTTTCAAAACCTATATCTAAATCTGAAACAAGGACTCGTATATCCAGACCGATGTCTAGTAAAGTAGTTATGACGATGTCAATCCAGTCTTCAACTTCAGGATCATTTTTACGTTGCGATAAAAACGCATGTGCTATTGGTTGTTTCCAGTTGTGTACGAGTCCACGAATCATTACAACTAGAAAATATTTTGCTGGATCTGGTTTTTGATTCCCGTTGATATCATGAAACCCTATAATTCGATCATTGCTGATATCGTAAAATAAATTGGGTTTTACTGGCATACAACCAACGCAAACACTGCAAATTTTTTCTCTTGTTCCCATTTTGTCTACCTTCAATTTCAAAGCGCTCAGCAAACGCCTGTCAATTTTAGTGTCTACCGGCCTAACAAACTTCTTTATTGTAGACAAGGGAGGCAGGCAAAAGGTATTTTTAAGAAATCTATATGCACCCGGGCCTGAGTAATGAAGATTTAATGCGAAAAAGTTGAAGGCTTGAGTGTGTCGCTCTTCCCTATGTCCTACTTTTAAATCGATTTGCCATTTTATAATTTCTGACATTCCTTTGGGAACAAATTTGTCACATAACTTCAAAAAATCTTCTTTTCCAATACATTCTAAATTATTAGTTTTAACTTTTTTGGCTTCCGTGGGCTCTAGAATACTAGATTTCCTTTTTCCATCAAAGTTTTCTGATACATCCAAGATTATTGGCGAAGGTTCATCCTCCATAATAAGGTCATCGTCGTCGGCGTCCTCATCGTCTTCTTGTTCGCTGCAAGAACTCTGATCCTCAATAATAACCGTTTTACTTATAGCACAATTTGTGTTCATGAACAGTATATCGGGGATACTATAATCTTCTTGCGTAGATGAACCGTTGCCTTGATTTTTTAATGCAGCTTCATTTTCCTCCTTTGTAATTGCTTCATGGGTTTTCGGTAAATTAAGAGTGGGGAATGCATCACAATGTAAAAATTTTTTGGTTTTCCTTTTAGAATACTTGATGGAGCTAGGGTTGAAATGCTCCTCACATATTCTGACTCGTTGTCTAACATTATTATCAATCAATTTAGCAAGCAGGTCATAGCGACCGACAGCTTGGAGCCACGCTCGTCGTCTGAAAAGGAAAGTACATAATCATTATATATTCACACAGATAAGTAGTATAACACCTAATAGGGTAGGGAATTAAGTACTTTGAATTAGCCCAACGGTACGGTTTAAAGGTTGGCACTCATCTATCGACTCGGCACCCGACCAGCACCGTCTCGTCGGTCGGCGTCCACTAACTGAACCGGAAATAAGTGGACCACGCGGCGTTCACTCGTTGACCACGCGCGGTCCACTGGTTGATCACGTGACTTTTATGGTGTTAAAGCAGCGTCCGCCCGCGGACCGCGCGTGATCAACGAGTGGACGCCGAGCGGCGAGGCGGTGCTGGTCGGGTGCCGAGTTGATAGGTGAGTGCCAACCTTAACTCCCATTATGGTTTATACCATAAACAGAAGAACTATTTTTTGGGTTATACTGTCTATAATTCAAAATGGCTGCCTGCTTGACAGCCGTTTTCGTTGGAAGGACGAAATTGTTTACGATCTCAAATTTTGTAGTTATAGCAATGCCAGTTTTTATCACAAGATCTTAGTTTGATTGAAGTTTAGCTAATCTGTTCACATTGTACATTTGATCTTTAATTCATCGATTTTCTGAAGTCCACACATCGCACACACTGGCACACAAATACTATGAACAATCCACATTGTATTTATTTATCACTTGTATAACATGGCCACCCTACACGCTCACACTACTTCACTGACAGAAAACTCAATAGATGAATGCGTGCGTGCCAGCGTGTCCGAGTCGAGGTCACGGAGGGTATAGACGTCCTGGTGTGCGTGCGGCCTCACATGTTTCGTAGATTCAACGCACTTACCTCACCAAATCGTGCGGATAGGAGAAATACGATATCTCCCCTTTGCTTTTTGTATTATTCATACACACGGTGCAGTAAGTAACCATGTTTATACAAAACGTTACAATCAAAATGGCGAGAAAACATAAAATTGACTTGACACTCGCGGCGTTTGTCGACAGACTGACATGGCGCCCGGCGAAAATAAACCAATCGGGTGGTCGACTCGCAGCGGCGCGCGTGTAGCGGCCGTGTTTGTACACTCTGTGTCTGTGGGTATCGCTCACGCACACACAGCAGACTATAGCTAGAGCTTGGTAGAATAGGATGTTTTTTTTCACATCCAAAATTTTATGGGTAGAGAATAGAGATAATTGCTACGTAGATATCAAAATAAATAATAAGTAGTAAAGATGCTGACCTATTCTTTTGCTTTTAAAAATAACTACCTAATATATTTTTAAAACATTTTAGGTAAGGGGCCATCCATAAATTACGTCACGCGAATTTAATGATTTTAGACCCCTCCCCCCCTTGTCACAGCTGGTCACATTTGCGAGACTCCCAGCCTCCCTGTGTGACGTCACATATTTTTTAAAATTTTCTGAAATGTTTCGTTATAAGTTTAAATTTTGGTTTTAATACTTGGATAGGTATATTAGATTTTTAAATGTGACGTCACTTAACTTAGGACCCCTCCCCCCCTTGTCACACAATATCACATTTCGTCGACCCCCTCTCCCCTTTACGTGTGACGTAATTTATGGATGGCCCCTAAACTAAATATCTTCTAGGTCTACCTACATAATCAGAAAAAGTTCAAGGAAGACCGAGTTGCATATTGTAGGTATAAGAATAATCAAAACCCACTAGAAGAGACTCCCACTTATGTGAGTCTCCACTTATGTGAGTCTGTACTTAGGTATACTTACGAATTAAATTGGTTAATAGATTCACAAGTGTTTATAGGTGTATACCTACATCAAGTTACGTACCTACTTACTACTTATGATGATTTTCTTCTGTGGTTTTATGTGGAAGGAATTATTTATATAATAATAAGTGGGCAGCAAGAATGGCCAGTTCTGCAGTAGCCTTGCATTCCATTTCGTTACCTACATTTCGGTAGGTACAGTCTGTTTTTTCTAAAATGTCTTAAACTCATAACAAACCGTCCTGGTTACGAAAATCATGAGTTTTGGCATCAATCACAACCTTTACCTAAGTTATGAACGTCTTGATTATTAGAAGAAACACATATGGTATGAATTACACCAAAAACTGCTTCAAATTAACTATTCAAACACATTAATTTTCATAAAATCAAAAAAATATCAGAATCCATTTCAACAGATTAAAAATGATCATCACAACTTGACATTTCTAAATGCGAGTTTGTCTTTGGATTGTAGTGATGCGATAAGCGGATGAATGATTCGACCAGTGTGAGTGAACTGTACCTATAATTTTTAGAACAATAATAAAAATTAATTTCGAAGAAAAAGAAATAAAAGCGCAACTTTTAAGTAAATTTAGCAAAAACAATTATAATAAAAAAGTTGTGGACGAAATGGCAGCCCGCAAAAATATTATTGTTTTACGCCTTCCGCCCTATCATTGCGAATTAAATCCGATCGAATTAATATGGTCACAGTTAAAAACTCATGTTGGCAAAAATAATAAAACCTTCAAAATGGCTGAAGTCAAGGAATTGATCAAAGAAGGCTTAAGCCAAATTGGTAGGTGTCCTGGAACAACTGCATTAGTCATATAATAAAAGAAGAAGATAAAATGATGCAGCTTGACGGATTAATAGATGCTGCATCAGACGCGCCGACCCCCAGTTTTATTGTTCACGTATCCGAAACAGAAGACTCGAGTGAAGTAACTTGTAGTGAATCAAATTAATAAAAAAGATAAAAATATCTTGTCGTTTTATTTATTTATGTTGGCTAAGATTGTTTTGAGAAATTATTTCTTTGATCATGATAATGAAGGATATTCTGGCAGCTTACTACAAAAATATTACTGTCAACGCTATTAATTCCCATAGTCATAACCACATTGTCAGGAAATCTCACATCATGAAAATCATTCAGTTACAAGCTTCCTGAGTATATTTGTTCACTTGTTCATTCGATAATGTCCCAACACTATCAATTGTCTTTGGTTACTAGGACGCCATCTTTGTTTACCATTTAAGTCATTTAAGGAAAAACGGACTGTATTGATCTACTTGCATCGAGTTATCATTCCATGCAGCAGCGTTGCATTACATTATTTATCTTTTGGTTTCGCTGGACTACATCTGTTATTCTGTTTCTCTTCCTCGTTAGAACCTTGGACCCCTTGGGCCATAGAGCATATGCACGCACAAAGTCAAATACGTTGGTTCACCTTGTCATTGACTGACTCACCCATCACTCAACTCGTACTAATCCACCAAGCCAACTAGGCACTCGGGTGAATGCGGCTTCCCCTATGAAATTGCTTCCCATTTGTTTAGGCCTAGGCCGCATAGCGATTAATTCCGCGCTGTTAAAACCGCGTCCTATGGAATCATAATATAAACCGCAAGTGCGGATAGGTTCATATGATTCCATAGGACACAGATTTAACGCGGTTTTAACAGCGCGGATATAACCGCGGTGCGGCTTAGGCCTTATTCTTCATACTGTATCATCAGTCGAAAGTACGCACAAATTATGTGCTTACTATAACACATTATCTATTCTGTGCTATACATAGATGAATAGTTGAATACTACTCCACCAAGCCAACTATGCAACTGTCAGCGGAGAAGCCGCATTCACCCGAGTGCCTAGTTAGCTTGGTAGATTAGTCCAGATACCTACAAGCTCTGGGCCTTCTACTGGAAATCTAATGAAGTAAATATTTATTTAGTTATTATCATTTTCTGTTCTATCAAAAAGGACTGACTCATCTACGACCATAGAATGGTATTTTTAGGGTTCCGTACCCACAAGGTGCCAACGGGACCCTATTCCTAAGCCTACGCTACGCTGTCCGTCTGTCTGTCCGTCTGTCAGCGGGCTGTATCTCACGAACCGTAATAGGTAGACACTTGAAATTTTCACAGAATCTGTATTTCTGTTGCCGATACAACAACAAATACTAAACATAAAACAAAATTTAAAAATAAAAGGGTCCCCATACAAGAAAAATGTTTTTTTTTACGTTTTTATTCTACGGTGGTACGGAACCCTTTATGTGCGAGTCCGACACGCACTTGGCCGGTTTTTTAAACTATAGCAAGACCTCACGCGTTCGACATTTTCGTCCATAAAAATGTAATTTTCCTCCACGTCCAAGTAATTGAATGAATAGTCTGTAATGGCGTGTCTATCTACTACAGAATAATGAATGATGGATTATTTCAACGTCGCGATAATTGAGTCGTTATCTCAGTTATTACTGTCCCGTGAAATATTTTTATTACTAGTTACAATGTTCGGAATTGTGATTGTTATGTTATGACCTTCACATTTGTGGGAATATTGTAAGGATAATTATTTGTTAATAAGGTAAGTACCTACTTACTTGACTCACCCATCTATGGGTATTATTTAGGGGCCATCTATAAATTAGGTCACACGTAAAGGGGGGGACGAGCGACGAAGTGTGACATTGTGTGACAAGGGGTAGGAGGGGTCCTAAGTTTCGTGATGTCACATTTCAAAAGCTAATATACTTACCTAAGTATTAAAACGCGAAATTTGAACTGTTAACTGTTATTTTCAACTCTATGTGTAAAAACATAAGGTTTAAAAAATAGAGGCATAGGTATAAAACAAATTTAGGAACTGCCGTTTTAATTTAATAATTTCTAGATGTAAAATTGAAAAATTATGTGACGTAACATGTACCAGGAGGGGGGAGTCTCACAAATGTACCAGCAAATGACCAGCTGTGACAAGGAGGGGGAGGGGGTCAAAAATCATGAAATTCGTGTGACGTAATTTATGGATGGCCCCTTAGGTGCTAGGTACCTATATATAGGTACTATAATAGGTACTAGGTACCTATAATATTTATACTTAATAACTAATTAGGGGTTGTCAAACAGGTTTTTTTATTACAATTTACTTAAGAAATATTTGTTAGTAATGACTTGATTATAAGTAGGTATATAATAGGTATATGAGTGAAAGTCGTGTGCGAAATAGAGGGAAAGAAAGTTCATTCTATTTGCTAAAGCCCACGAACGGACGGAGAACTTGGGTTTAAGCTTCAGGCTGGCGGAAGTTTATAGAGAAAACATATTTTATTGAAACGAATGTCTCCATTATGGCGGCTATAAAATACCTACCTAGTCTAAGATATGAAGAGTGCCGAGAATGAGTAACCCGGCCTTATAAACGTCACTTCTTCATTTGGACGGATTATATCCGCCGCCATATTGATAGTGGTCCGTTTTATACACTTTGCAAGACATAAGAGTTCATATTTTAGTATGGGAGATAACACTCTTCTGTCGTAGTGGATATTCTTTTGCTTGGGGTTGCAGGCGTTGGATCGATCGCGCGCGCGACGTTGCCGTTCCGCACACCGGGGCTTCGCCCAGCACTTCAGTTTATTTTGTTGCCCATCAATTAGGTAATATGAGGGAATAATAACACCTGCCTACTTATTTTGACTTACTTACATAGGTACCTACCTGTTAGGATCAAGTCCAGATATAAAAAGTTGTGTCAATATTGCATTAAGTTCTCTCTCACGACGACAAATGTTGATTACGATATTTTCGAGACCCATATTTACATTCATCCTTGACATTCGTATTCCAGAACTTCAAGGTTACCTACCTGTATAGGTAGAGATGTTTCACTCTAAGGGCCATAACACACCACCGGGACGCCATGGCGACGTCGACGTCCCCATGGCGGCTTCCCGGTGTGTTATAGCCTTAAAAATGCACGCCCCTCCACTAAACGTGATTATTTAAAGGTGTGAAAATAAATTAATATTTATTGCTACGCTTTAAAAAGAACAGGTACCTAGGTATATAGTGAAATATACTATACCTGGGGCCCTACTCTTTTACAAACGAAAACGAAATATCGCGTATTTCCTAATACCACAGATTAGATAACCTAATACGTCTAAACGAAAACGTGTTTTCGTTTGTAAAAGAGTAGGCCCTCTGTTCTTTAGTTAAATTGCCTATGGCACAGATTAGATAATAGTTACTAGTTACTACGTTACAGATACATTACGCCTAGGTATACAAAAGCTAAAATACTTACAAAAGACGCTGCAAGAAGAAACGTACTCTACGAACGCGCGCCGAGAATCGTTAGGGTTGTACAAAGAACATAAATTAAACAAAATGGCTAAAGTACAACTTAAATTTTATTTATATTCCGAATCTTTTGACTGAACTTCTTTTCTTAAGTATTTTATTTTTTTCTTTTTGAAGCTTTCTTCTGTTTTGGGTCTGAAATTCGTCCATTGCGAAGTTTTCGTTTCCTTGGTGTATCAGTCGAGCGGACGAGTGTTGTTTGTGTGGAAACATTTTTAGTATTTTCTGAAATAGTTTGTACTTCTTTATCTGGACCTTTGATAGTTACTGCTGAAACTGCTGATACAGTTTGAGTCGATACGTCTCCGCAATCTTCATTAGTATTGGCGTTGGAGGTACCAGGTTGATCCGGAAGTAATTTGGTGGGTATAGCATCAGCCACCAAGTGTGGTGTGAATTTTATCATGGTTTTATCAAAATGTAGCGAGCAAACAACATGATTATGCCACTTATTATTGATTAAATCCGGTCTGCCTATGACGTCAAGCCATTTCTTTCGCCTGGAAAAAGAAACAAATATATTTTGATTTTTTGTCGTATGGCAGCTGCCCATAAAAAGTAAGTAAACTGAAGTCAGTACTTATAACACAAATTAGAAAGGAACACATACATCACTCCAATACAAAAGCTAAATACCTACGCTATTATGATATTATTATTATAAGTGAAGACTTGTGATTGGCTTTCCAGTGTATATACTATTGTCCTATGTTACGTTATTTAGCTGTAAGTTTTCCATGTTACTAAATAAATAAGTAAATAACGCTACGCCTACAAAAGACGCTGCAAGAAGAAACGCACTCTACCTACGCGCGCCGGGAATCGAAATTCCCGTGAACGAGTGATTATGTCATCGAGCGAAAACGTTAGGGTTGTACAAAGAACATCAATTTAACAAAATGGCTGAAGTAAAAAAAATATTGTTATTTATAAAGAGTGTATTTTTAGAATTATACAAATTAAAATAATGTTAATGTCTTGGATGGAAGAATTAGAAAAATGAATGGAGGAATGTTCGATCATTTTGTTAAATTAAAGCACATTTAAGTCAGCGGTTAAATGTGCTTTAATTTATCAAAATGATCGATGTTTATTTTTTCCATCATATACCTACCTACGTTATGAAATAAAATGACTTAAAACCGATATACCTAAACCACCCACCATGCTAGACCTAGCAAGTGTTATCTACCTATCTATAGTAGGTACCTGTACTATAGATAGGTAGATAACACTTTATTGTACAACAGTGGAAAACAAATACCTACATAAACAAAAAAATGAGAAACAAACAATTAGGTATCTAAATATTTAAAATATTTAGGTGGTAAGTAGATAGATTTTAAATAACGTAATTTACCTTTCTTCATCTTTCGGCAATTTAAAAAAAGACAAACTTTTATTTGTCTTTTGACTATGACATCCATCAACTTCACAAAAACTAACCATCGTAGGTAGGTATCGTTAGTTAAGATAATACGTAAGTATCGCAGCGTTTTGAACGCGAAGTGCGCGCGCTCAGTCTCGCGTGTGGCGGCCCACTTTCGGAAGGCTCCCCGGGGACCTATCTAGCGGTAGGCATTTAAAACGCTTTTTTGCGCGAGTGGCGGTGGCCTGCTTATAATTCAAATAACGTAACGTACCTTTCTTCATCTTTTGGCAATGAAAAAAATGACAAACTTTTATTTGACTTTTTATTTAGACATCCAGCAACTTCACAATAATTAACCATCGTTAGTCAAGAACGTTACAATAATACATAAGTATCGCTGCGTTTTGCGCGGGAAACGAGAAGTGTGCGCACTCAATCTCGCGTGTGGCGGCCCACTGCCGGTCGGATCGACTACGCGCTACTTAACTAGGTACCTACCAGTGTGGATTGTTTTGCACGTCGCATCATCGTGAAGATCGGGGTCTGTTTTGCGCTCGGGAGATAGGATGAGATATTTTCGATGAAGTAGGTTCATAGCACCTACGTACCTACTTCACCTGCCTACGTGAATCGTGATTTATCATTTTCATCACACGCCACGTGGTCGCCGATACGAAGGTGTCCTTATTCTGGCGGCTATAAAATTATCTTATGTGGTTATGAAGAGTGAGTACTTAGTTGATAGTGGTCTGTTTCATACACTTAGCGAATCATATAATTCAAATACAGGGTGGTGACGACATAGTGACAATAAATTAAAACACGATCCCTGCTAGTCAATCACAACAAATTAAAATTATAAAATTAGGTTTACATCAAAGTCCAAAATTTAAAATTTTCAAACAAATATGCGGAAATAGTCTAAACGAAACACAACATCCTTTATAAACGTCTACCGACCTTATAGACTGACCTGTAAGTACAAGCGTGGCAACATCGCTTCGGTGTCGGTGTTTTTACCGGTATTTTTGTAGGCGTAAAGTTAAAATAAAAAAGCAATCCTGTGGCAAAACCTTTTTAATATAATTTAATAATGTTTTATGTGCTAACTACTAATGTGATACCCAGTATGTGGTTTCAATTATTGTCATGATGGCGTCACCACCCTGTATTAGTACCGACAAACTTAGGAGATAATACTTACCGTCTTATTCATAGAAATTTATTAAAACCCATTTCAAACGCCTTTTAGCTAATCGCCATTTTAGGCTCTGCAACCTGTTTTAAAATTACGTCATTCATAGAACCACGAAATGTCAATTTTAGTTAAAATACGTTTGTCATGGCGTAAGTTTGGCAACGTCGCATTTTCTTACTATCCTACCAAATTACAATATGTGCTATGTATGTAATATGCACGGTGTGGCTGGGTTGTTTTAATTTAGCCGGATATTATCTATGAATGATCTGTCACGCTTGACATACTTGATTTAAAAAAAAAAGCGCGCGTAGACAATAGGAGGGAATATCGGAACTAGGTATGTTTTGATTGTTTTCCGAATGAGATAATAAAAAATACTTAAATAATTAAATATTGATCACACATTTTATGTGATGGATCACATTTTATGTGATCCTAATGGACGATGAAAAGGTGAGTGAGTATTTCGCTGGTTGGTTTCTCAGCGGGAACAGTTGTTGTCAACAAATTGGTGTTTTTGTTTACTTTTCGTTTTCCTAAAGAAAATATTTCTGTCTTGTTTTCAATTAGCTTGGCTTTTATTATGTATAAAACGTCAATGAGAATAATGTTCTTATATTTCAGACTCTGCAATTGATTTTCGTGCAGCAACATATGAAATATATCGAAATAAAAACACAGATGGTTCGGTATCTTTATTTAAATACAAAGAAGAAGGAAACATGGCCAAAAATATGTGATAAACCAATTAATTGTATGTTATTGTAATTCCTTGTAGGCACCTAACCTAACTTTTATTAAATTATTAATACATTTACTTAAGTGTCGTTTGTGGAGAAGTTGTTGTTTTAATTTGTTAGGTATCCCCAAGCTTCAGATTGCATCAGCCGTAGACAGAGAATGTTGCATTTAAAAACAACCAATAACAAATATTACTAAATAGTACCTTATTCACGAACTTCTTTGTCTACGGCAGCTTACACAAGGATTAAAGATGCCCCCAGGCTATTGTAAATCTGGGCTACTTGCAACCAAGCCACAGATAAGATAAAATGCATTTTAGGCTCTATGAATAACGATTTTACGCCTTCGTCCTACAAACGCTGTGTAAAGGAGATGTAACTGGGTCCAAATTTGTATGAATAAGACGGTTGGTCTTCGCTAGGTTTTGAAACTTAGTTAACACCAAAGAACCTGGAATGAATAGAGGTTAACAAAAACGAGTTCCTATAACTTAAAAAGAAAACAATTGTCACTAAATTAACATAATATAATATAATTTCACATTTAATAACGTAACATAGGTAAGTACTTATATTTTAAGAAATAAACTTAGATATAAAAAAATACAGCCACTAAAACGAACTGTTACCTATAAATTAACATACCTATTATACCTACCTAGTACTTATAAATACATGAAACAGATTTTTATGTTAGTACAATGAGTAAGTACACTACTTACAATAATATAAAAATGCATAAAAAGTATATTTTGGTAATTTATGCACAAACAATAAAGGTGAGGGTACACTACATAAAAATATTAATAAAGCAGGGACTTTCGCACCGAAAATAAATTACAAAAGTTACTGCTGAGCAAAATCTAAAATAAAACAATAATCAACGAATGAATAAATGGAAAAAAATAGCGCTGGTATTATTAATTAGTAGGAATTTAGTAGTTTACTGAGGTTGGCTAGGCAAGTATCAATTCAGTACATATTGTAATGTATTTTCATCGGCTGCTTGAATACATAATACTAAAATTCTATGTAACAATTATCACAAAGATAAAAATAGATCTAATTAATTAAGATCCGCAAGTAAGTTTGAACAGATAGATGATTTTTACCTAATACGTTTTAGCAATTAATTCATCATGTAAATTATTGTGCTATTTTATAAACGTGTGGCGCTCGCTATGGAATTTAAAACGATATCTACAATATCGGCAATACCTCTATGTAATACCGATATCCTATATCTAGAGGTCGGCAACGTGCGAGCGATATCTTTGATATTGCAAGCATCTATAGGTTATCTATAAGTACGATTGTTTGCCGCATTAGCTACATAAAAAATTGGAACTTCGATTACCCAGTCGATAGGTACGACGCCAAACTTTAGCTCTAATGCTGTGTGTCCACTGGCAAGAAAACTTGCACAAGTTTACCTGCGCAAGCCACTTCCAATGTGTAAACACTCACGCAAGTGGACTTCTGCGACTTGCCGAACTTGCTGCAAGTCCCATATGTATACGGTTGCGTAAAATTGCAGTCAGTGGAAACACGTCGGCAAGTGACTTCTGCAAGAAATTGCGGAAGTTACTTGCCAGTGGACACGCGGCATTAGAACGACACCAAGAATATTGGATTATTAGTAGTCATAGATAAAAAATACTGCTACAATCTTCTTGGTGTGCACCATCCTTAGAGTATTTGGAAACGAGTCTTTTTGTAACAAATTAAAAAAGTATGCCTTTAAATCCAATACTTTTTCATCCCGTGCGTGGGTGTGTTATTTAGGTCCTGTTGACATTGCTGCGCGTGATATTGGTGGGTCTGTTGATGTAGACGGCGGGGTGGTCGTGGGGGGGTCGCTGGAAGCGGCCCGGGGCGGGCGGCGGCGGGGGGGGCCTTCCTCGCTCAACCCTGATGGCCTGCGGCTGGGCCACGAAGTCCTGTCGAGGCGGCATCCCTGGAAAATCGATGAATGGACCACTTTCAATGCGATTAAAATAAGAATAGGACGGGCTCTCAACGTACTTCACTTATAACTGTACTTCTGAGTGAATTTAGCCGAGTGCCTGTACAAGTTCCAGTAGTGACGTCACAACATAGTAAATTCTTCGAAGTGTTGTTGGCCAGCTGTCAGCAGTCCTCGACTAACAACATGTCGACCGTCAAACATTTAGGTACTAATATCAATGGCTAATGGTTTTCAATTGTTTGGAAATTACCGGACTCTAGAATGTGTGATTATTTTACAAAAAAACTAAATGGTATAAAGAAGTAGAAGGTACCTAATTTAAGGGCCTTTTTCAGAATCTTCAAATAACTTTTATCCACCAAATAAATAGGTATGGTGTTCTGAGATATTCTATAAAAAAAATAAGTCTGCTTGCCAGAAAATTGTTTTTCTTTATTTTCCTACTACGTTTTTACTTTCTTACGTCTTTTATTAAAGTCATTAAGGTCATTTGTTAGTATTTCCACGCAATAAAACTATGCAAATTGTTTACTTGTTTTTGTTATTCAACGAATTCGCGATGACCTTCCGATAACACTTATGCTTCTAAATAACATCCGACAATAAAAATTGAAAATAAATAAACTAAACATTTTTAGTAAGAACGTAACATAATAAACTAGAATATTCGACATCTTCCGTAATTTCGTGGCATCCCTTGGGTAAATTTCGTGAAATCCCTGGTTTCCTCATTTCCCTGCGGCATATAGATTACGAACCTCCTGAAAGAAATTCTAAATGATAGTGAAAATCGTATCAAAATCTGTTGCGTAGTTTAAACGAACTAAGCGGACATACAGACGGGTAGCGACTTGATTTTAGAGATTAGAGAATAAGGACACAATTTTGTTATCTTAGCATCAAAGTGACCTTATTATACATGTATTTTGTATCTATAAATAAATTAGGTATGTACTGGATACTGAAATAAATGTTTTATTAACATCGGTATTCTCTTATCTTGTTTACATTGGCTTTAGGGGGCCACAGATAACAATTCGACTCGTGATAGTGGTTGAAAATACATCGTAAGATTCGGAGTAAACAATGAAATATACATAGAGCATATAAATTAAACCGTCTAATAACGGTTCTCTGTATTTACATAGTGGGATAGTTGCCTAGGTATAATAAATAACCCCAGACTAACCCTCCAACCGCCAAGAATTTACTATTTACGGTGAAAATTTAAAATTTTATTATTAAAACATATCGCCAGATTTTACACCCCAACTGTATGGTTCCTAACCACAGAGTAAAGACTAAAGGAAGAGGTGCCCTTATTAGATATTTGTATGAAACAAAACGTGGTCATTGTTTTTTCATTTTCATTTTACTATTTACCGGTAAATAGTTGAACTATTCGCTTCGTTTTATGTCGATGTTAGTACTAGGCCGACTTGCTTAGGGCCAGTCCCCTTAGTAACTGGTCCATGTTCCTAACTAAGCAACGCTTGTACTATGGCTACCATACAATGGCCTGGGGGCGATCCCAGTGACAACCAGACCAGATGAAATTACGAAAATGCCGTTTCTGAAATTTGCCTCTGGCGGGGATGGAACCTGCAACCATCCGATGCAGTGGGCCGAGCGGCAAACGCTCAAACCACTGCACCAAGCGGTCGTCAATGGTCGCCAATGGTGTTCAATTGGTTGGGACTGAGCAAATGGGGGGGGGGGGGCTGAGACCCTGGGAAAATGAATTTGCCCCCACGGGAATCGAACCTGCAACCACCCGGTGCAGTGAGTCGAGTGGCCTATTCTCAAAGCAATCGACGAAACTACTTCGGTGTTATTATAACAAAGTTAAACACGTTTTGAATGCGCGTCTAGTGAAATTTCCCTTGAATTATTTGATTAGACACGAGTTCATACCGAGTTTAACTTTTTTTTGTCGTAATAAAAACTTATGCATCGAACCATTTCATGACGTACTTGAACATTGTCGTATCTTAAAAACAATAGATAAGATATTTTTTGTTTAACATTAGGTAGGTAACTTTCCTACACAATAAAATACAATACTTCGTAATAAAATACTAAGGGCTTGACAGATACCGTATGGAAAAACTGTCAAAACGTCATATTTATCTGGTGGATAAAAGTTATCTGAACCAATAACATTGCAGCCATTGATTATGAGCTATATTTCACAAAGGCCGACCGCAGAGTCCTATTTTTTTATACATGTACACATTTCAATGATTCTAAATTCTAGGTATGTAGGTATAGGGGATGAGATGAGCCCTAGGGCTAGGGCCTAGGCTTTGTCAAGCTACTTGACATGCTTGCCCTAGTTCTAGATTGCTTAATGATCGCGCTTACGACTCGTTTAATGACGCGGTTTTTAATTTGAATAAGGAACATTAAACGTAAATAAAAAAACTCACCAGTTTCTGAACTTAAATAATTTAAAAAATACTTTTATTCAAACGTCAAACATAAAAAAAACTTAGGTCTCAAGTATCACTTGGAAATAAATTTATAAAATTGAATAAATTAAGCGATAAATCAGATCTCTTACTGAGTGAGATGTTATTGTGTTGTGAGAACGCGTTATTTTATTTCCCCCGAGTGTTATCGTGCACGATAACTTATCTTGAATGATACTTATCGTACCTGTATCTAATCCCACATATTTTCATTTCATAGGTTGTGAAAACTCTGTGTAAAAGCATATTGGAAATATACCTACTATATATTATTATCATTATAATATGTATACAATGCGATTAAAATAAGAATAGGACAGGCTCTCAGCTAACTTCACTCATATAAGTACGGTACCAAGTACTGTACTTATAAGTGAAGTTAGCCGAGATCCTGTACAAGTTCCAGTTGTGACGTCACAACATGGCGCTAGGCCAGTCCTATTCTTATTTAAAACTTATTTTATTCGCATAGTAGGACGTTTCAAAAGTTCGAAAGAGGGGTTTGGAAAAGGTTTGTATATTATGTGTATCGGGCATAAACAAATTTGATTGAAATAAGACAACTTTTTTGAAAAAATATTTTCCCGCCGATAAAAGTAATAAATATCTCACTCATGTATAAGTACCAACTACTTATGCAAAAAATAACTGTTTCTTGAATATTAGTATAGAAGCTGCTACTCCTAAATGCAGTTGACACTGCTGTAGCGACTTCACATCTCGCTAACAACAGATGGCGTTGAGTGCCCTAAATCGCGATATGAAGATTCACGAGGCACATCAATAGGTATCCTATACGAGATTCGACAACAACCATTGGAGCATAGCAGTCGGCCCCGCCAGGCATACCACCCGCCTAGCGGGAAGACCTTCCCTTTTCCGCTAAAATGCACTACCTAAATTATTATTTAAGGCCCGCCACATACATACGAAATTCCGTAACCGAATTCCGTTTCGAAATATCGAATCGGGGTTTCCGAACGCGATGTGTCCATAGGTACATTTGGATGGATTTACTGCGTTCAGAATCCCGTTCTATATGTCGAAACGATAAGGAATTCCGTATGTATGTGGCGGGCCTAAGACTTTTGTAAAACCTGTATACGGACCGGACCACCCCCAGACGTACCTGCACTTTCTGAATTTTATGGGGATGGGATTTCAAATCGTGCTTTAAAATCCGCTCTACGGTTGATTTGCTGACGTTCAAAGCCGCTGCTCTTTTGCGAATTGACAAGTGCGGATTATGACGAACGCTAGCTGCGACTTCGTTTATTGTTTCTTCCGTCCTCGAAGTTATGCTCGGACCCGGGCGTGGTTGATTTGTAGCGGAACCAGTAGCTCGGAACTTCTGTACCCAATTACGAATCAAGTTTTCGCTTGGTCCATCTCGCAAACGTCTGATATTGTAGTGAGTACAAAACTTCCTCCGTGCCGTAACGTACGATTCTCCTCCTTTTAAAAACGCTTCGATAGCGTAAGCACGGTGCGCGCCCGACCACTGCGACATCGTGATTCGAAACTAACGAATCCACACGAATAATAAATGTACTGCGCCCCTCCCCCAGCGCCCAATCAACGGTTTTTAAATATTCAAATTTTAAGTCCTAAGTCTGCTGTGAGACACCTGTAGGTACTTTCTAAATAATCACCTTTTCTATCGTTGGAAACTCATGTGAAAACCATAGTTACGCCTGGTGGACTTTCGCAAAGGCCAAATAACCCTGTGAACTCTCATTTCCAAGGCAAGGCGTGGGTTGGATCCGTATAGGTACTTAGAATGTTATGGTTGGACCTATAGAGTTGGGAATGTGCTATATTATGTTACTTTATTTCCAGGCTCAAAAGACTAGGTTGCATTCGACAATGGTAAAACTTTTGTCTATCGCTCGTTATTGTCATGCTATGTCATCATGTCGGTTATGTCGTTGAGTCACTTGATTGTCATTATCAATCAATCAATTGTTTTGTCATAAACTGTCACTGTCACTTGATTTTTAAGTGCGTGCGTGCGGCGTTCGTTCGTTTTCGTCTCGTTACTTCTTAAAATTTCTAGAAAATACATTTATTTCTGCAGTGAATCATCATTTTAATAAAAGCGTAATGAATTGTGTGTAAATTTTCATTTGACGCAACATTTAAATTCATAGACTCACAACCAGTGTATTTTTGTTTCACGTGTTATTGTGCATTCGAAATGGATTCAAATAATCCAAATAACAGTAATCCCATAGCCGGAGCTCTCACATATCCTGTCAGTAATGAAGATAATGCACAACCAGTGCCTGAACAACCGAGGCAGCCCAGGAATTTACAGGTAAACATTCCAAGTCACAACACTTATTCTTCCAACACTTATACTTTTGATCATTGATTTGTTTTTGATACTATTTTCGGCTCTTACCCTATGATTGTTTTTTCAGGGCTTGCTACGGTTCGCAATGGAGGCGACAAAAGCTGAAGATGCTCCACGAAATTTGGAGTTAGGGCCCATGGATGCACAGGTACAGTATCTCATTTAGTGTGTTCCATTCACTGTTAATTTTATTATTTTCGTTATTTTTGTCCACAAATCACGTTCCACTCGCACCAACTTGTACTGAAAGTGATCATTCTTATCGTTTTTAACACTTTTTTTTTGTGGACGAAAATAACAATAAAAATTACGGTGAATGGAATGCAGCAATTATAATCCTACTAATATTATAAATCTCAAAGTTTGTATGTTTGTGACTCAATCACGCTAAAATGGCTGAATGGATTTGGATGAAATTTGGCACACAGATAGTTAATAACCAGGGTTAAGATAACACATAGTATAATATTTATCCTGGAAAAGGTTTCCTGTGAAATTATCAAAAAACAATCTCCAGCATGTTCTAAGGTCAACGCAGATGAAGTCGCAGGCCGAAGCTAGTATTTCTTATTCTGAGAAATGTTGCTATATTGTTTAGTCCTTATTGTTTTTATTATTCACATGTGTTAACCATTATTTACAGAGACGCACATTCCTCGAAGAGGCCCTAAGATTCCTCACAGTGAATGTTGTGGAACTGGTTAAGAGTTCCATCGCCGTGCTGACGGACACGGAGAAGATACACAGCATACAACTCGGTGACCCACTGCCTGATGATGTGAATGCTGCCTTCAACAATATGATGGACTTTATTGATGATATTGACGTTGCTAATGGTAATTATAGCTTTAAACGGTTGTGAACTTAGCTGGATGAGCACTAAAATTAGACAGGAACTCTTGTGCATGCGGCAAACACGTTACGTACTTGCAACAATGATATTGCGTACCTCCAGGGCCACCTGAGCAGTCCTCTGGCCGACAGCATGCTGACCGCCAATAATTTGCAATTTACTATGAAGAATTCACGTAGACAATATAAGAGACCTGTGGTTGCGCAAGGCCTGTGGTTACGGCCTGTTGGGGACACAATTGCAAACTGCTAATGAAATAATGCCCTAAGGCCCACCACATACATACGGAGTTACCGTACGGAATTCCGTTTCGAAATATTGAATCGGGGTTTTTGAATGCGATATGTCCATACATTTGGATGGATTTACTGGCCTAAGACAGTTTTCACAGTCTCATTTAGTGCAGACAGTTGAGACCATACACATAACTATGAGCTAAACAATTTGTGTCACTTTCTGTGTAGTTGGATATTGAGGATCGTCCATATGACCCTCATACAACTGATGATGACCATGTTTATAAAAAAAACCTATAAAACTGGTTTTACTAATTTTCATTTTAATTTTCTATGGAGGCAAATGTGACACCATAGTGTTTGAATTTATTGTTTATTTTGCAGCTATTATTAACGAAGTGTTCACCATTTTGAAAGGGGGCTTGTAAAAATGTCTTGATTTGTTAATTGTAATAATATGTACAAATGGTTACAGATTTCTACAAGATGGGTGGTTTCGCGATATTCCCGGTGTGTTACGGCAGCGAGAACGAGGAGGTGCGCGCGCGCGCGAGCGCGGCGCTGGGCGAGGTGTGCCAGAACAACCCCGCGTGCCAGGCGCGCGCGCTCGACGCCGGCCTGCTCAACGTGCTGCTCACGCTCGTACGAGCCGAGCGCGGCGACGCACTCGTCAAGTGCATATATGCCATTTCATGTGAGTACTATCAACATTAAGAGTTAATTCAGACAGAATGGAAAAATGCTTGAGCAATTTACTGGCGCATGCTTGCTAATTGCGTCAGAGTTACACAACAACTGTACTGTCCCAAGCTAAGCAATGCTTGTACTATGGCTACTACCGTATATGGACTGGGGTCTAATGCAGTGACACTCCAGTTGACCAGGGCAAATTACAAAAAGGCAGTTTCTTTAAAGCAATTTAAGGGTGAAATCAAATGTGCAAAATAATCACAATGTGAAACATGTCAGAATAGTATAACACTATGGTGTCTGATGTATACCATCACAGGATATTTATTTTGAAATTGAAACCTTTGGTGTACGTATGTTGTATACTGACGGCCGATGGAGCAGAAAGGTTCTTGAGTGGCGACCACGTACGCAGCGTGGGTAGGCCTCCCACAAGGTGGACCGACGACCGAGTGAAGATCGCGGGAAACCGCTGGATGCAAGTGGCACAGGACCGGTTGTTGTGGAAAACCTTAGGGGAGGCCTTAGTCCAACAGGGGACGTCTTTCGACTGAAATTATGATGTATAATAATAATAATATCCTGGGACAATTTTTACACACGGCTACCTGATCCCAAACTAAGCAGAGCTTGTACTATGGAAATCAGATAACTGACATTACTACAACTACATATACTACTTTTTTATTTGTAAATACATACTTAATATACATATACACCCAGACTCGGGTCATACAGACATGTTCATGCACACAAATGGATGTCCCGGGTAGGAATCGAACCTACGACCTGCAGCGTGAAAGGCGCCATCACGCCAACCAGGCTAACGGGCCCGTAACGCGGTCTTGTATGTTTTGGTAAAGCGTGAAATGTCAAGTTTCATACAAGAATGTATTATAAATGATGTGTGTGTGGATGTGTGTAGGCGCGACGCGTGAGTACGAGCCGGCGTGTCGCGAGCTGGTGGCGCAGGGCGGCTGCGGCACGCTGGCGTCGCTGCTGGCGGCCGCCGAGCCCGCCGCGCGCACCAAGGCCGCCTTCCTCATCAGATATCTCTGCGCACATCATGCTGACGCCAAAGGTAACGAGGCATTCTTTATTTTATACTCCTGAGCAAAAGTCATTAACCGCCAAAGTTATAGAGATTTTATTCAGTTTAAAATGGCTTTAAAAGGCATTTCTACGAGCAAAAGTAATAAACTTTCTACAAATTGGGGGTTGAGTCTCCACAAACTTCAGTCTTAAAGTAGCCCAGCCGAAATTAATTTCGGGCAATTTTATTCGCAAAGATGGGCAAGTCTTCTCATCATCTTTTTTGTCTTAAATATCGTCATCATCAGGGTCCTCCTCAAAGCGGTTTTCTCTGCATCGCATTAACCTACACCTTTTTGATTGAAGTTACACATGCATCTATCCATTATACTAATATTAGTATAATACTTTCGCATTTATAATATTAGTACCTATTCTATCTATACTAATATTATAAATGCGAAAGTAACTCTGTCTGTTTGTCTATCTGTCTGTCTGTTACGCTTTCCCAACTAAACCGCTATACCAAATTTCATGAATTTTGGTATGGAGATAGACAGGACCTTGGAGCAGAACATGGCTACTTTTTATCCTGTTCCTGTGTTATTTAAAGTAAACGCGGACGAAGTCGCGGGCAGAATTTAGTCATTTATATTTTTAATTTTTTACTATACAGGCTGACTGGTTAAACACTTTACATATTGAAGGACATGATAATTTATGGTAACATGAAACTTTTATAAAATGAAATTTAAAAAGTACCAATGGCGGCGTCTTCATCAGGCGCATGCCTCGCGCGAGCACTCACTTTTGACTTCTTATCGCATAGACGTAATGTCATAATATGAGTGCTCGGGTGAGGCATGCGCGCCATATGGACACATCTATAGAACTACAGAGAAAACCTTAATTAAATTAATGTGCTAAAACTCGGAAATTGTGGACACCGCAATCGGTAGTACGCGTGTTCTGCGCGAACGGAGTTAATGACACTTGATAGGTACGTCAAATCAAGGAGGTACGATCCTGACCACGCTTATTGTTTAGAGTGGATAATTAAAGATAAATTAGGCAAATATTCTGCCGCACAATTTATAAACGCAGTAAGTAGTAGTAGTGACTGATTGCTTTGGTACTTACTGCGTTTATAAATTGTGCGGCAGTATTAGGCATTTTTTTTACATAATTGGACCGAGAGTCGAGTACTGAGCACTCTATATCAATATGTAAAGTGTTCAACCAGTCAGCCTGTATATTTTGTTTGCTTACTAAAACCAGAATCGTGTCGCTAAGATACAAGTAATACATGCTATTCTATTCTCTATTTCCAGAACAATTCATAAAACTGAATCTAGTCAAAACAGTAGCAGACCAACTCAAGTCTGGCCGAGATGAATCATCGGAGCACCTACTCAGCATCTTGCTGGCACTTCTGAACGACCTCGACCCCACCGTGGTGCAGCAATGCGGTGACCCCACAATCAACTTGAAGAAGATCATTGAAGACCATTTGGAACACCCAGATCTTGTAGATGATACTTATATAGAAGAGAAGGAGTATTGTCAAGAGTTATTAGGACTGTTACAGACGTGTCCTGTAGGTTTAGACGATGGAGCAGATAGGTAGATAGGTCAGCAAGAATCATTACCCAATAGGTCTCGATCTTACGCCAGAGTAAGACATAGCTATACAAATAAGTAGATATAGCCAGACAACACCAACTGGGCGCCGATTCGCTTAATTTATGGGTTCCTCCGATAGCGGTGCCGTCATATAACGGACGTCACTAGAACGTTGGCTATGTAAACTAAATGGCGCGGTTTCCTAGAGAGCCGTATTGTACACCGTTGTTTACTAAAGCGCTGGATTCCTACGAAACGGTACCGTCATATAACGGCCGCACTAGAACAAAAAAACGGTGTCCAATACTGGTCTCTAGGCAACCGCGCCATAGTTTACATAGCCAATGTTCTAGTGCGGCCGTTATATATGACGCCACCGTTTTGGAGGAACCCATAACCATATCCAATGTTCTAGTGCGGCCGTTATATGACGGCACCGCTATCGGAGGATCCCATAGCTTTAGCTCTTGAACCGCCACTGCCACTGTCGGTTGATTCTAACCGAACGATCAGAAGGCCGGTCAACTGGACCCGATGCCCTGTATGGTCCCAAAGTAAGCAATGGACTTGGGGTATAGTTCCAGTGACTTCCAAACCAAGTCAAATAACTAGGGTATTTCCGAAATTTAGTTTTCGGGAATCGAACCCTCAACTATCCAGTGCAGTGAGCCGAGCGGCCTACCAAGAAAATTACGCACTATTTTTCTTACATTAAAAATGTATTTTCATTTAAAACAGTTCTATGAGAGCTTCTAAGCATTTATATTTTATGATGACCGATTTTAGAATTATTTTTGCACTTATCAAGTCAATGTACTTGTAAAATGCATGGAATAAGCCTACGAATCCTATGATCATAGATTTATAAAAGATTAGCGCGTGGCTTTAGCTAGATACCGCCCTACTAACAAAAGCTATTTTACAAAATCGGGCAACTTATCAGATTAGAAGGTATCAGTTGCCGCATTTTATTTAATGCGCATTCCATCTATTTAGAGCACACTCGCGGAAACTAAAATTAATCTATGCCTACGATTTATTTCTACAGCGTTAAAAAAAATCAGTAACCACCTATTCTTACTCGTTATAGGGAACCATAAATTGACGACATTTGTAAGAATAAATTTTGTATTAACACAAATCTTGGTTTTATTCAACTCTCATTTCGAGTAACTTGTTGCTACATATCAACGACTATCACGTGGTGGTCTTGTGGCTCGTTGATTGTCTTCGTCTCCTCAGTCTCTGTCCAGTCGAAGTCGACGCCAGTCACGTCGACGTACCAGTCGTGGTAGTGGCCAGGGCGCACGTAACCTGAAAAAATATACCATTACGCTTTTTTTCTGCCGTAGAAATTGGCAGAGGAGCACCAGTTGTATAACCTGCTCTCATGATATGTTTTTATCCTCTGTGATTTGGAAAGCACAAGCTAGGGGTAATTATAAGGCAATAAATAAAAGATCTAAATCGAAGTTGCTTCTGATCGCCTGGGTGATTTTATTCCGAGGTGTACAAAGGACACTAATTATTGCCACTTTGTGCACCTGGGTGATTTTATTCGCCAAGTGATCCGAGGCGACTTTTGGTTCCACTTTGTGCACCCAGGTATACAACGTGGAAGAAACCCTTCTGACATCTAAAGTTGGTAGTCAGAGAATTGGGGTTTATTCAGATGTGCTGCATTCGGACTGCAATCAGACTGCAGAATTTCAGTTGGTGCAGTTTATATAACGGCATTGAAACTGCCAACCGACTGCGCAGTCGGCGTTCAGCCAGCTTCCAGTTAGTCGGCAGTTTTGCCTCATCAAAATAGACCCAGTCTCACTAGAAGTCTTGTAGGCTAGTGGCAGTTTCTCCACGGAAATTCGGTAATTAGCTTAGTCAGGGCAGTTTGGAAGCAGACTCCAATACAATTGGGAGAAGAATGGATGTATTTAATGGTCTTTGGGTAAGGGGCAGTACCTCCTGGGAACGGGCTGTTGCAACCAGCCGAGGATCCGAAGCTGACCACGCCGACCATGGTGGGCTTGCCGTCGTAATCCACCACCGTCAGCGGACCGCCGCTGTCGCCCTGTGGGGGAATTAACGAACTCTGATGTAGTTTACAAAAAAAGAAACTTAATAGGTACCATTTTTTTATTGCACCGATATGATCTTAGCGCGTTTAAGTACTGATTGATATTTTTTACCTTGCGATCACAGATCATCAGTTCTTGGTCTGAGCTTGTGATTAAAATTGTGTTCAATTAAGTAAAGTGTGTCAATGTACTATTGCTAGTACGTAGCGCGTTCGACGCGTGTACGTAACGAACTCGTCTCACTTACAAGCGTGCTAATATCGAACACGAAACACGCTCGTAATCTGCCATTAGGCCCGCCTCACACTCTTGACCACCGTTAGTCCTGTAAGCCAGGATCCACAATGGTGCCCAACGTTGATGGAGAGGTTGGAGCCTTAAATCCCGGAGAAAAAGCCAAATTCTCTTGGACCCGCACGAATTTAAACAAAAGAACGAATGGGGTGGGAACGAATGTTATGGAAGTTGATTCGAAAACCGTGTTGTAACGCCCAAAGATTTATTACGCACTTGGCAAGATGACTGGGAGCTCTCATTGTATGACGCAGCGCAGATGGTCTCCTCCTTGATGACCTGGCTGTTGGGGTACCATCTCAGGCACTCCTCGTTGGTGACGCCTTGCAGGTACACCCACAGAAGGATCTCGGAGGCAGCGCCGCCTGTGAGAGAAAGAAGTTTGATATTTTTACCTAAAACGACGGTGTAAACAATTTCAACACATTGACTGACAATGCTCACCCTAAGCCAGGGGTCTAGAACCTTTCAATTTTGTACAGGAGTCCCTTATGTAATGTAGGTGAGTACTAAGAAAATATTTTAGGAAATTCATCCCCTAAGGGTGTTAAATAGTGGACGAAAATTTGTGTGGTGCCTGTCATTTTTGAATTTAGAAATCTGTAAAAGTATCTGCCTACCGCCGTGGGATACAGGCGTGAGTATACAGGGTGTCCCAAAACTTTGCCACATGGAGGGGAAGTACCTTAAATATTGTAGATAGAGAATTTTACTGAATGAAGACTTCATTTTTATTTTAAAAACAATACGAACTGCATTCAAAGATTTTTGAAAACTCGCTTGCCACACTCGGGATGCGAACCGGCTAAAATCCGAAAAAATAACATCCTGTTCTTTTATGGCATCAATCGATAGGATCAATGATAATAACCAAATCTCTCTATCAAACATGGTAAATTAAATGAAAGGAAAACCATGAAAATCTAAACTTTCATTAATTCATGAGTTCAAAGATAAAGTGTATCCACAAAAAATGGAGCTAATTTCTTGCAACAAATTAGTTAGTTTACAATTTTTTATTCGTTTAATTAAAATAAGTGAAGATTTTATGGTTTCCTTTCATTTTGAAAACTCGCTTGCCACACTCGGGAATCGAACCGGCTAAAATCCGAATAATAAGATCCTGTACTTTTATAGCATCAATCGATAGGGTAAATCATAAGGATACAATCTCTTTAAGAAACATAGTAAATTAAATGAAAGGAAACCCATAAAATCGTTACTTATTTTAATTTTCACTTATTTTAATTCTTATAAGTTAGAGTTGTTAGAGTGATTTGATCCTTGTGATTGATCCTATCGATTGATACCATAAAAGTACAGGGTGTTATTTTTTCGGATTTTAGCCGGTTCGATTCCCGAGTGTGGCAAGCGAGTTTTCAAAAATCCTTGAATGCAGTTCGTATTGTTTTTAAAATAAAAATGAAGTCTTGATTCAGTAAAATTCTCTATCTACAATATTTAAGGTACTTCCCCTCCATGTGGCAAAGTTTTGGGACACCCTGTATATGTATGTTTTTATGTAAATCTGGAAATGGATGTTTAGATTCATATTTATAAGTGAAATTCAGCTGTATCATTGTTTATGGAAATTCATCCTCTAGTGGATGACATAGGGGATGAAAGTTTGTATGGAAAATCCCATCGGGAAACACGGCTAGTGATTATATAAACATTTCTTTCCATATGTAACGTAATGTTTTTGGACCACTCACCATTCCACGTGTCGTCAGTGCGTCCGTACCCGCTGACGATCATCCTGACTCCATCGTAGTTGATGTTCTTCTGTTCCGAGCTCTGCAGTCGGCACGGCTGGACGGTGGCTGACAATACAACAATGCTATGCTACAATCAGCTGCGATAATCCAGTGGACGAACGCACCAACCAAGATGTCCACATGTTCAAATCACCACACGGTGACACGGATATTCGTATTTAATTTGCAACAAAATCGCTTGCCAAAGGGTTGAGATATAATTTTTCATGTTTGTTTCCTTGTTTTGTAAATGTACTCGTATACTCAACACTCTTAAGGTGATCTAGGTTTCAGGATTATCCACGATTAATAGGACACCCTGTATATTCTAAATTTAGGTAAAGGTTAGTTGTTTTTTCATAAATTGGCTAAGTGTTTTCAAACTTTATCGTTGGCAGAATGATCGATTATCATCGCCGACATAGAGCAACTTTTCGATGGAAGCCAAATAAGGCTTAATTAGGCAGAAAAAAAGGTCAGACTCAGGGTCGATTGCTTTATATGCTCTCCGGAGACGGCGGAAAAGTATACCTGAGTAGGGAATGTAGTTCTCAAGTCCTAGGAGGGCGATATCGTCTGTCTGCACGCCAGCCTGAATCTCGTTGTAGCCGGGGTGGATGAACTTCTTGCTGGTCTCCACGATGATCTCCGGACGGGTCAGGTTGGTCTGGCCTAGGCGCACCACGAAGGTAATGCGACTATGGACAAATGAATAAACATCTTCTTTAAAAAATATTTCACACTGACAGACGCTGCAGCCAAACCTATTGTGAGTCTAGAAGCAAGAAATTATGCAAAAGAGTTATTTTCTCGTCTTTAGATACGATTTTTTGTAAATTCATTCCATACAGAAGTTATTAGGGGATGAGAGAATTTTAATAGTCCTATGGTCTCCAATAAAATTGCTGTCACATGATTGAACAGACGTCTCGTACAAATAACTGTATCCATATGGGCAGGACACGAGCAAGATAGGTACCTACTTACATTATAGTACATCTAGCCCACCTAAAAAGAGGAGCTAAATTTTTTGTGTAACTGGGTATTTACCTATCTAAGGGCCTCCGCAGACTTTCTACTTTTAGCATCGGCGACCGGCGATTTTGTGACGTATCGATGCTGCGTCGCGTTTCTTCGAGCGCGAACGAGCGAGACGCAGCATCAAAATCGCCGATCGCCGATGCTAAAAGTAGCAAGTTTTCGGAGGCCCTAAAAAGGCCCCCCAAACTCAATGTGCACCGGACATAACTCTATGGGTTCCTAAATTTGACTACCACGACGTCGTGATCGGCGACGTCTACGGATCCAGTAAACTAGTATGTACTAACTTGGCCAAGCAGTGAGCTGCAGTCAGGACCCATTCGTGGTGGATGAGGGAGCCGCCGCAGGAGCTGACTGCGCCCGCGTCGCTCACCATCCTCAGACTGATCTGGTAGGGGATCTGCTCCGCGTCCACCGCCGGCCAGCCACCCACGATCCTGGCGCCATCTGCTGGGGAAGACACGAGTCAGGAATACTGTCTACCATTGTACTGATTGGATGAACCCGACGACGGTTATGACGGCCTCATACATCAACTACCTACCATTGTTCTATTATCTTAAAAACACGATGTTTTGCCAAGTGATGTGTGGTGTGTTTACACACCATTTCACCCCCTTTGCACCCTTGGGTTGAATTGACAAATCCTAGGAAAGCGAGTATTTAGTAGTAGTTACCTATTTCCTAATACCTTTCAAATACACCGTCCACGTCATTATCAAACGAATTCGGTAAGTTATATTACATTACATTACAACAGACAGAAAATTTAATTACCACTTCGCAAGTCCTCTATGATTCCTGGCTGGGCATCTTGGTACTGGGGGGCACTCTGAAACAGAATAAGGTAAGTAGGAGGGAGAAACTGGGAGGGAACTGATAAACGCTTGGTCTCAGCAGTTTGACCGTGCGCCCGCGCCGCCCAGCTCACTATAAATAAATATCGCCAGGCTAACACTACAACTGTGGGTCCCAAACTAAGCAACGACTGTATACAATTGACTGGGGGCGATCCCAGTAACACCCCGACCAGAGCAAATCACAAAAAGGCCGTTTCTGAAATTCAACTCAGGCGGGAATCGAACCCGCAACCACCCGATGCATTACGCCGAGCGGCCTACGCTCGAACCACTGCGCCATAACTACTACTGCTGTGTGTATCATGGTCAGGAAAAAATATCACAAATATTAAATAGAAAAAAAAGTATTTATTCTTGAAAAAAAAACTGGGGATTCTTACCTGGACACAGCCAAGAATGAAAAGAAGCCCAAGTACGTACGCTGCAGCCATGTTGAGCGATACAAACGTAACTAATTAAAATTCATTAATTTTTCGTAATCAACACGTTATCTCAAGATTTTTGGATCTATTGATAACGTAGGTTTAATCCGATTTAAATGATTGATTCTATTAAATACCTACTAAGTATTTCTTTTAGGCCTGATTAGGGTGACTGTCTTCATTACCTACGTCATATCTTGGTCGCATCCTGCACGCGCGGCGGATCACGGCGTGGTATCGTATGCTATAAAACGCCCTACGCGGCATTGCACCGATATTTAATAGAACCTCTATCCGCGGCTACAGACTCTCTAGGAGGCATGAGGAGGCGACGCGAGCACGAGAGTGTAGATTGCACGCTCGCCTCCTCTTGCATGTCTCGCCTCGCCTCCGGCGTGCTCCGCTCCGTGTCGGTTTTTTTGACCGGAGTCAAAGGACGCGTGGCGGGAGGCGGGTGAACCAAGTGTTGGGAAAATTAAATTTCAGAACAATTAAAAATTTACAATTAATAATTGTTAATTTTTGGAAGTCACAATTAGTTAATTGTAATTGTGACTTCCAGAATTTCAAATTTCCAATTAATTAATTGTAATTATGACTTCCAGAATTCCCAATTAACAATTGATTATTTGTATTTTTACAATTAACAATTAATTAATTGCATTTTTTACAATTAATAATTAATAAATTGTATTTTTTACAATTAACAATTAATTAATTGTATTTTTTACAATTAAAATTTTATTAATTGTATTTTTACAATTAAAAATTAATTAATTGTATTTTTTACAATTAACAATTAATTAATTGTAATTCTCCCAATTAACAATTTTTATTTACGTGGAGGGGGGGAATAGGAATGGGGTTGAGGGGGTAGAGGAAGAGTAGGGGGGATTTGGGATTCTGGCTCTATATACCTACCTACCTAAACACGCATTCACCGAAGTAGTATCTAATTCTATATGCCTATTTATCTATACATGCATCCACCTAAATAGATATCTGTGTACATGTACCTATTGTACGAGACTAATAATTGTTAGTTGTAATAGATTTTTTCACAGTTAAAAAAATTTATTGCAATTGATTTTAATTGAACCTCACAATTAATGTACTTTAATCTAAATAAATTAATTGCAGAGTGCAACAATTACGATTAAAAGTTTAATTGATTGAAAATTTATTGAATAATTAGTGCCCAACTCTGTCACTGAATAAAACGAGAGTGTGGATAGGCAGCACTCGTGTAGCCTCCGTTGGCGCGGCTCACGCGAGGGCCTCCACGAGGCGTACTCGCGAGAGTGTATTTGCCCCATATTAGATTTTTTCACAGTTAAAAAAATTTATTGCAATTGATTTTAATTGAACCTCACAATTAATGTACTTTAATCTAAATAAATTAATTGCAGAGTGCAACAATTACGATTAAAAGTTTAATTGATTGAAAATTTATTGAATAATTAGTGCCCAACTCTGTCACTGAATAAAACGAGAGTGTGGATAGGCAGCACTCGTGTAGCCTCCGTTGGCGCGGCTCACGCGAGGGCCTCCACGAGGCGTACTCGCGAGAGTGTATTTGCCCCATGTCGCGTATTACATCGCGATTTCTATAATATTTACAGCGCCATCTATGATCAATGTTTGTAACTAATATAAAGTCCCACCACTAGGTACGTTGACAAGTGACATTTGTGTGCGCGGGGACAGTTTTGGAATTCGACGGTTGAGTTTGAATTCTAGCGCGGCACAGGCGAGACATCGAACGGTTTGCCGGTGAGATAGTGCGCTGGTTGTGATAAGAGTGTTAAGTGTAATATTGAGGTAAGGACTACTGAGCTGTACCGGGGTAAGTCCTTTGAGATTTACTGCATGTGCGTGCATAGAAGAGGGTACGCTGAAACACCATCATGGCGGTTATGTAATTAATATTACTTGCTTGTTGGTTGACTAAAAGACGCTGCCTCTCCGTATCGGTACGGAGAGGGGCCCTAAGTACCTAGCAAACCGCTTCTGTGAGGAGACGCGGTACCAGAGTGGCTGAGAGCACCCTATCCTGGTGGCAGGGGAGAGCTATAAGGGGTGATGTGGAGGCTCATTGTGGGACCGTTGGGGTCCAGCGGGGGTGCTAAGCCAGAGGGGTACCAAAACAGGCCCATAACCTGTACCGTAAGAGTGAATACGGCTCCCATAGAGAAATTTAGAAGTAATGAGCAATAAGTTTACATATGTGGGTATATCCCTAGATTGCTATGATGGTGGATTGGTGACGCCTTATTGTTTAGTAATGATATTGTTTGTGAGAACCCTTGAGCGCCGCAACATTGGTGGAGGTGCTCGGTCTAATCAAACGATTATCATGTGATATGAGATATCAAAAGTATTAAATGTTTGAGGAGAACCTACCTACTTATTTAAAAGCATAATAATAAAAAAGTAATAAAAATTAATATATTGTTAAGTGGGTAAGTGATTTTTTTTCTCTCTTTTTAGGCACTCACTTTCTTTTTTCTGTGGGAAGTCTGTCACCTCGGGATCCCTTCGGTAACAGAGTAGACGTAGACAGTCTGGCCCCGATTCGTTCGGGGAGACTTATAAAGAGAGCTGCCTGCCCTGAGGTGTTCAGGGAGGCTGGCAAAAGACAGCTGCCTGCCCTGAGGTGTTCAGGGAGGCTGGCTGAAGAGAGCTGCCTGCCCTGAGGTGTTCAGGGAGGCTGGCAAAAGTCAGCTGCCTGCCCTGAGGTGTTCAGGGAGGCTGGCTGAAGAGAGCTACCTGCCCTGAGGTGTTCAGGGAGGCTGGCAAAAGAGAGCTGCCTGCCCTGAGGTGTTCAGGGAGGCTGGCAAAAGAGAGCTGCCTGCCCTGAGGTGTTCAGGGAGGCTGGCAAAAGAGAGCTGCCTGCCCTGAGGTGTTCAGGGAGGCTGGCAAAAGAGAGCTGCCTGCCCTGAGGTGTTCAGGGAGGCTGGCAAAAGAGAGCTGCCTGCCCTGAGGTGTTCAGGGAGGCTGGCAAAAGAGAGCTGCCTGCCCTGAGGTGTTCAGGGAGGCTGGCAAAAGAGAGCTGCCTGCCCTGAGGTGTTCAGGGAGGCTGGCAAAAGAGAGCTGCCTGCCCTGAGGTGTTCAGGGAGGCTGGCAAAAGAGAGCTGCCTGCCCTGAGGTGTTCAGGGAGGCTGGCAAAAGAGAGCTGCCTGCCCTGAGGTGTTCAGGGAGGCTGGCAAAAGAGAGCTGCCTGCCCTGAGGTGTTCAGGGAGGCTGGCTAAAGTTGACATGGTAACATTGGCATGTCTAGAGTTGATATGGTAACATTGACATATCTAGAGTTGACATGGTAACATTGGCATGTCTAGAGTTGATATGGTAACATTGACATATCTAGAGTTGACATGGTAACATTGGCATGTCTAGAGTTGATATGGTAACATTGACATATCTAGAGTTGACATGGTAACATTGGCATGTCTAGAGTTGATATGGTAACATTGACATATCTAGATTTGACATGGTAACATTGGCATGTCTAGAGTTGATATGGTAACATTGACATATCTAGAGTTGACATGGTAACATTGGCATGTCTAGAGTTGATATGATAACATTGACATATCTAGAGTTGACATGGTAACATTGACATGTCTAGCAGTGGCATGGTAACATTGGCATGCCTAGAGATACATACGTAAGTTTAAAGGGATAAGATGGGGTGATATACTTCTTTACGGACAAACTGTGTTTTCAGGAAATATTGTTTTCTGAAGATAAATAAATAATAATATTATGTGTTGTGGTTTTATTGGACTCCTAATTTTCTACATCGTGTATTATTATGTGCTATATGCGTAATTGCTTTCGCGTTCTGATGTTTTATTACGGTATCTATTATTGTCATGTTATACCGTTTATTATTATTGTGTGTGATGTGCGGAACGGAACGCATCTACGTTCCAATCTTAAGTACCGATACATTTCTGCGATAATGTTGAACTAGTTTTCCGAACGGCACAACATAATTCTTTCATATCCGATCTTAGATAAGGAATGTATTGCACCTGTAGATTTGACAAGCGCGTGCACCCGTAAGGGACAAAAATGTATAATCCTGCTAAATTAAGCTTACCCCTAATGTCTATGGAACGTGATCTGACGTATACTACTAAATTTGGTTGGGTGCTGCTTTGTTTGACTCATCCTGGATTAATCTTGATGTGCCCAACAAACATACGGCGATACGCAGAAAATGACAAAAGATAGCACGTCTATCTCTTTCACTCTCAAGCACGGTATTATTATTACCGTGTCATCTCTACTGATGCTTTCTCTGCGATATGCATCCGATAATATGTTAATACCATGGTACCTACATTTGTCTCTTTCGATTGTATGTCCTGTAATTACCTACAGTTTTGAGCAAAGGACGGGAGTAGATGTGGGAGTAGCTTAATTAGCTTGACCTGCCGCTTTACTTTGTCAACAGCTACCGAGAAGTAGTGTTTCCGATTATGTGGTTATTCCAAGATCTATGTGTGGTCTAAGTATAATTACGATTGACAGCACGGTGACGCAAGTACATTTTATTTTTAAGCACATTTCATGGAGGGTGTCGTTAAACACTAAAATTATATTATTATTATAATGTTATATTATGAAAGTTTGTAAGCAACCAAGAATATGATAACGGATAGATAATGCATAACAACTTAACGACAGTCCAGCAGCCGAGGTGAACATGTGCAAGGTGGTCATAATAAACAAAAGAACGTACACGGCTGCAACTCTGTTGATTTCAGCAACTTAGAATAGCAGCGCTGATTAGAATTTACATAGTAACATTCTATTTATTCTACTGTGTCAGGAAACAAGTTCAATGGACAAATAGGGTAAAAGATTATAATAATGTAAAAGTGAACATTAATCTGATTAAAATTGGTTACATTTTCGCAAAGATTTCCTTCTCGGTTCGGTCGAAATATGTCTGCTTTAACGGAGGTAGACATGTGAAGACTGATAGACTCATGTTTAGAAAGGCGGTGCGTCACCGCACTAGTAGTGGTGCGACCACACTAGTAGTACTTTATCAGTGGTTTAATTTCCTACTGCTTATGGTGAACAACACAGGCAGACGTTTTACACGTCACATTTTAACTAATCTGTTTGTTGCTAAAATCAAGAATACGTGTAGACCTGACGGGTGCGTTTACCCGTAAGAGACACGAAAGGTATATTTTAGGTACCTAGGTGTTGTACGAGGAGAGCAGTGTTGGTTTTACAAAGATTTAGTGCATACCTACCAACCGACTATTTTCGTGGGTAATAATTTTATTTCAATTATTCATGTATGTTATGTTCCTTTTAGAAATGTGGTTGAATTGGATTTTGCACTTGCTTATGCAGCGCTGGTGGCACAGCCAGCCGCGACAAGACAGGGCACGAGATGGATTGATTTTGTCTCTTTCTCTCCCGCGTATTAAGTGGGAGCGACTAGGTGTGACCATGGCACGTGATAAGAGTCTTGTCTAGGCGCGTAAGATTGTTTTCAGATTTTCGCTCACTATAGTTTATTAAATTAAATTTATACTGTAAACACTTGTTCTAATACAAGTTATTAACCAAATGAGTTTTGCTTTTGTGAAAATGGACGAACGTCGTCGGTATTGTTAATGCCACGTTTTTAATATGGAAGGAAAAAGTCTCCAAGTTAGTTAAAGTCATGTCTCGCTAAAACTCCGATCAACGCCCGCTTAGCCTGTGTTCGACCGCATCGTAATATTATAGCAAAAATGCTGTTTTGCACATTAGAAGATGTCAAAATGATGCGAATGCGACTGGCATTGCATTTTGTGAGTGCCTCCACAAGTACAGTAAATTGTGAGAAAATATAGAATGATAGCAGCTGGTCGACTGCTCGCGCCGATACAAGCCTACGTGCGGGCGCGGAAGAGAGATGACACTATGTGGGCGCGGGCGTCACGTTTGAAGTTTCAAATGATGAATTTACTTTTGTATATCGATGTTGTAACGACATATCTATTGTTGCTATGGTTATGGCTTCGTGACGGTAACAGAGACCCAGCAGTAGTGGATCTAAATTGGTCAGGCCTTTGAGGGCCTGGGCCGAGCGGTAGACAAGCGATTGACAGAACATTTTAACTCTCACGGTCACTTAGTCGGTGAAAAATTAGAGCACCTCGAGATATGGGTTACGGTTGAATCTATATGGATATCTTTGTCCACGACTTTAACGTTGTTTGAATTGGCAGTTTCGTATCTGGAAAAAACTTGACAAAACCTGACAAATCTTTGATTTGTATTCAGACAAGGTGGTTATTTCAGATTTGGCAGTATGGATAAACTCCTTCGCCTGTCCTATTGGACGAATTATACTACTACTACAAGGTGGTTATTTGTTTTCTTTGTAACCGATGCAGTGTGGTGATACAAACTTTACTAAAAAGAGTACCTAATGTGAGAGTGTTGTATACGTTAAATTGGGTGAGAAGTATCTTGTTCTACGCGTGTGTAACGTACGTAGATACGATAACAAAGCTGAGACTTGAAAGAGGTTATTAATTGAGCCACTGCAGTGTGTAAACGACCGCAAACAAGTTTCATCACTTTATAAGAAACTAATCGAAGTAAAGCCCAATAAACAACCTTTACGAGAAGCATTCAGGAAGAAATATACTTTTAGTACATACATAAATGCACCAATATCCTCAAGACATAGCAAAGCAAAAGTACAGACCTCCAGCTTAATGGGGGAGATATTATTATCAAGCTACATATCATATTAAGTTCTGCAATTAAGCCACAAATGGATTCACATACGAAATTAGGTAAACCAGCTCTTCCTACATTTGGAGGAGAAATTCTAAAATGAAATTACTTCTGAGACCAGTTTCATGCAAGTACAGATACCGGAGCCCTGCTTGCCAGACGTTGACTCCTACTTCATCTCATCTTTGCCAAGCATTGCTTTAGGGGCTGTACAAGGTATGAGTACTACCTACCCAAAATTATAAGATTGTAATTAACACCAAGAGGGCACTTTGCCAACTAAAAACTATTAATAGATTTCCACTAGGAGGGATTTCACTATTCTGTTTTGTTTAAAATTATATATGCGCTAAACTTGAACTTGAGTCGGTGATAGATAATAGAGATTAGTTAAAGCTGATAGTGATGGCTATGAAATTGTCATAATGAATCTCCAGCCACGGAGAACCAGCTAGTGTAACTAGAGATATATCTACAACTAATGTCTTACTTGTTAGAGTCAGTAAAGGATAATTTTCTCCAAAATCCAAGGTTCCTATTAAGTTTAGAGAAGCAGAAATTGACTTTTAGCAATTTTAAAATTAACTACTTATTTTGTAAATAGTGACACTACAATGATGTATATGAAAATATTCTATCTTAACATCAGCTTGGAGACAGATACCAATTATTATGCTTTAGAACAGGTCATTATTATCGGAAGTTTGCAAATATGAATTGCAACAGAGATGATGTAAGTCAAGCAATGCCAAAAGGTTGTAAGCTCCCGCCAGATAGTGTTAGTCAGTGTAGTTAACAATAAATAACAGTTGATAGTAAGTGTTTATCTCTGTTAAGAGACATAAAAACAGTTAGTCCCTCCGGTAAGGGGAGACTATGACGAAGTGATAAGTACTGAGAAAATTTAAGTTGATAATGCATTACATATTAGAGTAGAATAGATGCTAGGTGTATGTGCCAAAGTTAAACAGAAAGGTTAAAGTTGATTTTTCCCCCGAGGTCTTGGCTCTGAGGGGGAGGAATTAAAGGAAATAAATACCCCTATCAGATTTAATTTTAAACCGCGTATTCAGTTAAGAACGTTGGTGTTTAAACTAATCCTTACTGATCGTTGACCACATCGGAGGTTAACCGACACTTGGCGGGGTCCATCAGAGATAAGTTCGTTTATAGTGATGGGTGGTAGTTTAGTGACATATCAAATGAATATCACATGAATCGAATTCGGTTTATTTCATGTATCGGTGGTTGCCAGCATCTGGACAACACTTGGTGAGTCAAGTGGGAAGTTTCACTAGCTCTGGCGCATGGTTGGTGATTGGATAGTTTTTTATTTTTTGTTTCTCTCAGTGAGAAGATTGATGTTGATTCGAGATTTTGACAACTAAAACAAACCTTTTGGTAATGGATAAAGTCCTTATAATGAATCAAAACCTTTTGTTTGGTTGAGGAGGATCCGGATGTCAAGGACAATCCAGACTACATATACGATCATGATGAGGTAGAAGATTTTGATGATGTGAAGGAACAAATGGAAGATTTATTTTCTAGAGAGAAATGCCAACAGAGGAACACACCTTACAGGACAGTTTGGGTTATACCTACCCTGATATTGATGGTGTATTGATGAGATGCTATGGACGTTTGTCAATTATATGCTCACTGTCCGGTTGATTGAAGTATCCAGCCCTCAATCTTAGATATTTAATGTTTTAGGTGATCTTGTTAAAGTATGTAACTAGGAATATATTTGAGATCTTCAAGGGAAGAACTGCTATGTTGGAGTTCCACCCAGGTTGAGTGTGGAAAAGATATGTTCTGGAACTTCTGGTTCTGGTTGGAGTAACAACAATAAGAGCCCATATGTTGGGGGCAATAGTCATATCCAGTAAAAATAAAAGGTAACTTGAAGAACAGAAACAAGTGTTGTTGACAGATCATGTTTAGTTGAATTAAGATGTAAAGGTGGATGGAGTTGTGTTTCCGACAAATATAGTCTTGATGGAAGATAATTTGTGACAAATTGGAGAAGTTTGTCAGATGGTTGTATAGTATAAGTCTGCCTGATGGGTATAGTATAAGAAATTTTGTCTGATGACTGTGTAAGTAGTATAAGTTTGTCTGATCGCTGTAGAGTATAAGAAAATGAACCTTAAGAAGTAACCCTCTCAATGGTTGGACTTTGGATGAAGGTCTGAAAGTCTGTGGAGATAGAAGCAGATATAGCATCAAACATAGAAGAGGGTGTACAAGGAAGGTTTAAGTGGATGCCAGTCCTACTAACTAGTGAGGAAATGGCTTAGCGGACACTCAAATTATTAGCGATCATCACTTTCATTGTGGTCGGGAGTGTCGCGTATTACATCGCGATTTCTATAATATTTACAGCGCCATCTATGATCAATGTTTGTAACTAATATAAAGTCCCACCACTAGGTACGTTGACAAGTGACATTTGTGTGCGCGGGGACAGTTTTGGAATTCGACGGTTGAGTTTGAATTCTAGCGCGGCACAGGCGAGACATCGAACGGTTTGCCGGTGAGATAGTGCGCTGGTTGTGATAAGAGTGTTAAGTGTAATATTGAGGTAAGGACTACTGAGCTGTACCGGGGTAAGTCCTTTGAGATTTACTGCATGTGCGTGCATAGAAGAGGGTACGCTGAAACACCATCATGGCGGTTATGTAATTAATATTACTTGCTTGTTGGTTGACTAAAAGACGCTGCCTCTCCGTATCGGTACGGAGAGGGGCCCTAAGTACCTAGCAAACCGCTTCTGTGAGGAGACGCGGTACCAGAGTGGCTGAGAGCACCCTATCCTGGTGGCAGGGGAGAGCTATAAGGGGTGATGTGGAGGCTCATTGTGGGACCGTTGGGGTCCAGCGGGGGTGCTAAGCCAGAGGGGTACCAAAACAGGCCCATAACCTGTACCGTAAGAGTGAATACGGCTCCCATAGAGAAATTTAGAAGTAATGAGCAATAAGTTTACATATGTGGGTATATCCCTAGATTGCTATGATGGTGGATTGGTGACGCCTTATTGTTTAGTAATGATATTGTTTGTGAGAACCCTTGAGCGCCGCAACACCCCATATGAATTTATGCATTCGCTGAGGTATGTAAAGCTAGTAGTACAAGCGAATTGTGAGTTCCTCGTTCCTCGGGTGACCGATATAATTGCAAAAGTCATCATTTGCCTTACCTTTTCCCATTATCTGGGGTCGGCGCAGTATATCTTATTCTTCCATTCATCGCGCTTTAGACACATGCTTTTCTTTGTCACAATTTATTTATTTATTTGTTTTTAGGATAACAAACAGCTTGTACTTAATGCGAATGAGTATAACAATAAATAAAAACTAAGCCTACAGTTACCACATATAGGGTCCGTAATAGAAAACACAATTAAAACTAATAATAATAAAGAATAAAACACTGAATACAAAAATACTAAAAACTGTGTCCCGTAGAAGACGAAGATGAAAGACGTGAAATATCCGGTAAAGTATTAAATACTAATAATTAGAACCAAAACTGTAACTAAGGAATGTCAAGATTGCAATAATAAAGTAATGACTTACATACATGAATCAACACTCAGACCATTTCTATTTACTTCAATTAAAAGTCAGGATATAACGGTCTCAATCGAATGATTAACAAAATCATTAATATTATCTGCTCTTAGGGCCTCCGCAGACTAGCTACTTTTAGCATCGGCGACCGGCAATTTTGTGACGTATCGATGCTGCTTCGCGTTTCTTCGAGCGCGAACGAGCGAGACGCAGCATCAAAACCGCCGATCGCCGATGCTAAAAGTAGCTAGTAAGATAATACTGATAGATAGCTAGTAAGATATAAGTTATCAAACTTAAGTAGGTAGTGGATTATGGTCAGTATTAGGACTATTAGGTATAACTAGCCTATAACATGTCTAGTAGACTGTCCTTTGATTTAATTACTTTTTGTGTTCATGTAACTAGTATGTCTACACCTAAAATAAACTAAGACAAATGATAATTCATTAACGTTTTAATTAACTTTATTTATTTACTAGCTGTGCCCGCGACTCCGTCCGCGTCCAGTCGGTGTAGTCCTTAAACACATTTCTGTCTATAGTCTAATCTGTATTTCGTCAGTCTGAATCTATTTATCTGAATCCGTCTGTCCGGGTTTGTCTGTACCAGTCTATACCAGTAAGGTGATAGAGCCAAGCTGGGGCTAATAGACTGCAGCTCATATTTGAACTGGCTTGACCGGGCTAGTACCATCCTCTTAGGGCCTCCGCAGACTTGCTGCTTTTAGCATCGGCGATCGGCGATTTGATGCTGCGTCTCGCTCGTTCGCGCTCGAAGAAACGCGACGCAGCATCGATACGTCACAAAATCGCCGGTCGCCGATGCTAAAAGTAGCAAGTCTGCGGAGGCCCTTACAGAAGATCGATGTGAAGTAGCTAATTTAGCTGCTAACCCTTCCGTCTAAGATAAATAAAAATGTATTAACTTTTTTATTAACTTTATTTATTTATTACTCTGCCAACTACACCTTGAGACACAAACAGGTTGTCTTTTACATTGTGGGCATTGTTGATCTTCAAGGTCCGTGTGACCTTACTCCAGGTCTCTTGAGGTATCTTACGTCATCAAGGAGAAGTCGATAGATCTTAAAAGACGGCATGATTTGACGAGGAAAGAAAAGTCGCTGAAACGTCCTGTTTCTTCGCATAGCTCCCTCTCCGTCGGTCATCAAATCGTGCCGTCTGTAAAGTTAAACTTAGTAATTACATATTGACAACTTTCACACGGTCGACCTGGTCTTCTTGCTTCAGGACTGTCGACTCTGGTTCCTCTTCGTCTTCGGGAGTCCAGTCGAAGTTGAAGCCAGTCACTTCTAGGTACCAGTCGTGGTAGTGGCCGGGGCGGACGAAACCTGCATAAAAATTTGGGGATTCGTATTAGTTTTCTATTTCATTGAGGGGTAATACACTGTCAATCCTAGACTATCGTGATATCGCATCCATTGGTATCCGATGATTTTCGTTCAACAGATTGAATCAGACTATTGAAAAACATTCTCCAACAATTTAGTCCTTTTGGCTTTGCGGTAGTCGGGTAAAAATTGTATGAAATACTCGATGTTCGTTACCTGATGGGAACGGGCCGTTGCAGCCGGAGACGTGACCAAAGCTGACGACACCCACCATGGTGGTCTTGCCGTCGTAGTCCACGATCGTAAGAGGTCCACCACTGTCGCCCTGGTGAGACAGAACTAATGACGTCACACAGGACTTCAAGCCTTTTGCTATTTGATATATAGAGTCGTCTTTAAGTACAATGATTTTTCTGATTACCGATACGGAGCGACTGCTGTCTGCTCTCCAAGACCGAGTAAAAGGGATAAGCTAGGGTATTGAATTGAGATCAAATGTCACATGGCGGTGTGGGGTTACTCCGAAATACGTCGCTGACGGATCGTCCGAAGTACGGATTCGATTTACGATCAAAACAATGTCAAATCGTAGAGAAAAACGAAAGAAGAAATGTCAAATCACGACAATCCGTCAGCCGAAACGTTAGGTTCGTATTTCGGAGTAGGCCAGCTAGAGTCATCAAGTGTCTAGCGACATCGCCGGACGTAGCTACACATTTTACCTCAGGATCACATTACTTAATAGAGTTTGGAGACATGGAGAGTTGTGGGGAGACCTTTGCCCAGGAGTGGGACGACGTGAGTTAATATAAAAAAAAAGTCTTGATGTCGCCAGACATGTCGTGCGAAGTCAGGTGACGTGGTGCGTCTTGACGAGCTATCTGACACGCATCTGGTCATATCCAAATGTTCCGAACGGCGTGCTTGAGCAGTCAGTTTAAAAGTCTGACCATGTAGACATTATGTCATTGCTCGCGCGCGGCTGTGGGGCTCATGTGGACGCAGCAGCTGTATCCAAAGCACTAGTTTTAACTAGTATGTCCTAGAATCTATGGGATCCGTTTTCTGCGTCCTAAGTACCTATATAATCTGTTAATCTTTTTAAGTAGCCCGTACTACCAATATCTATTATAGATACGTCACAAATGTTCACAATACACTTTCCCTAAAGTATCACCCCCCCCCTTGAACCCATCTATATGGTAGCTGGTGATACGTTATGGGTACATACGGAGCACGAAGACTGTGAGCTCTCGTTATAAGATCCTGCGCAGATGGTCTCCTCCTTGATGACTTGACTGTTGGTGTACCAGCTCAAGCACTCCTCGTTGGTGATGCCCTTCAGATACACCCAGCGCAGCACCTCGGAGGTCGTGCCACCTGGTCATATACTCTTATTAAAGCGAATATCTTGACTAAGTAGGTAACGACAAGAGTTAGTTTAAAATACAGACATGACTTGACGGCCGCTTAGCGAAATGGTTCGAGCGTTGGCCCGGTCACAGGAAACAATGTCCCATGGTATGTTATTTATTTGTTATTAATTTGCCTTGGTCTGGGTGTCACTGGTATCGCCCCCAGTCCATTCTATGGTAGCCATAGTACAAGTGTTGCTTAGTTTGGGACCATACAGTAGTCTAAAACAGTCCTTTAATAAGTAGGTCAGCGTTGTCAAAGGAATCCTGAAAATACAGAGAACTTACCATTTACAGCATCATCGGTGAGCCCGTAGCCGCTGACAACGAGCTGCTTGCCATCGTAGTTGATGTTCTTCTGTGCGCTGCTCTGGAGGCGGCTGGGCTGGATCGTGTCTGGACATAAGATGGAATAAAATATTCAGAGCCCATCATTCAAAATGAAAATGGAAACAAGATCGAACACCATGCTTTAATGATCCGTCATCGGTAGAAAATTAACTCTATTTCGGTTACTAGCAAAGCAACGGAGCGTCAATAATTTCCCTAGTCAAAGGATACCTAATGTGGAAAATGGAAAGGTAAAGGAAATTTCTCTAGGCAAAGGAAATTTAATGGAAAATGGGTGGCAGTTCAGACCCCCCCGGTACGCTCTTGTACTAGATGAAGCCAATTTTCAAGCATCATGTTATTAAGAGAGCTCAGACGTAACGACGGCGACGGGCGACAGCGTTTTTTGCTAAAATGTTGCATCGCGCGCGTTGCCGCCGAGAGCGGCAGCTCGTGGCGTCACGAAAAAAACGCTGTCGCCCGTCGCCGTCGCGCGAAGTCGTGGCCGGACCGTAATGATTCAAATAGGGCCGAAGTAAAGTTATGTTGCTCGATAGATACGATATTGGCTTGAAGAATACTGACCAGAATAAGGAATGTAATGGTCAAGTCCTAGGAGGGCGATGTCGTCTGTCTGCACGCCAGCCTGGATCTCGTTGTAGCCGGGGTGGATGACCTTGTTGTCGGCCTCGATGATGAAGTCCGGGCGGGTCAGGTTCGTGAGCCCGAGCCGGACGACGAACGTAAAGCGGCTGGGGAGAAAGTAGCAGGTGAAGCGTGGCAAGAGTTGAGATGAGTTATTGTTGTCATCGTCACGTGGTCATGATGACCCAGTGGCAACGGCCTAGCGATCTTAAAGTCTTGGGTCAAATCCCGGTGGCGAGCGTGCACTAATAGATTTTCTTGGGAAATGAGGCAATTTATATGATGTTTTCATCGATTTACAATATAATAAAATTTTCTGACACAAGGTTTGTGCATTTGCTTAATAAACTAGGTAAGACTTATAAATGCTAACGTTTACGAATAACGCACTGCTTGAACCGGTGGATCTTGGAGCATGATGAGCACTAAGGGCCTCCGCAGACTTGCTACTTTTAGGATCGGCGACCGGCGATTTTGTGACGTATCGATGCTGCGTCGCGTTTCTTCGAGCGCGAACGAGAGAGACGTAGCAACAAAATCGCCGATCGCCGATGCTAAAAGTAGCAAGTCTGCGGTGGCCCTAAGAAGAGATTTTTGCACATTTATCGCATGAGGGAGTTTAATAAATGGGGTATGAAATTTGCATGGACATCCCATCAGGCTACTTTACGTACGTAAATAATACAATCTTTCGTTATCAACACTGAAAATGGATATTCTTGCTCATTATTCGCCAAAGCCATGATAATTCCTGACACAAATAGCACAAAAAATGTGATTGCTGATCCAAAAAGTCGACTTACTTGGCCAAGCAATGCGCGGCAGTGAGGACCCACTGATGGTGGATGATGGAGCCGCCGCAGGAGCTGACGCCTCCGATCTGGTTCACCATGCGCAGGCTCACTTGATAAGGGATCTGACGGTCCACCGCCTCCCAGCCACCCACGACCCTGCTGTCACCACCTTGGGCTGGAAAGAGATAAACAGTTAAATTTGAACCACCATCCTATTTCCCGGGGTAGGCAGAGCTACTGAGGGTTGATGAGGAAGAGGACGTGATAATGAGGAAGAGGAAGCGAATGCGGAAGAGCAAGAGGAAGTAACTAGGTTGGCAACTGTAATATAACAAACGAAAACGTTTTCCAACCAAATAAAATGGCGATAGACAGATAGCGAGATGCATAATTTTGCAAGAACATGTATGCAGTGATGTCCCTCATAGAAGTCTTCATGAATTCCATTCAAAATAAGGAATTGCATGAGGAAGACAATTTTTAAGGAGAAGGATGTTTCAAAATATGCGGAACTTCTGCAATAAGGGACAACTGTTAAAGTAGGTACTTAACTTACCACTGCGCAAGTCCTCAATGATTGCTGTCTGCTCATCTTTCAGAGGACTTGCCTGAAAAAAACGTTAAGTTTCAATTTCTAAATTAATTTGCCGACCGCGTAGGCTAGCTAAGCATAGGCTGCTCAACAGGATCGCCCCAGGCCATTGTACAGTATTAGGACCATTTATAGCTTTGGTGCTTGTCTGGCGCACAAAAAATATATGGGGCTTGATTCGTCGTCTTATCAAGCCTTTAATTACTAAACGGGCAAAAAAATCTTCTTGGAACTCCTGCTGAAAACAGCTCAGCAAGTTGTATAATATGTTGCCATAAAACTAGCCAATTTTTATGGGACTAGGCCCCCACACGCCCACCACTGTTACTCATGTAAGCCAGGATTGGTAATGATGTCCAACGATGACCTCGAGGTTTGACCCTTAAGTCCGGGGAATCGCTAAGTTGTATTTGAACCCGCATTAATTAACCCAATAGAAGGAGTCGAAGATTCAAACTAAGTATAGTCAGTCAAGACCTTTAGGTTAGCTTAGATTCCTCAATTCGTGAAATAAGTTTTAATTTCATACCTGGACGAGACCCAGAGCTAGGAGAATTCCCAAAAACAGGTAAGTCGCCATCTTGCACGCCTCACGCGTAATTGTGCACAATTAATGAATTATATACAATTAATATCGCGATGTTTCCGGGATTATCTGATAACTGTAATTATCACGGATAATCGACGATATTTATGATTTATTGGGAATTACGCACGCGTGACAAGGCTAGGGATGTTTAATTATAGACCCGAGCGTAGGTTTAACGTAATACTGTAGGTACTATTCATTTGTATAAGTCATTAAATTAAATTAAATCATTAAATCATTTATTTTTCAAAGTACAGTTTCACAATGTTTATACAGCGGCCTTTGCACTAGGCTCTGGGCCTGTATCGCAAAGGCCAGAAATTAATAATGAGATATTAGTACAAAGAGATTAAACAATTAAGTATTAAGATAAAATATTAATAAATTAAATTAAAGAATTAAAATTAGTAAGAGATTTAAATACAGTTGAAGATAAAAGGAAGTTAAATAAGAAAATGCACTACATAGCTTTGGATTATGGAAACTTACAAAAAAACGCGTTGCAAGCGAACTACATCAATGACGACAATGACTATTACTACTTAGAAAGATTTATACTGGAACAAATAGATAAGAATAAAGTAGAAAAGACAAAAATCTTAAGCCGGCCTCAAAGTGACTGGATAAATAAAAACATTATTGATTCAATAAACTACAGAAACAGTCTATGGCAACAAGTCAAAGATAATCCAAAAGATGAGTATGTACAGAAGAAATTTGATGAAGAACAAGACAGAGTGAAAACCATGATTCAGACCCACAAGAAAAACTACTACTATAACTTGTTCCACAACAGTTATAGTCACCCTAAGAAAATGTGGGAAGTTATAAATAATCTAGCGTTAAATAAAATCAAAGACAGCAGTGCTCCCCCAAAGTTAATATCAGACTCAGGACTTATCACCGAAGGTAATGCAATTTGTGACTTATTTAACTCATTCTTTTCGTCAATAGGTGCAAACTTAGCGAACAAAATACCGAATGCTTACCATGTAAATACTGGTAATATGCTGATGTATGAACCCGACTATACACATGACATAACATTAAGTGAGCTTACACCGTGTAATACAGACGAAATATCAAAAATTATTGATAATTTAGACAGTAACACCAGTACTGGTCTGGATGGTATTAGCACTAAAGCAATTAAATGCCTAAAAAATATAATTGCCGAGAGGCTTGCTAACTGTATTAATATATGTTTAATACGCGGTTTCTTTCCTGATACACTCAAGGTGGCCAAAGTTAGTCCTATTTACAAAGCTGGGAGTAGATCTGATCCAAGCAATTACAGGCCGGTATCAGTCCTGCCCGTTATTTCAAAGATCTTTGAGCGAGTTCTGTATGATCGCTTGAATGCATATCTGACACAAAAGGGATTTCTGATAGACGAGCAGTATGGTTTCCGCCCTCAATCAAGCACCCTTACAGCTGCAGTAGACTTGATCACGAAAATCAAAACCAATATTGATCGAAAGAATCTCGCTGTAGGGGTGTTTATTGATTTAAAAAAGGCATTTGACACAGTAAGTCACCAAAAACTGTTACAGAAACTTAATAATATGGGCATCACGGGTACCGCTCTCAGCATGTTCGCATCATACTTACATAACCGGTGCCAAGTTGTAAAAATGGAAAACTTCACTAGTTCTGCTACTCAAGAGATCACGTGCGGAATTCCTCAAGGATCGATTGTCGGTCCCTTGCTATTTTTAATTTATATTAATAATATTAGTAAAATAGGACTAACGGGACACCTAACACTTTACGCGGACGACACGTGCCTTTTTTATTTTGATAAATGTATTCATGACATTGTAACAGACGCTCAAAAAGACCTCGACATGCTCAATGAGTGGTTAAAATATAATTTACTTACAATTAACACGTCAAAAACGTCATACATGATTTTTTCTGCAAAAAACAAACCCATACCAGACTTCAAACAGCTGACAATTAACAATGATGTAATACAACGCTCATGCCAAGAAAAATATCTCGGGCTGTGGATAGATGATAAATTAACTTGGAAGCCACACATTGAGCATGTCAGAGCAAAACTTATGTCGACACTAGGAGCTTTACGTAAAATAGCAAATTGTATTCCAAATAAGGCACGTCCTATTATATACAACTCTTTAATAAAATCACACCTGGAATACCTGATTGAAATATGGGGATCGGCCGCGGCAACGAACATAAAACCTTTACAAAGAACGCAAAATAAAATTATTAAAGTATTATTTCATTACAACTTTCTAACTCCAACAAAACAATTATATGAAAAAACTAAAATTCTTAATCTAACACAACTTTATACATACTACACTTGTATTCTAATTAAAAATATCACAACAAACTCAATTCGATCTAACCTACAGTTACATAAAAAAGTATATACACACAACCTAAGAAATAAGCACAAACTTGTAATTACTAACGCGCGTACTAATTATGGAAAGAGAACCATATTGTTTGAGGGAGCACAGCTGTACAATAACTTACCTAACGACATAAAAGAATGCGATAACATTAAGATGTATAAAAATAAACTAAAGAAATTCGTATGTACACTAACACTTTGATTATAGCATAGTACTAACCCAGCAAACACTATGGAGGCAAAATAATGTATATATAACTATGATAAATGTTTGTATCTCATTATAAGTGAGCTGTAAGTTCTTATGAGAAATAAAATTCTTTAAACCTAATGTCGAGGTTGTAGGGGTGTGTTTGTGTCTTTGAGAATAATGTGTAAGTGTGGGGGTGTGTGTGGGTGTAGAATGTATGAGGTGTTGAGTGTGTGTTGAAGATATATCCTTATGATTAACCCTTACGCTCGTCAGTATCATAAAATTAAGCTCTATTTGTGTTGATTCGAGTACCTATCTATTCATCAGTATATTTTTCAGTCAAGAAAATATAAGTATTTTATCTTTCTCAATTTTATTATTTTGCAATCAAAAAATAAATAAAAAAAAACAAATATATTTAGGTATTAATTAAAATGTAAGTATGGGCGTTAGTTTGCAAAATATATATCGGCTTAAGATTTTCCCAGACTCAAATTAATTATTAGGTAGGTATACTTAATTTGTAATTAATCAGTTAGGTTGATGATAACGTTATCAGGGAAAAAGTAGGTAAATAAGGGCCACCGCAGACACGCTACTTTTGCATCGGCGATCGGCGGCATCGCGGCATTGCGTTTTGGCGACTCTCTGCGGTCGGACGCAGCGACTGCTCCGATGCTAAAAGCGACTAAATCGTCGATCGCCGATGCAAAAAGTAGCATGTCTGCGGTGTCCCTAAGATTTAACGTTACATGCATAAATGGGGAGAGTTTTTATCTGGTTCATAACGTTGGACTTTGACGTAAAAAGATGAATAAAGTGTCAATAGGTGCGTCTACATGAGGCGAGGGGCAGGCCGCGCCCGTGCAATCAGTTTTGACGTCTGACCACGGACCACGTAAACAAAACGTGAAAAAATGTTAGAAGTTATGGCATTATAAGTGTTCCGCGTAGGGACTACGGAACCCTAAAAATTATCTCTCGGGCGCGCCGCTCGCCTGTTTTGGAAGCACCCATATAGTATTTTTCGGTAGCACTTATTTTATTAACTTCGTGTGACATTAAGCGCCGACATACACGGACTGCTTGTCGACAGCTCGAAATGAGAAGGACACGGTCCCAACTGGGGCCTCTCGCTCGGCTCATTTTTCTGTCTAAGAATTGTCAAGGTATAATAGACGGCAGCAGAATAAAGTTGAATTTCTTCTTAACCAAAAACTCAAGTGATAAATCCTTCATTATACATCCGTGGAAGGACTCTAAAATATGACAGAAGCCGGACACAATTCGGTGAAATTAAGCTCCGCCATACACGGACTGCAAGCAACTGCTCTAGAGCTGTCGACAAGCAGTCCGTGTATGGCGGAGCTTAATTTCACCGAATTGTGTCCGGCTTCTGTCATATTTTAGAGTCCTTAGAGTCCTTCCTCTTGGATGTACATACTACCAGTGTCATTCAGTCATTTC